>OX393559.1:13423153-13943153 GCA_947650365.1 Chamaelirium japonicum | reverse complement strand
GCCGACCGTCTGCTGATCCGACTGCACCTCCTTCAACTCCGACCTCTCTCTCTCTCTCTCTCTCTCTCTCTCTCTCTCTCTCTCTCTCTCTCTCTCTCTCTTACTCCGGTGGCCTAGGGTTCAGGCGATGTGGCTGGGACCAACACCCACACCCCCTCAGGCTCTCTTTTCTCTCTCTCTATCTCTGATTTTTTTTTTTTAGGTTTTCGCAGAGCAGATGAGGAAGTGGACGAGACTTAGTGGAGGAGGGGAAGTGGGTGTGCGGGGGGACGATGAGATCCTGGACAAAAGGGGAATCAATCAGGGTCATCGCCGGCGCGGTTGGGGTCGGGGTCGTTGTAACGCCCCGATATTTTACGGATTTATTTAATCCGTATAATACTGAGGTGTTAGAAAATAAAAGCTTGGTATAACTAAGCTCCATAAAAATTTGGAACTTAACTGAGCCATTCCATTAAAATAACCATTGTTTGATACATTTTAGGAGAACAAAAGCCTAAGGAAATAAATTTATTCTTTTATTTCGATGACACTTCATGCTTCAGCTTCGGCATCTTCGTAGAAAGGGGTGTACAGCGGGTCCTCCACTCCTTCTGGGTCGTTCACTACTCGCTCTCCGTTCTCTTCCAGTTCTGCAGGTTTTGACTCTGAAGGATGCACAACATCTGTAGGGGGGTGAGTCCAAACCACTGACTCACCTTATGACCTAATTTATTTCATGCTAAATATTTGTACGGAAAAACAGTAAACTTGACTACGAAAGGTAAATAATAGAACACATGCATCACCCGATTCCCTTTTTGGCTTCTTCCGGCCAGGGTAGGAATCTCAATCCTTACCCGGGTACTTTTAGTCCGCAACAAGGCTAGCCCCACACCTAGGTACTTTTAGTCCTCAGACTAGGCTAGCCCCACACCTAGGTAACTTTTAGGCCTGTAGCCAGGGCTAGACCCACACCCAGGTACTTTCTGGCATTCCGCCAGGGCTAGACCCACACCCAGGTACTTTCTGGCATTCCGCCAGGGCTAGACCCACACCCAACAAGTGATCACGTACTTCACAATTTACTACTCATAGTAATTTACCGATGATCTATAGCAGATATTTAGCATGAAGAAACTTGGTTAAAACTCCCCTACCTGAACTGTTGCAAACTCTTATTCTTGATGAGGAAGCCTTATCACGCTCGAAACCTGAAAATATGTTACTAATATTTTGTTAGTTTTTCCTAAATTTTTCTGGGATTTTTCCCAACATTTTTCGATGTGAATTAGTGGGTTTTCTCTTTTAAGGGGTATTTTTGTAATTTTCAAAAATACCTTAAATCTATACTGTTGTGTAGATCATTTCATTATGGACCCGTGGCCGCAAACGGAACTCAATTCCGATTTAGAATGAAAAGGTTATGACCATTTTACCATAGGGGTAAAATGGTAAATATATTTTTTAATTGTCGGTTGTGGAATTTTATGATCTAAGTAGGTGTATTTTGTCATTACGAGTCCAACGCCGCTGACGGAACTCAATTCAGAGTCCGTATGGGCAAGATACGGTCAATACAATTTACATTGATAATCTATATATTTATTACTAGTTGATTCTTAGACATAAAGTGTAATTGGAACTCTTGGTTAGCCCAAAGGGCTTTAAATTGGGTTTAGAAGAGGTCGGGGGTTCTAAATCAAATCTAGTCTTTTTGCATAGCATTTTATAAATGGATTTAAAAATCCGAACGGGTTAACGGGTTTAAATTACATACCCGACCCAACATCCCGGGTGGTGTGAGGCGGCGGCGGCGGCGGCCGGAGGCGGTGGTCGGCCGGAGGTGGTGGTCGGTGGTGGCGGCGCCGGAGGTGGTGGCGGCCGGAGGTGATGATGGTGGCGGCGCCGGAGGTGGTTGCCGGCCGGAGGTGGTGATGGTGGCGGCGCCGGAGGTGGTGGCCGGTGGTGGCCGGCGGCGGCGGTGGTGGCCGGCGGCTGTTGGTGGTGGTTGTCGAGGAGGGGAGGGGAAAGGTTGGGTGGCACGGATCCCGAGGTGGGTTGGAATGAAAAACTCTTGTAGAGGGGGGGGGGTTTATATAGTAGTTTTGGGAATTCTAAAAGTCACAGGGTCTTTATTGCAAATCGGCCATTTAGTGCGTATCGCAGCTGTAACCGTCCGATCGGGAACGAAAGGTCGCCGACTTCGGTTACGTCTGCGCGACTCTTTCCGTCCGATCGGAAACGAAGGGTCAACGACCGTTGGTCTCCCCAGTGGTATGTTTATTAGTTATATTAGCTGTTTTTAATACAGAAAAGCACTACGGGTCTTTTGGCTAGAGGAAAGTCTTTAAGAGTTCAAATGAAGGGTCATAGGTTCAAATCCTTCTATCGGCAAAATATGTATACATATATATATATTTTTTTTTTCACAATTTTTAAATACTCTAAATGTGTCCAAATCAAATAAGTTTGTATATGTTTTTCGATCGTCTCGGCGAGACGAACGCAATGGCGCCATCCGATTTTTATTTTGAATTTATTATAAGAATTTCTTATAATGACCTTTTAAACTATTATTTTATTTTGGGTTGTTACATTCTCTACCCCTTATAAAAATTTCGTCCTCGAAATTTAAAGTACGTACCTTAGTTATTAAACTAGTATATTTCTGGATCTAATTCCTAAGTAACTTCTTCACAATTTCTTCTAATCATCAAGTGATAGATTTTTGCTTTTCTCTTTCCGAACTTTCTTTCGCAGAATATTATTTCCTTTCCTTCAGGTGTTTAAAAGGTAATATTCTTCCGATAACAATTTATCATCATCCTATATTTGGATAACCAGTCCATTTCTAATATAATATCAAATTTTCTTCGATTTCAATTTGGACACCACTCCACATCTTCAATTCTTAGTATACAGTTTCTGCAGACTCTGTTTGTTTTGGCCATATCACTAAGTGCAGTGGTGAGGGCAAGTATATACCCTAACGGTACTGTCTTCAATTGTAATTCTTTTGCCAACTGAATTGATATGAACAAATGGTTTAAACCCGGCCTGAAATTACTCTAGCTAGATTTCCATAAAAAATTCAAATTGTTTCACTTATTTTTTTTTAATTGGAATAATAGTGAATCGTTCATACCTTTAATGACGTCGAAAAGTGAATCGTTCATACCTTTAATGACGTCGTTTGATTCTTCCTCAGTAGATACTGCAAATGCTTTTCCAGGCACCTTTTGATTTTGAGCGGTGCGAGCTACCGGTACTTGCGGAGCATTTCGAAAAGGAGGACTGGTAGGAATGTTACCATTCAAGCGAGGACAGTACCGTTGAAAATGATCCCGCGATCCGCTTGTGAAGCAAGTCCGAGGTCCTATAGATTTTGGAGTACTACTCATCCTTGCTTGAAACTCTTGTATCTTTGGTCTTTTTGACTCTATCAATGGTGTACTTCTTTTCAGTCTATTCTTTTCAAATATTTTTCGAGTTTCCTCCCATTCTCGTTCTGCCACTAAAGCAGTTTGTACTAGTTCTCCATATTTTCGAATACGGAGTACCGCCACTCTGGTTCGAATATGAGGATTCAAACCTTGTTCAATCCTTTTGGACTTCAGTTCTTCAGTGGCTATAAGATACTGGGCAAAACGTGACAGTTCAGTAAACTTGGCTTCATACTGGGAAACACTAAGCTTTCCTTGATAAAGTTCTAGAAATTCCGCAATCATTCTGTCCCTGATTGCGTCGGAGAAATATTTTTCTAAGAACACTTTCGTAAATTCTTCCCATGTGAAAATAACTTGAGTTCTCTTGACCGAGTCCCACCAGTAATCTGCCTCTCCTTCTAACATATAAGTGGCCAAGATGACTTTCTGTTCATCATTTACTTTTAAAGTCTCCAAAATCTTTCCCACCTGTTTGAGCCATCTATCGGCAATTAGGGGGTCCGGTTCTCCTTTAAAGGCAGGGGGTTTTAATTCTTTGAATTCTTTTATGATTACTCCCATCCTGGAACCATCCTTCGAAGAGTTCATCTTTTCTATTAGTTGATGAAGAGCTCCTAACACCTTGGTTAGGTCTTCATTGGGAGCAACATTATCGTGTGAATTCATAATGTCTGAAAATTTAAAGAACACAAACTCAGATAAAATATACTTTTTCATTACTAATACTTTTCTTGTCACTTTACATATAGCCAATAACTAATTTGAAGAACATCGGGTGTTCGCAATGATTTTCACCGCCCACTTTTTCACAGGTCCTTGTTGGACAGGACGAAAATAAGGCCTAGATTGAGTGAATAGGAAATTTTGACCGATGAGTTTCTTGTTAATATATCTTTTCGTAAATAATAAGCATCAGTAACTACTAATCTGTCCCGAAATCTTTGTCCAATATTGTCTGTGCCAAGACATCCGGTTTTCTTTTGCTTTTCCTTTTTTAACTTGCATCCAATCCCTTGATGTTCTTAATTTCACATTTGTACTTTTTTTTTTTTTTTTTTTTTTATTTAAAAACTTTAACTATTTGACTCTGATCATTTAGGATGTAGAGGTAAACTATCGTGATCTCGAAGTCAAAGTCCTAGGCGGCTCCACCTTAGGTGGCTCCACACTGGCAATTGGCAGCCCTTTTTCCCATGGAACGGCTCCACCTAACCCCAGGCAGCCCTTTCCTAGGTAGCCCTTTCCGTTGAACTTGAATTCGAGAAAATAATGATTAACCTCAACCCTAATTATCACAGTACATGTTAAAAATTTTTTTTTTTTTTTTTTTTTTTTTCCGAGTAATTTGCGTACATAAATCTAATTTCTAATTTAACCTACTTTCACCAAGATTGATGAACCTAGGTAAGGTTCTAATACTTTGGATAGGTTTCAGGTTACACGGAAAGAGGTCTTAGTCTTTGATACACGACTAAGTTTACACTAATAAAAGACTTAATAATAGTTTCTTTCGGATGATCATTATTTTTGCTAAGATACTGTCGTAACGTGTTTTCAAAAAGAGGTCTTAGGAGATAGGATCTTAAATTAAGTTACTCATTAGGGATTTCTTACCCTGATTGAGTTACTATTAGGGTTTATAACAGCTTCTTATGTTTCCATAACGTTACAAAGCGGCATCCTATAATTCTAGTTAGTTTCTAATTCTCTTTAAGTGATCATACGTTCTAATTTCGATGTATTATATTATCTTCTGGGTTGACTAACTTTTCAGCGTTCAAAATTTATTGTCTCAGACCTACGTATCGAAGGCTATTATAACATATTTAAAAAAAAAGATTCTTAATTTAAGTTCATACTTTGTTCTAGCGATTAAGTGTCTTAGGTTATCAATGTCTTAATCATCTAGGACTAGGTGTACCTAGATTTACTTCACATGAACCTAACTTATGCTCTAGGTTAAGTGACTATCCTACTAATGTCCTTCTTGCTAATAATTCTAATTCCTAGGACCTATTACCTAGGCTCTGATACCAAGTTGTAACGCCCCGATATTTTACGGATTTATTTAATCCGTATAATACTGAGGTGTTAGAAAATAAAAGCTTGGTATAACTAAGCTCCATAAAAATTTGGAACTTAACTGAGCCATTCCATTAAAATAACCATTGTTTGATACATTTTAGGAGAACAAAAGCCTAAGGAAATAAATTTATTCTTTTATTTCGATGACACTTCATGCTTCAGCTTCGGCATCTTCGTAGAAAGGGGTGTACAGCGGGTCCTCCACTCCTTCTGGGTCGTTCACTACTCGCTCTCCGTTCTCTTCCAGTTCTGCAGGTTTTGACTCTGAAGGATGCACAACATCTGTAGGGGGGTGAGTCCAAACCACTGACTCACCTTATGACCTAATTTATTTCATGCTAAATATTTGTACGGAAAAACAGTAAACTTGACTACGAAAGGTAAATAATAGAACACATGCATCACCCGATTCCCTTTTTGGCTTCTTCCGGCCAGGGTAGGAATCTCAATCCTTACCCGGGTACTTTTAGTCCGCAACAAGGCTAGCCCCACACCTAGGTACTTTTAGTCCTCAGACTAGGCTAGCCCCACACCTAGGTAACTTTTAGGCCTGTAGCCAGGGCTAGACCCACACCCAGGTACTTTCTGGCATTCCGCCAGGGCTAGACCCACACCCAGGTACTTTCTGGCATTCCGCCAGGGCTAGACCCACACCCAACAAGTGATCACGTACTTCACAATTTACTACTCATAGTAATTTACCGATGATCTATAGCAGATATTTAGCATGAAGAAACTTGGTTAAAACTCCCCTACCTGAACTGTTGCAAACTCTTATTCTTGATGAGGAAGCCTTATCACGCTCGAAACCTGAAAATATGTTACTAATATTTTGTTAGTTTTTCCTAAATTTTTCTGGGATTTTTCCCAACATTTTTCGATGTGAATTAGTGGGTTTTCTCTTTTAAGGGGTATTTTTGTAATTTTCAAAAATACCTTAAATCTATACTGTTGTGTAGATCATTTCATTATGGACCCGTGGCCGCAAACGGAACTCAATTCCGATTTAGAATGAAAAGGTTATGACCATTTTACCATAGGGGTAAAATGGTAAATATATTTTTTAATTGTCGGTTGTGGAATTTTATGATCTAAGTAGGTGTATTTTGTCATTACGAGTCCAACGCCGCTGACGGAACTCAATTCAGAGTCCGTATGGGCAAGATACGGTCAATACAATTTACATTGATAATCTATATATTTATTACTAGTTGATTCTTAGACATAAAGTGTAATTGGAACTCTTGGTTAGCCCAAAGGGCTTTAAATTGGGTTTAGAAGAGGTCGGGGGTTCTAAATCAAATCTAGTCTTTTTGCATAGCATTTTATAAATGGATTTAAAAATCCGAACGGGTTAACGGGTTTAAATTACATACCCGACCCAACATCCCGGGTGGTGTGAGGCGGCGGCGGCGGCGGCCGGAGGCGGTGGTCGGCCGGAGGTGGTGGTCGGTGGTGGCGGCGCCGGAGGTGGTGGCGGCCGGAGGTGATGATGGTGGCGGCGCCGGAGGTGGTTGCCGGCCGGAGGTGGTGATGGTGGCGGCGCCGGAGGTGGTGGCCGGTGGTGGCCGGCGGCGGCGGTGGTGGCCGGCGGCTGTTGGTGGTGGTTGTCGAGGAGGGGAGGGGAAAGGTTGGGTGGCACGGATCCCGAGGTGGGTTGGAATGAAAAACTCTTGTAGAGGGGGGGGGGTTTATATAGTAGTTTTGGGAATTCTAAAAGTCACAGGGTCTTTATTGCAAATCGGCCATTTAGTGCGTATCGCAGCTGTAACCGTCCGATCGGGAACGAAAGGTCGCCGACTTCGGTTACGTCTGCGCGACTCTTTCCGTCCGATCGGAAACGAAGGGTCAACGACCGTTGGTCTCCCCAGTGGTATGTTTATTAGTTATATTAGCTGTTTTTAATACAGAAAAGCATTACGGGTCTTTTGGCTAGAGGAAAGTCTTTAAGAGTTCAAATGAAGGGTCATAGGTTCAAATCCTTCTATCGGCAAAATATGTATACATATATATATATTTTTTTTTTCACAATTTTTAAATACTCTAAATGTGTCCAAATCAAATAAGTTTGTATATGTTTTTCGATCGTCTCGGCGAGACGAACGCAATGGCGCCATCCGATTTTTATTTTGAATTTATTATAAGAATTTCTTATAATGACCTTTTAAACTATTATTTTATTTTGGGTTGTTACAGTCGTCGCCTGTGGGGACGCAGAGGAGCCCATCGTCGGAGACTCGATCGTCATCGGTGCAGGGGGATGGTCGGGGCCGTCGGGTTGGGGTCTCTCTCTCTCTCTCTCTCTCTCTCTGCCCTCTCTCTCTCTCTATGTATGTTTTTTGACATCATTTTTTTTTGTTGCAGGGTTCTTCCATTGGCCGGCGGGGTCGGGATCGTCGCCTGCGGGATTGGGGTCGGGGTTGATTCATTGGCATTTGCTTTGTCATTTTTCTTTTTTGATGAATGTTCCTTAAATGTTTCTGTGTTAAAGTGGGCAACGAAATCGGATCGGGTACCCTTTACAGATCGAAGCTCCATTCAAGTAACCACAACCATTGGTTCAATCCTTGGTTTGGTTCAGTCCTCCAGTTCAGTCACTCCAGTTAAATTATTGTGGATCATTTAGGTTCACTCCGGTTCAGTCACCTCAGTTGCTGCCTCCGGTTCAGTCACTGCAAGGTTAAATCATTACTGTGAACAGAGAGTTCTGTCTTTCAATTTCAGTGAGCAATTTCCTTGATTTCAGTGAGCAATTTCAGTGAGCAGTTTCCCTTATTGTTATATTACTCCTTCGAAATTTTATGTGGAAACTTTATAAAATGCCTAAGATTTGAATTGTATTGTTGTTGCGAGTGACGTAGACATTAAAGGTTTGCATCGTCTTGCAGGCCGAGAAGTGCGGAGCATAAGGTAGAAAATTTTCAGCCCACCGAGCAACATGGCAATTGTTGATTCATCTACAATGATTTTTGTAACATTATTTTCTCTACAAATGCTATCGAATATGATTTTTTTAAAATCATGCCTCATAAGTGTAAGGGGCATAATAGTTTACTGAATTAAATTTATTTGCAGCCAGAAGAAACTGAGTGGGGTGACTTTGGGGATGATATTTATGCTATTCCCAAAATGGTACCTCTTCAGCCAAGTAATCCAACAGCACTTCTAGATAAGGCTGAGGAGGATAAGAGGATTAAGGCTTTAGTTGAGACACCTGCACTTGACTGGCATCGGTGAGATACTTCTCCGTCTTAAGATTTTTCCAGCATTAAGTTGTCTATTTTTAATTTTTTTGGACATAGAAGTGAAAAATGCTTCATGAATGTATGTCGTGTTTACCCTGGGTCATTGTCTGTTCAGCGAATCACGTCATTCTTATGGCCGTAGAGGACCGAAACTAATAATCTTTGAAATGATTTTTTGTCTACATTTTAAAACGTTAATAGTTTTTTTTCGATGTTATTTTTGTTTTAGTTTGGAGGAGAGGAGAGGTTGGCTACTAGGATTCACCATGGCGGGCCAGACACCATCTCGCCACTACGAGCATCAGCAAGTTCCCACCTGGCTGGACCACATCCACCACAACAGCACCCCGATCTGCCATTCCCTTAATCCCTTTATTCTTTTCATTGGAATGAGTTTTTCATACTTATTTTTAATTTCAATTTGGTGAATGTTGAATGTATTTATTTGATTTTTTTTTTCTTTGATCTTATTTTAATCTTCTATTTATTTGTGGAATGTTGGATGTGGTATCATGTGTTTATTACGTTGTTGGTGTAGCTGTGCTAAAGGGGGAGTGGGAACCCATTGGAATAAAAGATCATGGTTTGTCAGATCATTTTTATCAATCACTAAACAGATGATGGATTGAAAATTTTGTTATTGCAAAAAAAAGCTCAAGTTCGACCGTTTAAATCACACCATGTAAAAGTAGGGCTGCACCTTGGGTGTGTTGCTACCGAAAGTGTTCAAATACCAGTGCTCTTCCGATCAAAATTGTTTTGATGTCCGAGGCAGTCGCTGCAATGCCTTAGATGACCGTGGGTGTATTGTAGAAGGCGATTGTCCGAGTACCAACAGGCACGAGCATGTTTTGATGTAGACTTTAGATTTTAAATTTTAGGATTTTTATGTGATTCTATTTTGATGTCACTTGGGCTTGATGTAAATGAGATGGGTGCATTAGGATCTGAAAAACGAAGACAATATAAGGATCCAAAAATAATAATTTATAAATGGGGTAGAAAATTTGGGTTCTGGGGTTGGGGGGACGGGGCGGGCGGGGGTGGGGTGGTGGTTGCCTGCTTTGTGATAATCTGGGGTGTCTTGCCGCCGAAGGCGACCCGCTGCATTGCTGACAGGTGTGTTGCCGCCGAAGGTGGCCCGTTACAGTGCCGACAGGCACATGCATTCATATATAGACTAATCAAATATTACTATTGTTATTTTCGCTCAAAAAATATTGTTATCACCCTCGAAATATTATTGTCTCGCTTAAAAATATCGTCACTTTTAAATTATTATTGCCACCTTTAAAATATTGCATATTCCCTAAAAAATTTATCACGCCCTCAAAATATTTTTGTCGCCCTCAAAATCTTTTGCGTGCCGACAGGCACGGGCTTTACTAGTATATATATATATATATATATATATATATATATATATATATATATATATATATATATATATATATATATATATATATATATATATATATATATATAGGATAACGATCCAGTGAGATAACTGATATATGAGATAACTTTGACAAACCTATCTAGAGGTTTTAGAATTTGATGAAAATTGGTTAGCATGCTTTCTATGGCAAGTTGATCATCCTCACAAAAAATCATCAAATTCTTAAACCTCTAGAGGCATGAAATACACAATTCGAGACGGTCGATAAATCTTCTAACATTTGATGCCCTTAGAAGTTTTAGAATTTGATAATTTTTTTGAGAGGATGATCAACTTGCCATAGAGAGCATGCCCACCAATTTTCATCAAATTCTAAAACCTCTAGATAGGTTTCTCAATGTTATCTCATATCTCTCATATCTCACTGGATTGTTACCATATATATATATATATATATATATATATATATATATATATATATATATATATATATATATATATATATATATATATATATATATATATATATATATATATATATATATAGAGAGAGAGAGAGAGAGGGGGGGGGGGAGAGAGAGAGAGAGAGAGAGAGAGAGAGAGAGAATACGGGGTATGAGCTGACAGCCCATTTCTGAATTTGGGCTGTCAGCTCACAGCCATCCGATATCCATCATGGACCCTTGATTTAAACAAAAAAAAAACCCACAAAACACCGAACCCTCTCTCTCTCCCTGTCCCTCTCTCTCCCGATCCCCACCACCGGAGCCTCGACCCCGACCCCTGCGATCCGGCAACCCCCGACCCTATCCGGCACCGGCACCGGCAACAGAGCCCCCTCCGGCAACAGAACCTCTACGGTGACCACCCCCCATCCCCGATCTGCAGCAGCATGCCTCCCCCCATCCCCGATCTGCAGCCGCCTCACCCCCCGGCAGCTCCGGCGAACCCCCACCCTCATCGGCGACCCTCGAACCCCTACAACAGCATCGCGCCCCCCCTCCGGCGAACCCGACCGCCGCCGGCCACTCTCCGACCTCCAATAGCCACCCCGTTAGCCACCGGCGATCCCCGACCCCCGACCCCCTCCGGCTCATACCCCGACCCCCCGGCAGCTCCGGCAGAACCCTCCGGCAGACCGGCGACCTCCCGGCGCCGATCGCAGCACTGGAGGGTTCGTCGATGGCTGACGGGGTGGCTATCGGAGGTCAGATAGTGGCCGGCGGCGGTCGGGGGTCGCCGTAGAGGTTCAGGGGTCGCCGGCAAGGGTCGGGGTTCGCCGAAGCTGCCGGGGGGTGAGGCGGCTGCAGATCGGGGATGGGGGGGGATGGGTGCTGCTGCAGATCGGGGATGGGGGGGAGGGGTTAAGGTGTTTTTTTTTTTTATGAATGGACGGCCCGTGATCGCCATCGGAGGGCTGTTAGCTGACAGCCCAAATCAGAAAATGGGCTGTCAGCTCATACCCCGTATTATATATATATATATATATATATATATATATATATATATATATATATATATATATATATATATATATATATATATATATATATATATATATATATATATATATATATATAGGGGCATGCTATAATGCGGCATGCGGTAAGTGCGGCACTGTATCGTAGCTGTTTGATGCATGCAGTGGTGCATGCGATGCACACAACACTTGCATCAGACGGCTGCGGTACAGTGCGGCATGTACCGCACGCCGCATTATAGCATGCCCATATATATATATATATATATATATATATATATATATATATATATATATATATATATATATATATATATATATATATATATATATATATATATATATATATATATATATATATATATATATATATATATGTATATAGGGATGCTTGGTTGCGCTGTGCGCTGCCGGGCCGAAATGCGCTGTGCGACAAAGGCCGTCCGATTCGCACTGATCAAACGGCCCGCAACTGCTCCCGCTCCCACACCGCACCGCACTGCACCGCACAGCAACCCGATCCCGCACAGACAGCAGACCGTCTGATCGTGCCCACCCATCCGATCGAGCGGCCGTTACAGTTTTCGCTGTTACTGTAGCCGCTACAGTAACAGCGAAAACTGTTACTGGCCGTTCGATCGAAAAGATTGATGGGAATCGAGTGGCCAGTAACAATTTTCGCTGTTACTGTAGCCGCTACAGTAACAGCGAAAACTATTTCGGACCGTTCGATCGAAAAGATTTTCTTTTAAAAAATGTATTGGTTTGTTTATATATATATATATATAGATATATATATATATATATATATATATATATATATATATATATATATATATATATATATATATATATATATATATGCAAATCCTATGATTTTATTTTTTTGGCTAAGCATTTAATTGTATTGGTTTGTTTATAACAAGGTGGCGGGCTGCAATTTTCCTTTAAAAAATGCATCCAAAGGTGCTAAAACAGAGAGGCATTTATGGGACCAAGTTCAACATGCAACCTTTCATTTTCTAACACATACATAAATTGGATTAAATCAAGAGCCAAAGCTCTTCAAGAGATAGTCTCTCTTCCGAGTGTACACCACGCTTCTGCTCCACTCCGGTCCACCTGATGATATCTGGTCCGTCACCCGTCGGCGTTGTAGCACCCTTTGCTTTTGCACTGTCACAGCCATCGCACACGTTGGTGCCTCCACACTCTGTTGCACTACGCATGCAATATGTATTCCCACGGTTGTGCCATCACCACAACGCTCGTTATTGAAGCCGCACCCTGCTGCCTCGACACCCGTCGGTGTCTCCCCCAGCCATCCGCCAGTAACACCATCGGCATTCTCGTCAATTTCTGGAACAATCGACGGTCGGTGACTCTGTAATTAACATTGCACGATGCTATGTGTTGAACACCTATATCTGCCGCAAATCAACGACCTGATCCTGTACCGGTATCATGCCATTGCCTGATGCAACGCCGACCCCCTTCCACAACCTGACTTTGCCATCGCCAGTCTCTGTGCACAACAGCGTGCGTAGCCTCCTCAATGTTGCAATCAAACCTTACAAGAGAAAAGGGCCCTTATAGCACAAACCACAGCAATATCCACTGCTACTACTACTTTTTTTTTTTTTGGTAGCACTACAACAGAAGCGAGCGGAATCGGCGGCCATAGCAGCTCCGCCCCAAATGAAGTCAGATTCGGCGGCCATCTCGGCTCCGCCGCAGAGGATGATGGAAAGCCGGCGGCTACCTTCGATCCACCTCAATTGGAGATGGAATTCGGCGGTAAACTTGCCTCCGCCGCAGATGCAGTTAGGAATTCGGCGGCCAGATACGCTTCGCCTGAATTGTAGGATGAAATCGGCGGCCTAAATACTGCTACTACTACCTTAATTCAAAAATAATTTTGACAAAAACAAAATTGGTTTTAGTCTTTTCTAAGCAATTAATTTTGATAGCTTGCCTAAATATTGAGCTTATAGAATCAGTCCCAGAGGCAACACTTTGCTCCTGCTCAATCGGGTGAGCTAGCCGAGCTGGACTTTGGAAGCGGGCAGAGGAACCGAGAAACCAGGCGGGGGAAAATCGCACACCAGTGGAAGGACTAAAACCTATATAGCCGCATAATGAAGGAGACAATCATCACCACATACGGCGGATTATAGGGATCAAGCAAGACCCCTAAAAAGAAAAAAAAACATAAAAAGAAAATGACAGAAATCCACACAAAACCTAAAATTCTGATCACCTCCACCGGCACCTGACGACAATCTATCGGCAGCTACCGCAACACAGCCAACAAAAAAAGGAGGAGTCACATGCGGAACTCGATCCGAGCTGCCATCGAACCCACCACCACTGCCTCTATCTTCCGGGAGCGACTCCACCGATCGACGTCGAGGCCAGATCGATCAATACTACATATGAGTCCGGCAAGAGGCTGCACCCCCAACGCCGAGAGGGGCCGTCGAACCAAGCAGGAAAAACCATTCGACTTCGGCGCGTCGAGCAGAGATCCCCGGCCACCGGAGAAGCCACTATATACTAAGGGGTGGAAGGGGGCCAGAAACCACCCCAAGAGCATTTAAAACCAAAGTCCTGGCCTCCCCAGAGTCATCGCCAACATCCGAGGTGGCCAAGAGAATGAGGGACGAAACCCTAAAGCCGGGGAAGAAATTAGGGTGATGGCGCTCCAAGTCGATCTCCGACGGGTGACATCTAACTATCAAATCCTGCGAACAAACCTTTTATGTATCTGGATCGAACTGATATGGCGAGGAACTTTCCTCATCGCTTTTCCTCTATATTATCCCATTTCAACTGAGATATAGGGAGCATCCGATCGATCTTCGTCTCCTCTAATGCAAACGAGCGTGCCTGTTCTTCCACCCACACCTGTAGCTTCGCACAACATGAATCTTTAGAGCTAGAATAGAACTTGTTTCAAGCTTGAGCTCAAGATTGACTCGGCCAAGAATCGAGCAGACTTGATTTAGTCTCATTTCGGATCAGTTTTATTTTAGGCATGATCAACCTTATTTAATTGAAAACGGGCTAAAACGGATTCAATAATGTCTATATACTCTAAATTCATTTCATATCAGCTTGGTTTTAGGGACCATGCCAGTTTAGCGGGTTCTCTGATTAGGTCAAATAAATGTCGCATGTGGGACTAAACATTCTTTTTTAATAGACCTGCCAAGCAATCAAAGGACAGAGTGCTAGAGCAAGAGCTCAAAGCGGTCCTGAGATTGGACCATGGAAGGCAACATATCTGTTATTTTTTATGAAATTTTATAATCCTGTGAACATGACATCAAGGCAACAATGCCTCGAGGAAAAAGCTCGCACCATGGTGTCAATACCAGGAGTCGAACACGGAAGAGAGGCCGAAGTTCCACTACTACAAGAGGAGGGGGGGAGGTCACACATGTTTAGAACTTTACAACTAACCCTATAGAGGAAAATCGAGCCAGGTGGTGGTTCTTAGAAGAAAGCATGCATACGGGATGAGCTCAACTAATTCACTTCAACTCACAGACGTCAGCCTCCTCCATACAGTGTTAGGTGCACCTGAAGCACTTCTCACGCTCGTCGAACGGTCCCACTCGGCCCAGCCCACAGGAAATAAAAAGCCCATTAACGCTGTCAATTCCCCCACCAAAATCAGAGGACAGACTGCAGAGAAAGAAAATGCCCTGCAGGGAAGGCCTGCACATCCCCCTACAATACCTCTTGCTACTGCTCGCTCTCCTGCTCACCCGCCGGACCGGCTCGCTGCCGCTCTCCACGAGGGGGAGGTGGGTGGTGGACGCGGCCTCGGGCCGCCGCGTGAAGCTCCGCTGCGCGAACTGGGCCGCCCACATGCCCGCGGTGCTGGCCGAGGGACTCGACAGGAGGCCCGTCGGGGACATCGCCGCGCGCGCGGCCGCCCTGGGCTTCAACTGCGTCCGGCTCACCTGGGCCACCCACATGTTCACCGACGTGCGGTACCATAACCTCACCGTCGCCGCGTCGCTGGGCTCGCTGGGACTCCGCGGGGCCGTGGAGGGGATCCGGAGGAATAACCCGTCGATGCCGGGGCTCACCGTCAGGGAGGCGTACGACGCGGTGGTCCGGGCGCTTGGGGAGGCGGGGCTGATGGTGGTGCTGGACAATCACGTGAGCCGGCCGCAGTGGTGCTGCGCTGCCGAAGACGGGAACGGCTTCTTTGGGGACTCGTACTTCGATACCGAGGAATGGCTCCGGGGGTTGGGGACTGTCGCCAAGCGTTTTAGGGGCCATCGTCAGGTTAGCATTGCAAGTGCAACGATCACTCGATTGAAAAAAAAGGGAAATATTATTCATACCCCATAAATCTGTAATTAGCCCCCATTTCCAACAAACTTGAATACACCCCATTTTTTTTTTTCATACCCCATTCCTATCCCAAAAATACCCTTCCCTCTTACACCCCACCTTCAATACACCCCAGTTAAATGGCCCGCCCCAACTTGATTATACCCCAATCAAACACATACACCCTTAAATATACCCCAATTATATGCACTCTTGAATACACCCCACTCTTAAATAAACCCCATGCAGTTGGCTGATACTTGAAGACACAAGTAGAGCTGCAACTTGGGCGGGCCAACCTGAGTGCAACCCGAGTCCAACCCGAACCCAACCCGAATTTGGGCGGGCTAATCCGAGCCCAACCCGAATCATTTCTCCTCGACCCGACAGGACCCGACACGAAGTTAGCGGGTCTGGGTCAAGGCTAAATGGGTTCGGGTCGTAAACGGGTCGACACGATAGACCCGTTTATTAAACGGGTCGGGTCCGGGTTTAGGGTCTGGACACGGTAGACCCAGGAAGACCCGTTTAGTATTCAATAGGTCATGTCGGGTTGGGTCTACCAGCAATCCGATACTATAATATATAAAACCAGTGGGTCTTTCGGGTCAGGTCGGGTCAAGTCGGATTGGGTCGGATCGGGTCAACTGAATAGATCCGGGTGGTAAACGGGTCTTATCGGGTCTTATCGTGTCTACCTGTTTATTAGCGAGTCGGGTACGGGTTTAGGATCTAGACACGATTAGTTAAACAGGTCGGGTCCGGGTCTAGGGGTTTTGGACACGACACGAAACTAGACACGACACGAACCCGACACGACACGACTCATTGCCACCCCTAGCTGCAACTTGGGCGGGCCAACCCGAACCCAACCCGACTTTGGGCGGGTTAACCCGAACCCACCCCGCACAACCCGACGGCTTGGGCGTGGGCTAAGTTTAAACGAACATTGGGTTGGGTTGGGGTACAAAAGACACTGAGCAGGGGCTTTGGGGTTTGGGGTATAAAAAAAAGGGCATTGTTGGTATTAAAGGATTGTTGAGTAAGTTATTGAGAAACGCTAGGGATACGGGGGCTAATTACAGATTTTTGGGGTATGAATAAAATTTCCCAAAAAAAAGGGTAAATTACATATAGACCCTTATAGTTTGACTGATTATCATTTACACCCCCTCATGTTAAAAGCCCTACAAGATACCCTCCTATATAGTTGAAAAACACATCGATCACTTTCTTCCCCTCCAAAAGGCCTATAGAGGGGGTCTATGTGTATAGTTTTTCAAACTATATATAGAGGGGCATTTGTAGGGTTTTAAATATAAAACCAGTGTAAATGATAATCGGTCAAATTATAGGGGTCTATGTGTAATTTATCCAAAATAGTAGCAAATTCGGCCGGAATAATTCGGTTTATGTGTTCTGCAAAAGCTTGGACAAATAAAGTGTACAAACTATTGTATTATATCAGTAATTTATTTAAATAGATCAAAATATATATGTTATGTCAAAAGACTATGTATTTGAAATTAGATTAGAATAAGTACCAAATCAAAATAGTTAAATTAGTGAATTATTTATAAATCCTTTCGGATCGATTCGGCCACGGTCGTGACTACCAAATAAATCGATAATAATTCGTCTCTCTTCAAATTCGAAAATTCATCTTTGAATTTTCAAGGTAAAATACGTATACTTTGCCCCCATTTAATTTAGCTCAAAAACACTTAAACCTGTTATAGTTTATTTTGTTCCAAATCGTTCCCTATTGAAATGTTAGCACAATACCCTCTTTTGTCAACTATTAATTGATTTCCTCATTTGGTCATTTTTATCTGATTAAAATTGAATTGAAGAGGATAAAATGTAGCTTTTTAACTCTAGGGGGGCTAACTGTTTTTGAGCTAAATGCCAGGGGGGGGCGAAGTGTAATTTACCCAATTTAAAATTAGGGTTATCTTAACTTTACCCCCCAAACTTTGCCTTGAATTAGACTTTACCTCCCATTTTTCATTAATTAGACTTTACCCCCCAAAACTAACTTCCGTCAGCTCACCATCTAAGAAAAAAGGTCAGCTGACGGAAAAGAAATAAAATTTTGGGGGGTGAGCTGACGGAACAGTTAGTTTTGGGGGGTCAAGTCTAAATAATGAAAAATGGGGGGTAATGTCTAATTCAAAGCACAATTTGGGGGGCAAAGTCAAAATAACCCTATAAAGTACGTATCATGCGATCCCCTGCCCTAACTCAGCTCAGCTGACAGGTGGTGGGCATGAGCATGCGCAACGAGCTGCGTGGCCCGCACCAGAGCGTGTCTGCATGGTACCGCAATGTCGCTCGTGGAGCGAGGACGATCCACGTGGCCAATCCGGACGTGCTCGTCATCGCCTCCGGCCTGAGCTACGATACCGACCTCAGCTTCTTGGCCGGGAGACCTCTAAAGGCCCACTTCGACAGAAAGCTCGTACTCGAGGCGCACTGGTACGCGTTCAGCGACCGCCAGCGGCAGGATTGGTCCGACCAGCCGCCGTCCCGGGTCTGCTCCGACTCCGCACAGAGGTTCGATGAGCGAGCCGGCTTCGTGACCGGCGGCAGGGGCGGCGCCATGCCGCTGTTCGTGAGCGAGTTCGGGGTGGATCAGCGCGGGATCAGCCGGGCTGACAACCGGTTCCTGAGCTGCTTCCTTGCCTTCGCGGCGGAGAGGGATCTCGACTGGGCCATGTGGGCCTTGCAAGGGAGCTACTACATCAGGAAGGGGCTCGCCGGTTTCGAGGAAACGTATGGGGTGCTCGATGCCAACTGGGACCGGCCCAAGAACCCTAGGTTCCGTGAGAGGTTCCATCTCGTGCAGGAGATGCTACAAGGCATGCATGCATGGCTTAACTTAGCCTAGCCTCCTCCCTCTTCTCTTCTCCCCCGAGATCGGTACACATGAACTTGGTCATTGATGAGGTGAAAATCTTCTGGAATGCAGATCCCGGTTCTTCGGCGGCTGCGACGCACCAGATCGTCTACCATCCGGAGAGCGGGCGGTGCGTGTGGGTCGACGGGGACGAGAACGTCTTGCTCGGCAACTGCGAGAAGAGGGGGAGATGGAGCTACGGGGGGGATGGGACGCCGGTCGGGCTGACTGGCACGACGCTGTGCCTGAGAATGATCGGGGAGGGGCTGCCGGTGCGTCTGTCGTCGGAATGCGGCGATAGCCGGAGTGAGTGGAGGGTGGCATCAGGGTTTCAGTTAGCAGGTGGGCCGGATGCGCAAGGGAGGCAGCTATGCCTGGAGAGGGACTCAGCGAACTCGTCTGCGATCCTGACCCGAGAATGCCTGTGCCTTGACGGATCAGCTTGCTCCGGAGATCCGCAGAACCAGTGGTTTAAGCTCATCGCTTCTAACGTAGCATAAGCCCATGGTCGGGATGGTAACAGATATTAAGAACAAAAATTACTCCCTTTCAACAAGTCGTTGTAGTATAGTGGTGAGTATTCCCGCCTGTCACGCGGGTGACCCGGGTTCGATCCCCGGCAACGGCGTTTCTATACTTTTTGTAATTTTTTTCATCCATGGTATTTATTTTTTTACTGATGTATGGTTAAGTGAAAACATATGTACTTCCTCATATATCCACCTTTTGTAATGGAGGTAAAACTTTCAAGCTTTGCTTCGCTTTGTTTTAAAAGTTTTACTTCTCTTTGTTTTACTCTCTAAAAGTCTACGGTTAAAATTCTCTAAAAGTCTACGGTTAAAATTTGAGGTATATTCCTTTATCTGCAAGTAAATTTACTTAATCTACTAATAGATTTTCAGTCCAGATCAACCATGGAGCACAAGCAACAATTGATGTAGATACCTAAAACATCATGATCACCACCGCCATCCATTATCACTTCTTTGATGATACTAGTAACATTCAAACAGGGATGGAACCGGGATTTTATACTGGGAGGGGCCAAAGCATAATAATTTCATCTTGAGAGGGCAAAACTTTAGGAGTGTGCAGGTGATGCGGACATCTACCTCGAGTCGGACCCGTGGCACGTGTACCAACGCAGGAGGAGCCAACCTAGTTTGTGGATGTGATCATTTGTTTCGTCTCATTTTTATATTGTTTTTGTGTCTTTATATTTTGCACTTGTGTTTAGTCCCACCTCGCCTGTTGGCCGTGTGGACCTGTCGTTGTACGCCTTTATAAAGGCCCTTGTCTCTTCATTTGAGGTACTGAAGAATGAAATAAAATTTTGTTTTCCTCTACATATATGCTTGTTGAGAGAAACCAGGGTGAGGTGTGTGAAACCCCAATCCCAACCCTAGGCGTGTGAAACCCTAGGTGGGTACTAGGCGTATGAAACCCTAGCCCAACCCTTACCTCATCCTTTCCTCTTCCCCGGTCGAGTCCCCAGCCCGACCCGCCTTCCCCCTCTCTCCGCGCCCAGCCCGCCGCCTCCCTGCGACAAGCCCCCTCCCCCCTGCAACCCGGCCCCGCCCCCTGCTCTCGGTGCTGCCGCCCTGACCCAGCCCCGCCCCGTCCCCTGCGACACCCCGCCACCACCCCGCCCCGGCCCCTGCCCTGCCTGTGCCGGCCCGCGCGCAGCCCGACCCGAAACCCCCTCCCCGTCCGCCCGATTCCCTCCTCCTCCCTCCCCCTTTGCTGCCATCCGCCCCGACCCGATCCCCACCCGCCTCCTTGCCCCCGCGCCTAGCCCCCGCCGCCTCCTCCCTCTCTCCCCCGACTCAGCCCGCCCCTCTCCCTGTGCTGCGGCCCAACCCGACCCGACCCCTCCCCCCTGCCCTTTTCCCTCGATCTCTCCCCTCCACATCCAACCCGACCCGACCCGATCGCCCTCACCCTGAGTCCGCACTCTCAATACACTCCCCCAGGCTCGCAAAGCTGACCCGAACGCAGATCACGGCCTGATCCCAGACAGCGATGGATACCTCGACATCAACTCCCCCTTCCTTGGACGAAGGAGAGAGCGTGGAGGAGCACGTGGCTTGTGACGTTGGCGTTCCCGCACCGCCATCACTTCCCTAGTAAGGACTTCCCTACCGGCAAGGTACATTTATGTTCCATCAGTCAAATCTCCAGTATATTATCTGTGCCGACTGCTGTCCATCTTCATGAGGTTGTGCGTCCCTACCTGCCTGTTAAGTTCATTAGCATTTGATATTGCAGGACGGACTCTTGTCGTTTAAATTAAGCATTATTCATTGTAATTCTTAGAACTGAGATCGAACTGCCTGATGCGAGCGGTTTCTTTAAAAACCCATTATTCCCTACTGATGGCTTGAATAAAACTTCCTACCTGAAACTTTTAATTCATAGCGAAACACTGCTAGTACAATTAAACTACTGATTTCCTGCCCACCTGCATTGTTTCGCATCAGCAGGATTCAAACCAAACCGATCAATTTTTATCGGTTTCGACACATACTTGTTCGGTTCGGATTGGGTTTTTAAAAAACCGACATGATTGGATCGGTTGACGGACTTGTAAATTCAAAACCGACCTAAACTGTACCGAATCGAAATATGTATATACATATAATATTTTATTAAATATATCATATGTCCTCGATCATATACCCTTGCTACTAACAACCATTGCAATACTATAGGATGACTCAAAATCAATTAAAAATCATATTTAGGTCTAATGATTTGATAACAATTATTATTTTTTAACTTTAAACTAAATCCTAATAGAAGGGGGGAGCCCAATAAAAACATGGTCCAAAGCCTAAAACGACCATCCAATCCAATCCAAACCGACTTTAATTGGATGGATTGGATTCCAATCTTAGTTTGGTTTGGATCGGATTGAAAATCCTAATCAAAACCGACCGAGGTTGGATCAGTTTGGGTTTTGCTTAAATAGATCGGTTTTGGAACCGATGCACACCCCTACAAAATATGAACAAAAAAAAACTATATACTAAGATTCAAGGCCTTTGCTTTATATTTTTTTTAAAAAAAAATATTGAGGGGGGGGGGGGGGGGGGGGGGCCTTGGCCCATATATAGTTCCGTCCCTGTTCAAACATGATCCCTAGGGTAAAACAATTTTATTTTCTTACTAGTGTAATACAAACTTGAAAAAATGACATACTATTGTTTTAAAAAATTGTTAAAGATAGTAAAACTAGAAGGAATGAAAAGAAATTTTTGGAATTTTAAATTAGGGTTCAAATCGCATATTCAATAGGCGAAAGATAAAGAATTTTTTTATGAAAACGACTTGGTTGCTAGTTTAATAAGGTGGTAACGATTTTTTTTAAAACCGGTCGCATGTTGAATGGGAAGACAAGGAGGTTTTTTTGTTTTGTTTTGTTTTTAATTTGATTGTCTGTTGAAAGGATGAGCAAAGAAGGGCATTGATCACCCTCCTGTTGGATGGGAACCTTCCTATCCCTTGGCAAATCCACAATACTATAGTGGAATGCAAAAGGCTAGCATGGCTATTCTCTTCTTGCATTTTTCATCACGTCTATTGAGATGTTAACCAGGTGGTGCATATTACCGCTAGTAAAGCGTTGTGCTGTTCCTCTTATTTTCTGGTTTTTGAGCCCCCTAATTGTATCTCCTCTATCTTAGAAGAGGAAGGTTGTAATGATTTGTCAGCTAATGAGAATTGACTCTCCTGACAATTCTCTAGTAAGCAGGTTGCTAATGCTGGCTCTAGTAGTGGGGTTTGAACCAACTGTACCCAACTAGTTACCTGGTTACTAGATGGATTGCTTGGAGAGGCCATTGTTGCAAAAAAAAAAAAAGGGACGTCGACACTCCTAGTTTGCAACAAGTTAGCAAAGGACAACCAATAGCTACTCAGCCAATGAATAGTTAGAAAAGAAGGACGCACACGCTTATATATAAATACAAGTAACATCGCTTATCCATTTCTTGTCCAAACTCTCATTGATCTGTCATGTTCTCTTATTGTGCATACTAAGTTTCCCTCACTCTCAATTCCCCATCTCCTCTATATGTGATCTCATATTCCGGTAGTCTATCGATACGGTGCCTATATTTAAAAAATGATATTTATCGGATGGAACGCTAGAATCGTCGTGCTTCAACCGGATAGTACATTGTCGGAGATTCAAAGTGTTGTTGCTTCAGTGTGTAGTGTCACTCCCAACTTCGTATTAAGGTCAGTATATAAAGTTAGCGAGGTTAGTTCATGCATGTTTAGTAAAGATACTCGACAACGATAAATAGTATTAGTTCATGTTTAGTGACATTTTTCTATGATGTTTTTTTGTGGCAATTGGCGACGCTTATTGCCTAACAGTTTGTTAAGCTTTCGGCGACGGAATTTGATCACATTGCTAAAAAAATCCTCAGACGAGACATATGCTACGTGTTGGTGATATATTTTCATCACAAAAGATATTTTGCGACGAATATAACCACTTTAGGCGACGTTTTGGTGTATCACATAAAGTGTTTTTTCTTCTAGTTAGCCACTTTCGACAATATTGAACTTTTTATTGAATATCTCATCTTTCTGTACATGCTTGATCATTGCCGAATGAACTACAACCCTAACCTCTTGTGCTTGATCGTCCCACACAATCAGCGATGACACATTTTAAACAATTCAAACTTCAATTCCAATTCAATAGGTGGGGTATTCAAAATTCAATTTAGTCGCTCATTCAACCAGCGGCTAGCGTTAAAAAAAAAGTTTCTTACCCACCTATTGAATTAGCACTTTGAAATCAAAATTCAACTTTAACCACCCATTCAACCAGTGGTCAGCTTAAAAAAAAAAACTCAATTGCTCCCATGTGTGTAATCAGGGGAGGGAGGGTACCATTTTATTCAACTTGTCTCTATTACAGGGTGCCTCTATTCCCCTCTATTCGTTGCTCCCATGTGTGGAATCGGGATTCAACGGTGCATATTGAAAACTTTGAGTTTCAAGTAGTGTCATTGCATCTGTATGAAACTCAGTTGAAAATTGATCCACACCGTTGAATTTTGATCTTGTGCATTGGAGCAAGGAATTTTGATCCTAGGCACTCAGGAGTAGAGACGAGCTGAACCCCATTAATAAGTACAACCATTGCCTACGAGATCTTAATGCATTTAAGCTAGGTTTATGTTAGGCTTAGATCATCTCGAAGGGAGTCATGCACTACTTTGACTCCTTCATTAAAATAATACGCAAGTACCTAATCAAAATCTTCACTGCAGTCGACTCCCATCACATGCTCGCCAAACTTGAGAAATCCCTCTTAGTGGATGAGGGGGGTTCGGCCAACTTTTATTTGTTAAAAGTAGTAGGGCAATATATTTCATTGTTTATTGGAGAATTTTAAATATTTGAATTTTTTTTTTGTCAAAGCATGTATATGTATTGTTGGATCTCCTATGAAAATCCGTGCAATATCATGAAGATCCGATGGAAAACACCACGAGGATCAACGAATAGCTGAAGTGAAAGAAAACTTTATACCTCCCATCGAAGATAGCATGATCCATTGATTCATTAGATTGCCACTACGATCGTTCACGATGGTACCACTACGATACGACTTTAGTTAATGCCTGTTAGGTTTTAACCCAAAATCCCATGAGGGTTTTTAATTTTGTAGCAGGCCTTGCTCTTGTCACACAAGCGGCTAACCCACATGTATCTCATCCTTCAACTTTTGTTATGGGAGAAAAGAATAAAGAGTCCCTTGGAGATTGATTAAAAAGTGACTCCTTATTTTTATGGGAAGCCCATATAGCTTCATATAAATCTATTATAGAGAGTGGCCTGATTAAAATGTGGCTCCCTATTTTTATGTGAAGCCCATAAAGCTTCATATAAATCTATTATAGAGAGTGGCCTGAGGAGTCCCTTGGAGATATCCTTACGGGATGCGCGTACGTTTAGATAAGGTTTCTTCTTATAGGAAAGAGGGACAGTGATAGCACGTGCTGGTGCAAAAGGTGCAACCATGTGAACAAGTTGGTGCGCATGATATAGACGGACAAATTTTCACCACATCATGCGACATGGGTAGTGGGCCCCAGCACATGACGGTAGTGGCCCACAGTATGCGCACTCAGAGCATGCTGATAGACTCGGGGACAGTGAGCCCCGCGGTTGTATGGTATGCAGGATGTGTTGAAAATTTTCCCATAGAGAGGAGGATATCATTATGGAGGATATCGATTATCACTAGAGAATGGGGTTCGACTCCTCTCCAATGATGATGGTCTCCCTGATCCGTCGTTAACGATTTGGGCAGCGACATGTGGCGATCATAAAACGAACAACCACGATTTATAGCCACCGGATGAACCCAAGGGGGGATGACAGCACCTCCAGCTGCTGCCCATCGCCTGTCGCCATCGGCCGGTCATCGTACCCCGCCGCCCATGCCATAGCCGTCATCGCCGGTGACCATCCCCTGCCGACAACCGACCACCATCGATGTCGATGACCACCCCGACCGACCATTGGCCACCCGTCGCCACCCAGAGGTGGCGAGTGGTGGCCAAAGGAGCGACAATGGGTGGCCGATGGTCTGCAGGGATGGTCGCCGACGATGGTGGTGGCCAGTGGTGGCCGATTGTCTGCAGGGGTGGACAGTGGCCAATGATGGAGGCCGACGATGGCCAGTGATGGAGGCCGACGGGGAAGGTGGCTAGCAGCAACCAGGGGTGGTGAATCTCCCCTTAGATTCATCCCATGGCCATAGATTATGGCTGTTCGTTTTCGAAATAAAAAAAGATCAATAAATTGGGGACGAAATTTATTCTTGAACGGTTTCCTCCATTACCTTTCTTTACTATGAACGATTGTGGTAAGTGGACCGTAATTTGATAGATCAGACAGTCCTTAATGTCCCTTTTTGTCTAGTCAACTTAATGTTCTATTTTGTTTAGTCAACTTGTTGTTTTGTTTTGTCTACTCAGCGTCTAGACCGTCGTAGTATGTTATATAGATTGTTATTTATAATACACAGGTTAGGGTCTATCTAACCTCCTCCCATATAGGGATGTCACCTTCTCAAATGTAATAATAATAATCTATATAAGATGGTACGTCGGTTTTGTGCTGACTAGACAAAACGGAACCAAAAGCTGACTAGGACAAGCAGACTAGACCAAAAAAAAACTTACTAGACCAAAATATTCAAGCATCTCCCTTCCCCTTTTTTCCTATTTTTCAAAAATAGACTAGGCAAAAATAGACAGCTGTTAGAAGTCCATTGTCAACGGTTTAGATTTAGCTCCCATTTTCTGATGATGATCCGAAATCCCATCCCTTTCATCGGAGCCATCCGTCGCCAAAGGAAAGCGTCATTTAAGAAAAGTTGTCATGCCAGTGAACCCAGTTTAAAACGTTTTCCTCTTTGATCCTAATTTCAAAAGGAAAATATCATCAAAGAAAAGGTCTTGATTTCACATATGATCCTGATTTCAAAAGAAAGACCTCATCAAAAGAAAGCTATCATCACAGCAAATGTTTCTTTTTTTTTATCCCAATTTCAAAAGAAAAGTGTCATCAAAGGAAAGCTCTTGATTTCAAAAGTTTCATCATATAATACTGATTTCAAAAGGAAAACCTCATTCAGAGCAAAAAAAAATAAGAAAAACCTTATCAGAGGAAAGTTATCATCACAGTGATCCCGATTTTCTTTTTTTAAATTTCCCCTCCCACCTGTCAGTCTCTCCCTCCCTCAAGATATCATTCTCCCAAGTCCCCAACCTAACATGCACACGCTCGCTCAGTCCTCCCCAACGGCTATATTCATCTCACGGTCGCTTTTTATCCCAAGTTGGAGGCTTTGACCAATTCTTGCCTAGATTTTGGCAAAATAAAATTTGATAATTTTTTTTGCTTTAATTCGTTTGATTTATTTGATTTGTACTTTTTAAATCCTCTTTAGTTCTTCAATTCAAGTTATTTGTTGATTTTTTTTTATAAAAATTATGTTTGGTACTCCACACGCAACCAACCACTACAACCATCTTTGGTACTTGAAAAGGGAGGTATATGAAAAATATGAAGGATGTTTTAGCACACCATTGTTGTGATGGAGTTTTCACCTCTTCTGATAAAAGGACATATTTAAGCGTCTATTCTTCTCTATTCTTTTTTTATTATATTTATCATCAATATCTTCCTTACATCAGCTTCAGCCTTGGGCCATTGAATGAGTTCAAAGTGTTAATCATGAATTTCCATGAACACCCTAATGGGGCCTCCAACATCACCAATAACGTCCTTGGGTAGCCTCCTGCCAATTTTTTTTTTCTCTATTGTTGCTTGGAATATTTGGTCGGGATATAGAGTAGTCTACTAAGGAAAAATCTGAATTTAATGGCAATTTTGGACCCGACACGACTGACCCGACACGAAATTAGCAGTTCTGGGTCAAATGGGTTCGGGTCGTAAACGGGTCGACACGACTAACCCATTTAGTAAACGGGTCGGGTCTGATTTTTGTCTCTGACCTGTTTAAGACCTGTTTAAAAATCAATGGGTTGGGTTTACCCAGCATCCGATTACAGTCTGTGATGGGTTCAACGGATGGTTGTGATTGTGATCAGAACACCCATGATGGTGAGTTGCAACAAAAAAAAAAAGAATAAATATTTAAACGGGTCTTACCGAGTCTTAGTCGTTGTCGGTCCGTCGGGGCGGGCCGGTGTTGCCGCCGAAAGTTTTTGTTGGCAAAGGTGGTCAGGTGCGTTGTTGCCGAAGGTGACGTTGGTGATGCCCGGGGGGTGTCCTGCCACCAAAGGTAGCCCGCTTTTTTGCCGACAGTTGTGTTGTCATTGAAGGCAGCCCGCTGCAGTGCCGATAGGCACGGGCATGCACTAATCTATATAATATGGCACGACGGTTTTATGCTGACTAGGACAAAATAGAACCGAAAACTGACTAGACAAAAAAAATTCAGCTGGCTAGACAAAAAAATTCCGAGAAATTTCCTGATTATAATTGTTCCCCTCTCTCGCACGATCACAGTCGTTTCCCTTAAAATCACCAGCCACTAGATCGGGAGAGAGAAATAAAAGCAGTGATAAAATCTGAAGAGATTTTAGAGAGAGAGAGAGAGAGAGAGAGAGAGAGAGATTTGATCAGGATAATAGAGAAAGGGGGGCTGGCTGATCACAGGAAAAATAGGAATAAAGACGATGGCGAGGGGTCTCGGACAGGACTGGGTTCACGGACGACTGTGATCGTGCATGAGAGGATTCAATATATATATATATATAAATATATATATATATATATATATATATATATATATATATATATATATATATATATATATATATATATATATATATATATATATATATATATATATATATATATATATAGAGAGAGAGAGAGAGAGAGAGAGAAATATGAAAGGGGAGTCACGATCAGAGAGAGATTCGATCGGGATAAAAGAAAAAGGGGGGCTGATTGTATGAAAAATAGGAAGAAAGAGGATGGTGAGGGGTCTCGAACAGGATTGGGTTCACGGACGGCTGTGATCGTGCAAGAGAGGATATATATATATATATATATATATATATATATATATATATATATATATATATATATATATATATATATATATATATATATATATATATATATATATATATATATATATACATATATATATATATATACATATATATATATATATATATATATATAGAGAGAGAGAGAGAGAGAGAGAGAAATATGGAAGGGGAGTCATGATCGGGTCATGCATGCATGAATCTCACTCGGATTTGTTGGCATTGGTTTTCCAAGAGAAAGAAAAACGAGTATGGAAAGGAATGGATGTGATTAAGAGAATAAGGGGGGGCATTTAATTGGTTGGGATTTAGAGAGAAAAAAGAGAGAGAGTGAGAGAGAGAAAAATGGTAGCGGTGCATGCATCCGTGGCTTAGTAAGAGAGATAAAATCTGAAGAGATTTAAGAGAGAGAGAGAGATAGAGAGAGAGAGAGAGAGAGAGAGAGAGATTCGATCGGGATAAGAGAGAAAAAAGTGCTGATCGCAGGAAAAATAAGTAGAAAGAGGATGGCGAGGGGTCTCGGACGGGACTGGGTTCACGGACGGCTCTGATCGTGCATGAGAGGATTATATATATATATATATATATATATATATATATATATATATATATATATATATATATATATATATATATATATATATATATATAATAAGGGACAACGGTTGTGGGGGGGACAAATGAACTGAGACAAAGCTAGGGCTGAGATTTATGGAGAGGAGGGGGCTAAACATGGCAAGGGCTGGGATTCATCCTCTCCACTTTCTCTCCCCCTCAAATCAGCTTTTAACACGTATATTAAAGGTTAATACGTATATTAAAGGTAAAACCTTTATTGAGAGAGAGATTCATTCGTTCCCTCTTTCCCGAAAGACAACCAGCCGTCAGATCTATATGGAAGGTGAAAAAAAAGACAGCCAGCTGCCGTCCGATCTTTATCGGGACCCGCGGCCAATCCAGGCCTCGAGTACCCCGTCCCCCTCTGCTCTCGGCTACAACCGCTGCCCAGAGCCAATAGCACGCTCTGACTGTTGGATACCTCCCCCCCTCCTAACTCTCTCTCTCTCTCTCTCTCTCTCTCTCTCTCTCTCTACACGCCTCCTTGCTCACCCCCTTTCTGCCCGAGCCGTAATCCTCTCCCTCTCCACCGAACCACCGAACCACCTCCTCTCCCTCCCTCTCTCTCCGCCACCCCCGTGTCCCATCCCGTCAGCCCACCCTCCCTCTCCCCACCATCTCCAGCTCTCTCTCTCATGCCCCCCCCCCCCCCCGCTCTCTCTCTCTCTCTCTTTCTCTCTCCTTCAGCCTTCCCCTCCCCTCCTCTTTCCCTTCCGGTGGAACGCCGACCGGTGAACGCACTCAGCCGTGGCCAGCATGCACTGCCGACCGGGATCGGGCCCTCCTCTCTCTCTCTCTCTCTCTCTCTCTCTCTCTCTCTCTCTCTCTCTCTCTCTCTCTCTCGCTACCTCCACGCGGCGTGCGCCTCCCGGCGGACCCTGGAGGAAGAGATGGAGGAGGAGGCCGGGGTTGATGCTGCAGGGAAACCTGGAGGTCTAAGATCTGCAATTTTTTTTTTTTGAAGGTAAGATCTGCATCTTCTGCATCTTCTGCATTCTCTCTCTCTCTCTCTCTCTCTCTCTCTCTCTCTCTCTCTCTCTCTCTCTCTCTCTCTCTCTACCTCCACGCGGCGTGCGCGTCCCGGTGGACCCTGAAGGAAGTGATGAAGGAGGAGGCCGGGGTTGATGCTGCAGGGGAACCGGAGTCCAAGTACAAGATCTGCATTTTTTTTTTTTTGGAAGGTAAGATCGGCATCTTCTTCATGGGCTCTCTCTCTTGGTGCAGTCACCACCGCCTCAAAGAATTGATTTCACCATCAGCCCCCATCTACATTGCCGAGCGCCGCCGGTTCTGCCCGCTTGCTATTCGACCCCGATTTGCTCCCCCCCGGCCCCAATCAGTGCCGCCCGACCTTCGCAACGTCGTCCCGCCTCGGTCAGTCTCCTCCCTTGCCTGTCGATGGCCGCCTTTAGCACTCGGACCCTTGCCACGTCGCCTTGCCTCGGTCAGTCACCGCCTGCCGTTCGAGGAGGAGGACCGCCGGACAATTGCGTTTTGTGAGCCTGCAAAAAAAAACCCTCTCTCCGCCGGACAGATTCCCCTTGCGTGACCACTGACAACCCCCCTCTCTATCTCCTACTCAATCGACGACGACTCGACGTCCGCCTACGATGACCTGAAGAAGCTCCGTGCAATCGTGGAGCAGGACCGGCTCTCCACCCCAAGCCTGACGGCAACGGCTACTACGCGCTGCAGTGGGCTGCCCTCAACAACTACGCCGAAGTCACTGACTACATCATCGAGGTTGCGCCCCCCCCCCCCCCCCCCCTTCCCACTTCTGCACCTTGGTATCTGATTGGGGATTCTGATTTCTGTAGCATGGAGGCGATGTAAATGCTGCCGACAACACCCAACAGACAACACTACACTGGGCGATGGGCGGGGGGTCGATCGCGATCGTCGATGTGCTGAGTTGGTCGTGCTTCGACGAGTGGAGCTCGATTCCCACTAGATCTCATCCTCTACCGAGATCGGTGCACACCGTCTTGGATTTAGAGGCTGAAACATCTTTCCCTCTATTCAATTTTTGGATAAATTGTGCTCTGTTCCCCTGAAGCTTAGGTAAAAAATACTTAACTCCACCCCCTGTAGCTTATTTTGTTCCAGGTTGCTCCCTAAAGTTTGAAATGTTAGCACAATACCCCTTTTGTCAACTACTTAATTTCCTCATTTGGTAATTTTTATCTGATCAAAACTGAATTCAAGGGTGCAAAATATAGTTTATTAAATATTGGGGGTTTAAGTTTTTTCTCTTCGTTTTATATTGCCCTAAGGGATGACAACTCCAGTGACGGATGGAGCTGCGATGTGTTGGGCGGGCTGGGGCTGAGAGTCGTGCATCAATGAACATGGCTGTTAGCGAGTGCATTTCATGGGTTAGAAGCCTTCCTCCTTTTTCGAAAATCAGGAACCATCAAAGAGGATAATTTTAGAACAATAACTACACTGATTTTCATGGTGATTTTTTGTTTTTTTTATATACTTATATGTAAGGAAAATTTGAGCATGTCTTCTAATTTGAATTTCAACCATTAGTTCTCTAACTAGGATGAGCAGACAACGCTACACTGGGCGGCGGTCCGGGGGTCGATCGCGATCGTTGATGTGCTGAGTTGGTCGTGCTTCGACGGGTGGAGCTCGATTCCCACTAGATCTCATCCTCTATCGAGATCGGTGCACACCGTCTTGAATTTAGAGACTGAAACCTCTTTCCCTCTATTCAGTTTTTGGGTAAATTGCACTCTGTTCCCCTGAAGCTTAGGTAAATAATACTTAACCCCACCCCCTGTAGCTTATTTTGTTCCAGGTTGCTCCCTAAAGTTTGAAATGTTAGCACAATACCCCTTTTGTCAACTACTTAATTTCCTCATTTGGTAATTTTTATCTAATCAAAACTGAATTGAAGGGTGCAAAATATAGTTTTTTAAATATATGGGGTTTAAGTTTTTTCTCTTATTTTTATATTGCCCTAGGGGACAACAACTCCAGTGACGGATGGAGCTGCGATGTGTTGGGCAGGCTGGGGTGAGAGTCGTGCATCAATGAACATGGCTGTTAGCGAGTGCATTTCATGGGTTAGAAGCCTTCCTCCTTTTTCGAAAATCAGGAACCATCAAAGAGGATAATTTTAGAACAATAGCTAGACTGATTTTCATGGTGATTTTTTGTTTTTTTTAATATACTTATAAGTAAGGAAAATTCGAGCATGTCTTCTAATTTGAATTTCAACCATTAGTTCTCTAACTAGGATGTTGTTTTCTTCGTCATGTTTCGTTGCTTTGGTACGGTTGAATCTTTCAAATTGAATTCATATAAAAAAGGCTCAAAGATCTTTGAAAAAGTATAATTAGGATGTTGTTTTCTTCGTCATGTATTTTGAGATACCCCCAATTCTTTCTAATTATCACAAAGAAATTCAAATTAGATTAATAAAAGTTAGTGATAACTCTAATTGATATCATTTTAGGGGGGTAAATCTAGATGGCCTGTTAACACATGGGTGGGTAAGTCAAATTGATCATTTTTAAAATTTTGCAGGAATTGAATGAGATTCAAAGCACCAAATTAATGTTGTGTATCTCCTCATGGAAAATAGATGGTGATAAATTCTGATAGGAGAAGCAATTAAATTCTTTCTAATATAATTTCTAAATCAAATAATTAAATTCAATCAAGTGAATCCTAACGTATCGAAAGAGCACGGGACTGTTTTGTTAGATATCCTCTAGGGATAACAATCTTCTTTGTCGAGTGCCTCTTTTGTAGAAATCCTAACGTATCGAATGAGCATGGCCCCCCCCTCAAAAGTCCGCGACCCACTGGTTGCCCGATGTTCTTTCAAAATTACTGGAATGTAATTCATCAGGAATTAGCAAGCTTCATCCAAAATTTCTTTATTCATAAGGAGCATCCTGGAGGAGCAAATCACACATATATCGTCGTAATCTCGAAAAAGGAAGCAGTAGAAGATTCTTCCCATTACAGAACGATCTCTCTTTACAACATCGCATACAAAGTTATTACAAAAATTCTGACTAACAGGCTTCGACCTATCATCGGTAAAATCATCTCATCATTTCATTGGCCCAACAACATGTAATGTATCTGTTCACCCATGTCACATTTTTCTTTTTGTAAACAAAAAGTTGCCGACACTTGATAGTTGTTAACCATTAAAAAAGTTGGTAATCAACCAGCAAAGCAATTGTCCAGTAGCTCATTTTATTGCCGTTTTTATTTTCTTAGCATATGGCTAAATTACCCAAAATTTAGATTTTTTTAGGATATGGATAAATTGTCAAAAATGTATATATTTATAAAATTTATTCCGGACGATGTAGCTTTCCTACAAGTGCCTCCTAATGTCATTGGTGTTTATTTGGTATGATATGTCTTCCAATTTTGTTTTTCAAGATCAAGGAAGAAATCCAATATCAATTAAAATGTCACACCTTAACATCAGTCATTTTCTATTAACCAGATATTTCTAAATCCCATACTTCGTCATGTGGGCCAGATAATTAAGTCTATTAAATATTAAGCTTGACAGGGTTTCTTCTGATGCTATAGCTAACATGGGCATATGGTCATATATGATGGGTTTCTTCTAATTGTTTGCTTCTGTGCTACAGCATGCGAATGATGAGAAATGAGAATGCATGGGTTGGTATCAACGGCAACACTGGAGCCATCGTTGACTTGGAGGAGCGGAAGTTTGCTTTCACTTCCCGTATTTCTTTCTTCTCATCGGACATCTTTGTGTTCATCTAAACGTCTTCCATGCTTCAGTTCTGGGACTCCTACAACGTGAAGGCGCAAACACTCAAGATGGCCATCAAGGATGCCTGCATGCTGCTGAGGATCAATGACATCGTGAGGGGGATAAAGAAGAAGATAGCTCCTGGAGCCGGCCCAACTCCATTGAATGGATGGAAGAAAATAGAACATTAAGCAAAAAATTAAACAGTCAACCAAGCAGAAACGAAGTTACGTGCACAGAAAGAACAAACTACCCTGTGCTTGGGGTCTCCTGATTAGTATTTGAACACTTTCCAGCATCATGAATATCATAAACTTTATTGCATGAACATATAAAATTATATCAATGAGATTGATGCAAATTCATATAGCTTACTCATAGATCCAAATATTGTTATTTATTCCCTTCACCTGTGGAATTTCCCTTTCTTTTTGTGTACAATTATTCGATGATGTATTTCAGATAGAGTGGGATTCAATGCTGGTTGAGATATCTCGAGTCCTTCTGATTTCAAAATTTTCAAGTATACCTTAAAAGGAAAACCATTTCATGACCCACATGTATTCTTTGACAACCTCGAAATATTGTCACCTCCGTCGAAATATTGACGCCACCCTCTAATTATTGTCACCTCCTTCAAAATATTATCTACGCCCTTAAAATATTTTTCATCTCTCTCTAAATATTTTTCGTGCTCTCGGGCACGGGGTTTTCACTAGTATATATATATATATATATATATATATATATATATATATATATATATATATATATATATATATATATATATATATATATATATATATATATATATGTAGAGAGAGAGAGAGAGAGAGAAATATGAAAGGGGAGTGGCGATAGGGTCATGCATGCGTGCATGAATCTCGCTCGGATTTGTTGGTGTTAGTTTTGCAAGAGAGAGAAAAACGAGTATGGAAAGTAATGGATGTGATTAAGAGAATAAAGGGGCATTTAAATGGCTAGGATTTAGAGAGAGAAAATGATAGCGGTGCATGCATGCGTGGCTTAGTGAGAGAGACGTGTATTTGCTTGTGCATGCAAGGGATCCGAGTGGCTAAGAATTTAAGAAAGAGAAAGGACGGAAAGAAGGAATAAAAAGGGGGGGCCTGCATGCATGGGTTGTTAAGGAAAGATGTAGAGAGAGAAAAGAGAGAAAGATGGAGATAAATAAATCTAGATAACATGGCTGAGTTTGACTCGACTCAGTCAGATTTCGAGTCAAGTTGTTGGGCCAAGTCGGACCAAGCGGCTGGCTTTCGAGTCGGGTCCGAGTTTCGGATTTGTGAACACTGATGTCTAGGATATTAGCTGAAATGTCCAAGTCTATTAGAGACTTTCTCGTGGATAATCACGTATCTCACATAGCATTGTTTGTACAAGCAATTAAGAGCTAACATAGACTGAAATAATGTTCTTCGGATATATTTTTTGAGTAATAATTAGTTAATTATTTTCTTATAAAAGTCTCAAAACATTGCAATACTATACATATTCATTTTAGGTTCCTTTTTATGAAATTAGTTTTGACCCTACAGCTTCTAAGTGTCTCCTATCTGATTATTGTTTCAGATTTCATCCTCTTCAACTTCTTTTAGATTGCACGAAGTATATTTTGTTTTGGTCATCCCAACAATGCCAATAAATAGCTACTAGAACATCACCAAACATATAATGGGGCATTTCTCTAACCCTATCTTCCCATTGCCTCTCTATTAATCCACCCCAATTTTGAACCTATTAAAAATTTTGATTTTTTTTTATATTTATTCCCAATCAATCACAAAAATGTCAACAATCTAAGTCTAAATCTAATGCAATGAAAGGGTTTTGGCCAACCTCATATGAGGTACCAGGGGTTTAGTAACAAAAAAAGTCAACTAAAACATTCATGAAAAATCCTATCCACTAGGACCACTACTCGAGAGGTATATAAGTGATAGAAGTTTTGGCCACCCCATAGATTGGTTATTCAATCTTAATACTGTGGGTGCAAATTTTGGCTAACGCCTCGCGATTGGGTCCACAAAGACGACAACGGGACCCACCAACCCTGTCTGGGGGTCCACAGAGACAACAATGGGACCCACCAGTCCTGCCTGAGGGTCCACGAAGATGACAACGGGACCCACCAGCCCCCGCCTGGATCCAGATGACAGCTGTAGAAAACCACCCTTTACCCCGGTTTTCGTCCAAAAATTCTATAAATAGCAGACCCGACAAGTATAATGGGATCGAATATCTAATTTCTGAATCAGACTTCCAAAAAATCCAGAGCTCAGACACCCTAAACTTTCGATCTTCTTTTCGAAGAGAATCAGGTGACACTTGGCATGTCGAGGTCACTTCAGTTAAAGTGTTAGCGAATTCCGGTTGCCCCTTATAGCACGGAGACGTAGGCTTCGGCTGAACTCCGAGATCATACATTGTGTCAACAATTTTTCGACTATTCAGAAGTTCAACTCAATGACATCAATATCCGAATATGCAAACTAGACAAACGTCCAATCGGACTTTCGACTCGACTCGATTGACTAGTTGGGCGGAGTCTTCGAGTCGGCACGGAGATCATCCCCCACAAATACTTTTAGGCTGGGCTTGGTTTTATTAGGTTTTGGTTATGAAATTCCATAAAAACATTGAGTAGCTTTTACATGAAAATGGGCCCATTTTGGGAAAATTTAAATTTTCAATGAAAACTAAAATCACATTCAACTCATCCACAGGGGCAGGGCCGTAGGAGCTGAAGGCATCCGCTTAAGTTGCAGCGAATGTTCCAATAGTGGTCGTTGTTGGTGGTGTCTGTTCGTCGGGGCGGGGTCGTTGTAGGCTGGTGTTGCACACCGAAAGTGTTTTCTTGCTGAAGGCGGTCAGGTGTGTTGCTGCCGAATACGACGATGTGGGTGGAGGTGGTGATGCCCGGGAAGTGTTTTGTCGCCGAAGACGACCGGCTGCAATGACGACATGTGTTTTGCCACCGAAAGCGGTCTGACTGTGTTTTGCCGCCAAAGGTGGCCCGCTGCAATGCCAATAGGTGTGTTGCCGCCGAAGGCAATCCGACTGTGTTTTGTCGCCGAAGATGGCCCGCTGCAGTGCCGACAGGCACGGGCATGCGCTAGTAATAATAATAATGTGGCTAAGATCCCTTACCACAGTTCGGTTCGGTGTAAAGAACGGGCAGAAGATGGCTTTAACCTAAGGTCCCTAATCAAAAGATTTGTTCGGTGTAAAGGACCGTAGTTTACACCGAATCCCCAAAACACCCTCACGTGGCTCTCCTACCCTCTCTCTCTCTCTCTCTCTCTCTCTCTCTCTCTCTCTCTCACACACACACACACACACACACACACATAGTGAGTGCATGCAGTGGGAGGCAGTAGGAGTGAGCAACAAAGGAGGTAGCAACGACATCGAACTAGAGCAACGACGCCAATTGTAGCTGCTTGCTACCATCGCCCCGGCGGCGGCGATTGAGCAGTGAAGACGAAAGACGGACAATGAACGTAGGGGTTCAGTTAGGATTAGTTTTATGTTTAGGATTAGGATCAGGTCTAGGGTTTATCCCATTGCCTATAGATCTAAGGGTTTATGATTCGGTTTAGTTTAGAAAGGAGTGGCATGAAATGAAAATTCGAAGAGCAAGAAGGGATACTTTCATCCTGAAAATTAATTGTCCTGTAGGCTAGTTGATAGGGATCTATCCACTAAGTTCCTATTTATTAGATACCAAAAATTGATTATATTCCAATTTCCAAATATAATTAGTTAAAAGAATATAACTATGACAAAAGAAATCATTCACCTAAGAGCATCAACAAGGAATAGCTGTCATTACTACTAGAAGCACGTGCAATCACCTGAGTTACAAGTACGTGCTTTAGCATTGTTTTATTGGTATGCTGCACGTGCTTGGCACTTCCTCTTGCAATTCTTTGGCACACCTTAAAGCTCATTTAAAAATCCGTACAATCATTTATGTCACATATGAAATAATGAAAGGCTGCATATTCTCCAACTTGCAAGAAGGTTTTGTCCCTTTTATTTTAAAAAAATCTTCACATATAAACCCCTCAAGTTTTTAAAAATCTAACTTTACACATCATGACGGATATACAACATAGTATTCGACTACAGATTTAACATTTCAAACCAGATAATAACGTTTGTGCTGATGTTCTAACCAAGCTCGCACTACTGGAGCTTTCCACTTTCTGTTCTTCATCTATTCCTATATGTGTCGAGCATCTCCAATCTAAAAAGTATAATAATTAGAATAATTATAATAGTAATAATGTTCCAGCCTTATTTGGCACTTTGAATCAGCACCATCTCCTTCCAACAAAGAAATAAGGGTTAATTAAACTTTTCAACTAACCCCATGTTTTTTTTGTTCGAAATCGATCCCTATCACAATACCTCTTTATTAAAATACTAAATGTCTTCTTTTGGTAATTTCTACCAAATCAAAACTGAATTAAAGGGTGCAAAATGTAGTTTATCTACTGTAAGGGGGGTTAAGTGATTTTGGACAAAACTTCAGGGGGTTAAGTGTAATTTATCCAAGAAAGAAAAAAAATAAGAATATATCTTAAGCAAGGGGTGCATAGAAAACAGGTGGAACGGGAGATTTGAACCGATCCGAACCGTACGATTTGGTTCGGTTTCTAACAGGATCGGCTCGGTTTTGTTTCCCAAAGTGCAGAACCATAGAGGGCCGATTTGATTTCCGGTTATAGATGCTGGTTATCCGAACCGAATCTGTTCATATATGTGCATAATACGGATGATACAGATCGGATCATTATACAACGGACCCTACTGATCTCCACAACAGTATCATGCATTTGGCTTCATAATTACTTATTATATCCTTGGTTTTAAAATATAAAATATTTTTTTTATTTCTCTAGGTTCCAATGATGGACTTGTTACATCTTGATGCACAAAACTATTAGAATTGAAGAACCGAACCAAACCGGTTTTATATGATTCGGTCTGATTCCATGCTCGCAACGGTTCGATCTCGGAATTTTCACCAAAGCAATCGAGACTCAAAAGTTTTAGATCTCTACACAAAACCCCAACCATTATTGACGATTAACGATCCTGATTACATCCGAAAAGATTTGAGGCATCACTTGGTGTAGTTCTTGAGGACGGCATGTGGCTCGGCGGCCTTGGCGGCGGGGGTGGGCTCAACGGCGGGGGAGGGCGGGACGGGGGCGCCGAGGAGCTCCGTCGGGAGGTTGGGGATTCCCCGGAGGTAGAAGGTGTAGAAGAGCTTGAAGGGGAAGACGATCTGCTGCAGCTTCACCTGCCCGTAGACGCCCTCAAAGACGCCGGAGCCGCCGGTCACCGCCAGATGGGACTCCTCGTAGGTGAGGTACTCCCCCTGAACCGACAGGTGCCCGTACTCCCCGAAGTAGAAGCTGTAGATCGCCTCGTACCGGTCACCGCCCCGCTCCGGCACGTGCTGTATCAGCACGCAGATCCCCGCCGTGATCCCCAGCCGCTTCTCCAGGTTCCCGTGATAGATCTGCACCACACGTGCACGGATCCGTCCATTCGATCATTTTTTTTTTTTTAATTTCAAGAAATAATCAAGTCAAGGGGGGGTAAAAAAACAGAAAAGGGGGTCTTTTGCCTTGTTGCTGAAGGGGACGAGATCGCCGAGGGAGTTGACCGGCTGCTGGCTGAGGCGGAGATAGGCGGGGCTGCTGCGATCTCTCTCGTTGATCTCGTACACGTGCAGCTCCTGAATCTTACCTGAAGATTAGAATATTTTAGAGAGAGAGGGAATAGGGGAGATCGGATGAGACTAGAAGAGAGAGGAGTACTTGGTCTGGTTTCCGTGTGCACGGGCTTTGTGGAGAAGATGGAGGCGGAGATGCTCCGGGTGGCGGCGGCGGAGGAGCGGCGGAGGGACCCGGCGGCCGGCATGGGTTTTGGGTTGGGGAAGCGGAGGGACCGGGTTTGTGGGGGGGAGGAGAGAGCGGCTTTTGTGGAGGTGGGGAGGTTGAGGGGGAGAGTGGCAACCCTCAGGGATGAAGTGGCTGCCATGGCGAGACTGATGGGGGAGGACGAACGAGAGAGGGCGGAGGAGTGGGGTTTTATCGAGATGCGAGAGCGGGGTAGTTGGTTTTAAACCCGGTCCACTTGTTGAACCGGGTTTTTTACGGTCCGGCTAATATACACCGCCCGGCTCTGCGGCTGCATGCCGCTCGCGAACCCTTCTCTCTCTCTCTCCTTTACTCGGGACGGCGGATCCAAGTCTCAGCTCCACCTCCGGCCGTCGGACGCCGACTCTTTAGTCTCCTTAATCAGGACATCCTGCGTACTATACAAGTATACAACCGCGGGGTCCACTGAGATTTAAGGGAGATGGGGACCATAGGGTAGCGGGCCCCAGCACAAGGGGGTAGTGGCCCGCTGCCCGCAGCACTCAGAGCGTGCTGATAGGTAAGGGGGGCAGTGGGCCCTGCGGTTGTATGGTACGCAGGATGTGCTGACAATTTTCCCCTATCAAGTTTCGGTTCGTCCTCTGTTGTCCAGCGGTTGAACCAATGACCAATAAACCGGTCCTCTACCCGGTTCGTAGCGGTGGGAAGAAAGGGTGGTGGGACCATTGGAGAGGGGCATGAAAAACATGCCCATGTGGTGCATAAGCAAATGAGATAGGACAAAGAGAATCTCGTGCGGTGGACCTTGGACCCGGTCTGGTGGTTATGCGAACCGTGTTTCTGGAGTTCATATCTCCTCCCGTCGGTCGGCCCGGTCGGTGTGCGGCGGGCCCAACGACCGGGACGACCGGAGGAGACTGAATTCGTGTTTTCTGTGGTCGGTGCTGGAACTCATAGGCGAGTTCGTGGGTCTGGTTTGTCAAATGTGTTTTGTGACTTTTACCGGTGGAGATTGTACAAATAGTATTATTGGGTTTTTCTTTTTTAAGAATGGTCCTCCCCAACTCTGTCGTATTACTAGAAATAGACCAGTTGTTTTTTGCATAGCTTTTTTGATTATATTTTTTTGTTTCGGATTAAAGTACCCCCAAGATTTCTAAAGGGCTTCACACCCAATTTCAAAGGGATTTGATATGTCTCCCCTTTCGATCGTTGACGCCTTATGAAGAGGCACGTGGTGCATCCCATTTCAACCGCTACGATTGGGCAATGGGATTAATCATAGACCAGTACCACGACCGACTGCAAACCACCACCAACCATCATCGCCCGCCCACCGACGATCACCTCCCATCCACGACACCACCCCGTCGGTCACCACCCGCCGCCGTCATCGTCGGCCACCACCCAAGGTGGCCGATGAGGCAGCGTGGGTAGTGGCTAGCAGCGATGGCGGTGGGTGGTGGTCTATGCCTAGAGTACATGGGTCGGTGCATCAGTGAAATACTTTGGATCATTTCACTGATGTGCCTGTGCGCCGGCGCATTTCACTGATACACAGACGAATCATGCGCGCTGATGCATTCCACTGATGTGTCGGTGCATTATGTGTGCCGGTGCATTTCAATGGCTACAATTGGGCCATGGGATTAACCCAATGAGGATGCCACGACCACCTGCCGTCGTTGTGTCGTGCCGAACATGCCTCTAAATCTCATTTTCATCTCTTATTTTCTTCCTTCTTGCTTACTATATTTACATTACATCTGCCTTTCACTGCGAGCCGCAGTAGAATGCGACAATGCCTTTCACTGTGTCCCGCAGTGAAAGTCGTCGGCGCATTTCACTGTGGGCGCCGACACCGTTCACTGCTGGCGTCAGGGCCTTTCACTTCGGGCCGCAGTAGAAAGCGCCGACACCTTTCACTGTGTCCCGCAGTGAAAGGCGTCGTTTCACTGCGGGCGCCGACGCCTTTCACTGCTGACGCTAGCGCCTTTCACTGCGGGCCAGAGTAGAATGCGTCGTCGCCTTTCACTGCGGGCCGTAGTAGGATGCGCCAATGCCTTTCATTGTGGCACCTTTCATTGCGGGCGTCGGCGCCTTTCACTGCAGGCCGCAGTAGAATCCGCCGTTACCTTTCACTGCGGGACGCAGTAGAATGTGCCGGCGCCTTTCATTGCATGTCGCAGTAGAATGTGCCGGTGGCTTTCACTGCGAATTGCAGTAGAATGCACCGGTGCATCTTCACTTATGCGTCGATGCATTTTCACTTATGCGTCGGCGCATCTTTATTGATGCTCTGGTGCATCTTCACTAATGTGTCCATTGCCATTGACCATTGACAGGCACCTCTCGCCGATGACGCCACCTAGTTGGCCACCACCTGCCGCCGCCGGGGCTAGCCACCGACCACTGGTTGCCCGCCACTGTCGCCCCATCGGCTACACCTACGGTGGCCAATGGGGTATCAGGGTGGTGGCCAATGGCGATGGCGGTGGGTGGTGGCCGATGGGGCGTCAGCCATGCCGAACTTGTCTTCAACTCTCATTTCTTCTATTTCTTTCACTGTTTTTACATTACATACATCCAATCTTCCATTAAAAACTACCGGAGGTACTGACTTCATTTTATCCTCATCTCTAAATGATCTCGTAGATAATCACCCGAGGATCGTAATCCCTCCAGAATCACTAAATTCTGATGAGAAATGAAGAAGGTACACCATGCCGAACTTGCCTCCGGTTCTCATTTCTTACCGCATACCACTGCCACCGGCCATCGTTCACTCGCCATCAGCTCGACGGCAAATGCTCACTAAATATTTTTTGCTATATAAGGACATCAGGGACGAAAAATGACATCATCCCAACGAACTCCAATGACGAGACACGGTTGAAGCGAGAAAAAATTTAAACAGAGAAGATGAACAAACTTTTTATTTATTTTATTTAGACTTTAAGGGTAAAATGGTTACAAAAATGCAACAGCTGTTCGAAAGTGACATTTGGCACGTGTTGAGGGCTAGAAATGTAATGCAAAAGGCAACTGAGTCTATTTCCAGTAATATGTGTGAGAATGGTTCCCCAACCAATGGATCCAAGCCCGAGGTAAGCATCTGGGCTTCTTCAAATGAAGACCCGAAAGAAAGCCATCTTTTGCTAACTCATCCTGGGCCATTCTGGGAAAAACCTCATAGCATTACTCTGATAAGAAAAGCAGTACTTTCAATATAAACTTTTGAGACTTCTTTTAGGGATCTTAGTGAGCCATCCTTGTTAAAGAGATCGGTTTAGTCTAAAGACTTTGAGATGGAGTGGATGAAAATGTCCTACACTATATTTTAATTTTTCTTTTGCCTATCACCGAATCAGTGAACACGTCGGAGTTGCTCGCCACCATCGAACTGAAGCTGCACGCCGTCACTGAACACCACTGTCAGAGCCGCTCGTCACCGTTGAACCGAACCAAACTTAAACCTAACCCTAACCGTAACTCTAAGATCTACAGGCTATGGGATTAACCCTATACCTAAGCCGGAGCTACTCATTGTCCCGAATTGACGCCAGCGCCTACGAAGCTGCTCATCGCTGCCCCCACTGAAGCTGTTGGCCGCTGCCCCCACCGCCGGAGCTACTTGGGAGAGATGGGAGGCTAAACCGGGGGTAGTTTCGGGTTTACCAAAAAAGGCATGGACCTTAGGCTAAATGAAACTTTTAGATATATGTTCATGGGATGGATCTAGGGGTGGCAATCCTTGACCTGACAAGCCAACCCGACATGAACCCGACCCGACGTTAGCGTTTTTGGGTGTGTCGTAAACGGGTCGACCTGATTGACCCATTTATTTAATGGATCGGGTTCGGGTTTGTACTTTTAACTCGATAGACCTGTTTACCAAATGGGTCTTGTCAACCCGACCCAACCTGTCTTGACCCAAACTGACAGGTTTGCATGGGCTTTGTTGACCCCGCCCGAGCTAACCCGACTAGACTGACCCGACCCGTTTAGTAAACGGGTCGGGTCGAGTCAACCCGTTTATTAGGCAGGTCGGGTTTGGGTTCAAGTTTTCGAACCGTTTACTAAACGGGTCGGGTTCGGATTAGGTGTTTTTCCCTTATACCTATGTCTCAACCTGACCCGACCCATTGCCACCTCTAGATGGATCTGTTGTCAGGGACTTTTCACGCATCAATCCCTCTTTTTTTTCCCAAAATGAACACCCTAACTCCTATTTGCTCAGTTTTCGGGTGACTTACTGTTATACATTAGGAAAGTAATCCTCTGGCGACCTCCCACAACATCTAATAAGGATTCAACGGTAAGGATAAATACAAACTATAAGGCTTCCAATGACCTCCACCGAAGTAATAAAAAAATCAAACTTTTGTATATCTCCGAAAAAAGGTTCCATGATAAAGCAGAAGCAAATGATGGATTTTTCAATGATATTTTGTGAAACCATGGCAAAAAAAATTTCGAGCAACATCCAATGAGGATCCCCCAACAAATAGAAACACAAGTGGTGTGGTTTATTAGGTTGTGGGTCTCTTCCTCCCCTCGATTTACCCAGGAGTGAAGTGGGAATTGCCGAGTGGGTCGGGTTTCACTCCCGGAGGGATTAGTCCGAGCCTGAAGTGGGTCATTGCCCGAAAGGTTTCGGGAACCTTGCTTAATGCTTGCAGACTGCATCATATTCTGTGATTGGAGAAGCAGTAGTGGGGCATCAGTTCGTCCTTATGTGGCCAATTACTCGATGCTTGCTAATATCTATATCTCAAATGAGGTTTTGTGGTTGCTGAGATCAAAAGGATTGATGAAGAGACCGGGTTGCAGTTGGTTTGAGGAAGGCTAGACCTTGGTACAAAAAATTGAGATATATTTCGCAAAATATATCAAAAAAATAAAAATTCGATACAAAATCTCGCTTGCAGTCTCGAGCAAAACTGGAAATGTCAAAATATCGAACGATTTCGCAAAATATCGTAATATTTTCACAAAATATTTACATCTCCACGAAATATCGCGATATCAGTACGAACACAAAGGGATTCTGTCAAAATTTTGCAAAACTTTTATAAAATATATCCAAAATTGTGGGACTGATTGGTTATAAAAGGAAGCTTGTGGCCTGATTCTCAACAGCTTATTTACATATAATAACATTTAAGTAAATGTTCTCCTTTTACTTTAAGTTATTATATGTAAATAAGCAAATAGCCCCCTATTTGATTTCAATAAAAATATCAGAAAAATCAAAAACCAAAGATATAAAAAAGTATACTTTCAGTTTTAGTAGAAGAAAATAATTTTTAGGATTTTTTATAAAATCCATATGGTGAGAAAAGTGATTAAATCAACTCCTTTTTAGCTTAAAAAATTTCACAAGATGTCGAAGTACAAGTGCATCTAGAAAAACATGGTCCGTCTTCGAAAATTTTGAATGTATAAAAACTTTGTTGTATAATTTTTTTTTTTTTCAGACTTAGTAAAAAAACAGTGTTTCACATTTCGGCATAATTTTTGCACAATTTCAAACTTGTAGAACTTTCTTATTTTAAGTCCACTTCCAAAATCGTTTGAAACGTTATTTTAACAATCAACTAATCTTTATTTTTTAGAAAAAATTATCCAAAAAAAGATTAAAAAATATTTTAAAAATATATATCAAAACTGGACCCAATAGATTGCACAAGACTCACAGACGCAACACATTGAATACATGCTATGTGAAGCACTACACCCCTAGATAGGGTACCAATATTATTTGAGTGTTCCAAAGTGTGTATCTATACTTCGTTTATGATTATCCAGAGTTTTACTAAAAATTCTATCAAAAAATCAATATTTTTATTGTTTATATAAAATTTTAATATTTCCACACTATCGAAATATTTTCACGAAATATTTTCATATCTAGAAGGTCGAAATTTTCACCGAAATGGAGATTTTGAACCTTGGACTAGACTTGTTATATTTGCATAAATATACGATGCAACTATTTCACTTCAGTAGGTATCTTCTCATTTTTTAAGACCATGCAGCCCAACAAGTACGTATAGTGCTAGTGGACCAGTGATTGAGCCATGCACTTATGCCTATCAAGCTTCATGTAGAGTGATAAAGTTGGGAGATCAGTTGATTCCACTTGCTTTTAACCTTCCGTTTTAAGAATTAAAGAATAAAAGGGTGGTAAACAAAAGAGATGTATAGCTGAGGTTAAGAGAAAATACTTGAGTACCCATCTACTTCAAGCTATTTGTAATGTATATGTCTTAGGGTCACCCATAACACTGGCAACTAAGGGGGTGTTTGGCATTGATCCGGAACCGGCTGTTTTATTCCCGATTCTGGATTTTAAAAATAACGGCTAGTATTTATTTTCATGGAATGAAGAGTTGGGAATAAGATTTTATCATTCCATGCGATTCTCTACCAACCGGATGCTGAACCATCAAATTAGTACTAGAAATAACAATTGACTGGGAATGTCCTTTGCTGGATGAGGAGTAAACGGAACAGTTGTTCCACATGCCAAACACCCCCTGGCATCAATCCGGAACTGGCGTTTTGATTTTTTCGATCCGTTATTTGAAAAGTAACGGATCATTTCGTGCCGTTGGAACGCAGAGTTGAGAATGAGATTTTCTCATTCCATGGGTTTATTTGCTAACTGACACATTGAACCTCTGAATTGCACTAGAAATAGTAAATGTCAGGAATATCCTCTACCGGATGAGGTTTACGCGGAACAACTGTTGGGCATGCCAAACAGCCCCAAATATTCATTGTCTTTTCAGCACCTAATGGATAACAATGACTAGTATCATAGTAGTTTGCAATTCAGTTGGGATGGATATCAACGTTCACCGAATGGTATGAACATTCGTCTGACGATATTTTCAGATGTTATTGGTAATCTTTCTATAATCAAATGGTATGATCATAGTGTTTTCTCTTTTGGACGGTGTATGGATTTCTATAAATACAAAGACATGCCTTTGTTTTTCCATCCATATATAATTGATAATCGTGTTTAAATAATAACATATGGTTCCTTCTCTCCAATTGATAGCTCAGTTGGTTAGACGTGAAACCCATGGCCTTGGTCAAGGGATCGAATAAGCGCAACGATGTGGCGGGCTTCCTTATCGTCTTCGTGGCAGGCTTTCCTACCTGTCGGGTTATTAAAAATCATGGTGTTTCTCTCGCACCTATGGCGAGTTTCGATCCTTGGTTTATCTTGTGCGAGCGCACTAGCATGTGATGTTGTGGGTGCAAAAAATGGCTATGACTCTAGGCCGGCCCATAGGCCCAAAACCCATCAAAAAACAGGCCAATAGAAGCCCACGAGGACAATTCGTGGCAGGCCAGTAGAGGCCCACGAGGATACCTCGTGGTCCATTTAGAAGCCCACACTTGACCAACCATAGAAAGCCACATGGACAAATTATAGAACGACACGTCAACTCCAACATTTATGGAAAGGCAACACTTATAAATACACATCAAAACAACTGCAGAAGGACATTTTATCAGTGAGAGAACTTTTGACCTCGATGGAGTAGCAGAACTCTATATTGAGGTCAATCGAATTTGAGACCACGTCTCATTCCCCTACTTCTCCTTATATTTCACTTATTTGTACAAGCCTCCCTCGGCCTGTCAAGGGATTGCTCAACCTTCAAATGACAGTGGATTTAAGGTTACGACTTATCGCGCGGAGATGTAGGCTTCGGCCAAACTTTGATACCAAATCTCTGTCTTTCCTCTACTCTCTACACCTACAACTCCCTAATCCAATCAATTGATTGTTTGAGGGATTGAAAGAGGGAAAGAATTCCCCCACAAATGTACTGACCACTATGGTGGTCCCTTCAAAAAAAAAAAGAGAACAACATATGGTTTCACCATAAATATAGATGCTTCTTTGGTTTTATTTTAAAACTGATCTAACTGATGAATCCCCGGCCCACTGTCTCTGTGGCTTTCATCATGACCCAATGTTCATGTGAGAGAGCGAGACTCAATGAGAAAGGATTATTAGTTTAAGGGGTGATCAATAATGCAAGAACAAAATTCAGATCGAGAAAATCAGGGCGATACATATAAGATTGCGTGGATTATTGAATGCAAGTACAAAATTCAGATCGAGAAAATTGGAGCGATATATATAAGACTAGCATAATCCCTGCCCAAGGATCGATCAATTTCTTGTAGAATCTGATTCATGTAGATTCTAGAAGTAAAAGCTGGAAGTTGCTCTCAGATGCTTCTGTTGGATTCTGATTTTTCAATACAAACAAAATCTGATATTTCTATACAAAACTGATTCTAGCTTATGTAGGATCAACTTTTGGCACTGCATCCAAGCAAGCTTTTGCGAGAATCTGATTCCAACAAAGCCAAGAATCATAATCTCGGTTCTAAGAATCTAATCCAAACGGGTACCTGATTATTTAAAATGCCTAGTCACATCTCAGTGGAAACCGTCTCTACTAGTGTGGTTTTGTTTAGAACCCCTCTTAAAGGAGGGAGGGTTAGGCGGCCCCTGACCAGTTATATTAAAATCAACTCACGAAACAATAAGGTTACAAAAATCTTTCGCCTCGATAGACAGAAAGGTCAACCAGGGGACAATTCATAGCTTGAAGGTTGAGACAACTGACCTTCTAAGCTTCTCGGCGCTAGTTGTCTTACCATTAAATATTCGGTTGTTCCTTTCTATCCATAGGACCCAAGGGATACTCATCACCATTATATCCCACAGAATTCAATGTTCCTTCTGAAACTCCCTCTGCCTCCACAAATGCCATAATGCTCTAAGATTCTGCATGTGAGATGAGATCCCACAACAACACTCGCAGTGATCTCATTTTCTCCTCGCAGTGGGACTGCCAAGCAACAGGTGCGTAGGGGACTCCTCGACCGATTGACAAAAGATACAAGAGGAGTCTGACACATTCGGGTTGTCTTTCTTCATGATGTTCACTTTTGTCAAAATATTTTTCCGCGAGGCTAGCAATGAGAAGATCTTCACTTTAGCCGGTACCTTGGATCTCCATATCATATTAGATGGTAGAAACTTCTCAATCGATAGGAAGAAGGTTCTTATAGAATAATTTCACCAAGAAAACTCCTGATGAGTGCCACCTCCACTTCACCTATCTATTGAATGTCTAAATGAAGCAGCCGAATGAATCAGCTTTAGTCCGAGAACTGAGTCTGCTGTTGTGACGATAGTGGGAGAAGGAACCTGATCTGCCATCGGTATCTTGTTGCCTCCACCCTCACTAATGATCTGACCGACGCCTTTGGTCGACGGGCTAGAGAAAAAAGTGTTTGGATCCATGGTAGAGGCTCGCAGCGGAAGCGATTTTGCGGTCGAAAGACCGTTCATGGTGCACGTTACACGATTTAAACTTTCATAGAAACTAATCTACATATGTGTGTATGTGTATGCACGTGAATCGAAAACCCTAACAGCAATCTAGCGTGATGATTAACTAGCATGCATGCAAATCATAATACTCGCTAGATCTACATGTTAGTTTACACATACCTTTCGTACGGATCTTTTAACCGCGGAGAATTGTCTTCTTTGTCGATGGAGACGGAAGATCGTTCGCGAAGATGCCGATGGTACGATTGGAGACGTTGCCTTCTTGTTCACCCGATCTCACACAATGCACGGAACGTCACTCTCGGATCTCTGAGTGCCTCCGAAGAACGACCCTTCTCCTTCTTCAGAACTCCACGCGAGGAAGACGAAGTTGCAAGCGGGAAACGGGAGATGGATTCGGGAGAGAACTAGAGAGATGAGAGGGGAGGGGGGTTCGGTTTTTGCATCAATATGGCCGGCCCCCTATAACCCTTTATATAGGGTCGGCCTACCCCCTTGGATAAGGATCCAAGGGGATAAAGACCTCCCACAATTATCTCCTTTTTATCTCTCCTTGTATTTATCCGTTTTCCCACTTTTTAGGGCTCGATCTTAACCGATTCTAAGCCCTATCCCTTATCATATGGCCGGCCCCTATAGATGAGGGATTCTCATCCCTACAATATAGGGCTGGCCCTAGCAAGGTCTCTCACTGCTAGGGTCGGCCAACAGTGAGGTCCGGTAGAGTGAGGTTTTTACCAAAACGCCCTGATGCCACATTTTGACCATTTCTAGCGTGCGATATCTAGCGGCCATTACTTAAGCGATTTCTACTAGTTACCTACTATTAACTAAGATCACCGAAGGGTGACTCTAGCAAAGTCAACTAGTCAACTCGCAGTACATCCTGGTGCATCGCACCTGTGCAGCGAAGTTCACTTATGGCTAGGGATTACTACATGCGACTCTGTACTAGTCTCGGGCATAACCCTTAGTACTCGTATGTAGTTACGCATATACCGTGCTCTAGTGCCAAGCACACACGGAGCGTATACTTCTTTCTTCCTCTTAATGCTAATGGTGTTCCGAGGAGATGGTTCAAGAACCGTACATAATGTTGATAAGGTGGAACCATCAGGGACCGGAGTTCATGGCTTCCAACTCAAGCTCGATCGACACACTACTCGAGTGTACCATCGATCATCTGAGCTCGAGTTAACCTGCGTAGCCACCCAGAGTGTGACGCAGGCTATACTCCAATTCACCCAGACTTACTATGTTCTCCATCATACCCCTGCTCTCTGCTTAGTAGTGGTAAATCCGCTGTCCCTCCACTTGATGCCATGATTCACTTCGAGCGGTGGAGACTACCGTCAGACTCGAATGATCATATGACTTGATTCCTTCCAGGTTGACCTATACATCGTACCTCTGATTACCCCGTCGAGTAATCGAACCCGGTCAACAGTCAAACTGGTGACCACCAGGCCTGGGTTTTGTACAGTGTAAGTCACACCAAGGAACGCACCTCCCTTCAGGGGTGTGGATGGCCTGCAGGAGTGACACGCTAATGCAACGCCAGCTGGGTAACCCAGTACACCGTGGTTTTGGATCACTGCATACGGATCCTCACACATTGGTGCGCCAAAGCACCACGCAACTGGTTAGTGTATCAGACGTGGTTCCTCAGGGTTTAGGACCGTTTTACCCTAAGCAGAAACACGGCTTAGTGTACCAGTGTCTGCTCACTGATCTGTACACTGTGTTAGTTCCGTTCAGCCACAGACACTGTGCTTGGTGATGACCATAGTGAAGACATCCCATGAACTGTCATCGCCAATAGCTTAACATGATGAGGCGACCAACCTGATCATAGCTGCGAACTTATTTAGATTATATGGGACCAATCCACTCAGTCTTCAACTCAGTGGACTACCATATAACCATGGCTCTCTGTTCTTAAAAGAACACGTAACTATGTTACGCACCTATATGCATCTCATATAATAATAACTATCAATCTTTATTAGACCAAAACATAAAGTTTTACAAGCTTAGAACACATCAATCCTAACAATCTCCCACTTGGTCTAGCGTAGCAAAACGGTTTTGACTCCCATCGCGTCCACATGTCGCTCGAATGCTTGGTAGGTATTGCCTTTGTGAAATGATCAGCAACATTATCTGTAGATGCAATCTGTGTCACCGCTACTCGCCCTTGCTTTTGAAACTGCCGAATCAAGTGGAACTTGCGCTCGATGTGCTTTCCCTTTTGGTGATGTCTTGACTCCTTTGCTTGTGCTACCGCCCCACTATTGTCACAGTAAAGCACAATAGGTAACTGGGCCTCTGGTACACACCCCAAATCCGTAAGGAATTTCTTGAGCCATACCGCCTCTTTGGCTGCCTCGCACGCTGCAACGTACTCAGCCTCTGTGGTAGAGTCTGCGATGCATTTCTGCTTCACACTCTGCCAACTAACCGCTGCTCCTCCTAACAAAAACACAAAACCTGATGTCGACTTTCTGGATTCCAAATCTGATATAAAGTCAGAATATGTGTATCCAATCGGCGTCAGTTCTTGTGCAGTGTAAACCAACTCATAGTCCCTTGTTCTACGAAGGTACTTGAGTATACACTTCACAGCTGTCCAGTGATCTGGACCCAGATTCGATTGAAACCGACCCATCATTCCTACTGCGAAACAGATATCTGGCCTTGTACAATGCATAACATATATCAGACTACCTAATGCCGAAGCATAAGGTATCTTCTGTATTTCTGCTCTCTCCTCAGGTGTCTTAGGACATTGATCCTTAGACAGTTTTATACCATGTTTAAATGGCACAAAACCCTTCTTGGAGTTTTGCATGCCAAACCTAGCCATAACCTTATCTATATACGCGGCCTGTGACAGCGAGAGAATCTTGTTCTGGCGATCACGTGTTACCTTGATCCCCAAAATATAACTCGCTTCACCTAGATCTTTCATATCGAATTGTGTTGACAACCAGACCTTTACCGTTGACAATGTTCCAACATCATTCCCATTGAGTAGAATATCGTCTACGTAAAGTATCAAATATATCACTGTAGTCTTATCACTCCTTTTGTATACACATGGTTCATTCTCGTTTTGAGTAAATCCATATGACTGGATTGCCTGATCAAAACGGATGTTCTAACTTCTAGATGCTTGCTTTAGTCCATAAATGGACTTCTGCAACTTGCAAACTAGATGTTCCTGACCCTCTGACTCAAAACCTGGTGGCTGCATCATATAAATGTCTTCTTCCAAATTTTCATTGAGGAATGCTGTCTTGATATCCATTTGCTAGATCTCCCAGTTGTAATGGGCTGCAATGGATAGGAGGATCCGAATAGACTTTATCATAGCTACCGGCGAGAAGGTTTCGTCAAAGTCGATTCCTTCTCTCTGGGTATAACCCTTGGCAACTAATCTAGCTTTATAAGTCTCGATAGTACCATCGGAACCTCTCTTCTTTTTATACACCCACTTACACCCAATAGGTTTAATATTGGATGACGGTGTAACAAGAGTCAAGACAGCGTTATGGAACATTGATGCAATTTCTGCCTCCATAGCCTTTTGCCAGTCAGAAGCTCCCACTGCCTCATCGTAGCTCAGTGGGTCATCCTCCTGACCCTCTGGATCAACCAATAAGGTTTCTCCATAGTATATGTCAGGAGCTCTGATGTTTCTCCCACTGTAATGAGGTGGTGGTTGTGTTACAGGATTAATAGATTCTACAGTATCTGGTATATTAGTGTCTGTGATGTCAGCTCCCACTATGCTTTTGGATGCGCTCTCTGATCTAGTACCTAGTAGCTCATCTAAAACTACCTTACTAGTAGGTTTGTGGTCCATAATATAATCCCGTTCTAGGAAATAGGCGTTCGTAGAAACGATCACCTTCTTTTCCTCAGGATCATAAAATAGACCACCTTTGGTCTCCTTAGAATACCTTTCAAACAAACATACTTTGGACTTCAGTTCCATTTTATCCCTCTTATCCTTCCGCACATGTGCAGGACATCCCCATATTCTGAAATGCTGTAGTTTCGGTTTGTTCCTTGACCACAGCTCTCTAGGGGTCTGAGGTACTGACTTAGACGGAACATGGTTCAGAATATATACTGCTATTTGTAGGGCATATCCCCAAAAGGTCATTGGTAAAGTGGCGTAACTCATCATGCTACGAACCATGTCCAATAAGGTTCGATTCCTTCTCTCGAAAACTCTATTCTGTTGTGGGGTTCCTGGAGCAGTTAACTGGGATGTTATCCCATGCTCCACCAGATACCCTAAGTACTCGTCAGATAGGTACTCACCTCTTTGATCAGATCGAAGGGTTTTTATACATTTATCTGTCTGCTTTTCTACTTCAGCCCTGAACTCTTTGAACATGTCAAAGGATTCCGACTTCCGTTGCATCAGGTAAATGTAACCATATCTTGAGTAATCATCAGTAAAAGTGATGAAGTACTCATGGCCTCCTATCGCCTTGATGCTCATGGGTCCACACACATCTGAATGAATTAACTCCAATACCTTAGTGGCTCTTACTCCTTTGCCTTTAAAGGCCCTCTTGGTCATCTTGCCTTCCAGGCAGGATTCACAGGTGGGAAGGATCTCCGTAGGATCTGTTTCCAGAAGCCCGGCCTTCACCATCCTATGGATCCTGTCTAAGTCAATATGCCCAAGTCGTAAGTGCCACAGTTGGGTTAAATTTTCTGAAGGTTTCTTACGCTTAGATGAATTAACATTAAATGCTGAAGTTATTATGTTATCCTTTTCAAATTTAGGACTGACAACATAGAGATGATTCTGAACCATTCCTCTTATTATAAAAGTTCCATTCAGCTTAAACGACACACCAGAAGCATCAAAATAAACTGAATAACCTTCATTAACTAAAGAAGAAACAGAAATTAAGTTACGTCTCAAGGACGGTACATAAAAGACATCTCTAAGAGTCAAAGTCTTATTATTCGAAAAACTAAGATTAACATCTCCAATAGCTTCAGCAGCAGCCACGGCCTCAGTTCTCATGCTCAAGGTCACCTCTCCATCAAGCAATCTTCTGCTTTCCCGAAACCCCTGAAGAGAGTTACAGGCATGGTTAGTGGATCTAGAATCCACAATCCAACTAGCAAAAGTACTATTACTTGAAAGAAATGATTCAACAACTAAGAGTTGTAGATTACCTTCACCAGCATTCTGAGGCTTCTTGCAGTCCTTCTTCCAATGACCCTTCTAGCCACACCTGAAGCACTTCGTGCCCGGTTTCTTTGATTCTCCAGACCCAGAGGCCCCAGCAGAGTCCTGCGCAGGCACTGACTTAGGTTTCTTTTTATGTTTCTTGCCTTGAGGTTTACCAAGCTTCTTGAAGGATCTGCGTTGCACGTGAAGTGCTTCGCCCTTCTGCTTGAAGCCATCCTCAGCTGCCTGGAGAGCTCCTAGAAGCTCTGCATTTGTCATAGCCAACTTGTTCAGATTAAAGTTGGTGACAAAGCCTTCAAAGGCTCCAGACAGTGACGAGAGGAAGATATCTGTCATCACCTCGCCTTCTAGCACAATGTCCATGGTCGCTAGTTCGTTCTGGAACCCAAACATTTTCATCATGTGTTCCCGAACCAGCGTCCCATTGGACATCTTAGTGCCGACGAGTTTCTTGATGGTAAGGTATCGCGTAACGCGATTGTGACCTTCAAACATCTCCTTCAGATACAACATCATGTCAGAAGCGTCGGGCATCTCCTAGACTTGCTTCTGCAGAGTTGTTTGCAATGATGCTATAATATAGCATTTACATATTTTATTAGATTCCTTCCAGTCAGTGAAAGCCTTTAATTGTGCCTCTGTGGCATCGGGTCCTGGCAAATCTGGCTCAGGGTCATTCAGGGCTGTCATATGTTTACCAATCCTCAAGACCAGGTACAGGTTGCGCTTCCAGTCCTCATAGTTGGGACCGGTTAGTTTGTGGTCATTTAGGATAGCGGACAGGGGGTCTAACTTGGTCATCTGTAAATTAAAGATTGAATAATGAGTATGCATAAAAACTTATTTTATAGATTTTTAAAACAAGCTAATTATATCCATATGTCGACGCTACCCTCAAGCGAAGTCATCTCTATGGATTAATTAACTATGTATGTAAGATCTCGGAATTGACTGTACCTGCCCTAGGGGGCATCATACAGTGTCAATCCGCTTACACGGGCCTTTTCCTTGACCCTATCCAAATCTGCCAACTAAGGGCTGTGATGGACCATGGTTATGTTTCGGCCAGTACCACATGATCCCCATTATCTGAGCAACGAATGCCTCACGTGTACTTTGGATACTTACCCACGAGCCTAGGTAAATACGACACGGGAGTTCATACGGCCCCCACTAGGGTGGGATGAAAAACCCTTCTCTCCTCACCCCGTAATTACCATATCTAAAGAGAGATCACTAAGTGATTTGGCATGGATTGACATAACCCCTATCCTAGGGGATGTTGAGTTACGCCTCTCCACCCTAACACGAAGCGATTGGCCGTGGAGGCCAGGGGATCTCAAAAGAGTCCTCTCTTGCATCCCTTATTATATATGAGGATTATTTTGCGAGTATGAATTTATGCTAATGCAAAAGTAACGACCTCCTATATACTAGACCCTGGTCACACCATGCTCCCACTAGCGTTCAAGCTCTTCGCCTAGCATTAATCATTCTCGGAATATCATAGTCCCTGCCTCAAGTGGATTTCTCCATTCAAGGGTCACATTACATATTCCGAGAATATCGATGCTCTGCAAAATTGGTTATCACGCTAATGCTCTGGAGCTAATCCTAGAGTCTGACTCATTGGAAAGGACTCTCATTAGTCATGGCGCCTTGCTTATAAATTTGACAATTGATGTTCAATGGATCTCCATCTCATCTTTGATTTCGATGCTGGCCAAATAGGCACACCCGACTAGTCGGGTGCTAACCTAATGGTGGCATAACCATATGTGATGGGATCCCACTAACATCAAAAGTCAACTAAATAATAGGTGTCATCTAGCGGGATCCTATCCTCAAACAGTCACTTGGACCGGAGGGGAAAGGCATCCCTCTGAAAATTGATAATAATATTATCTCATCGGGGTTCGATATGAAGCAAAAAGAACTAATAAAGAAAGCAACCATAAAGACTGAATTAAGTTCAGGGTCCGACCCCTAAACCTAATTTGCACAGCGTAGGCTTCTAGCTTTCTTCACAAGATCCCTCGGTCCGGCTCCTCCGTCACGCTCGCGAATACTTTGCCGGATCGTCTTCATCCTCCAAGGTTTCGCTTCCGCTCCCGATGGTGGATTTCTTTGGCACATCTTTTTTCTCAATCTGTAACCGAAAAAATCTAGTACGCTTCGAGCAAGTGCTCGCTCGTACACAATTTCCTAGAAAGAAAAGAAAACATACCTAGTAAAAAAGGCCATGGGAACCGAGGATGGTCAACCCCCATCACTCGCCCAATCTACGGCTCAATTACATATCCACACACAAAGAGAGCTAATCCAGACAATGGCTAACTCGGGGTCCGACCCCCGGTAGCAAGCACAAACACAGATCTAGATTATTTTTATAGCGGTGCCCTGCAAGAATGATTAATAGAACAAGCACAATCTATACATATGCATGATCTAAGCGTAAGAACCCCGATGATTTCACGCATTCATCATGCGCACACATGTTGGTTTCATGAAAAAACGTGAAACGCACACCACTAATGCGGCTCTGATACCAATTGTTGGAAATTAATCCATGGTAGAGGCTCGCAGCGGAAACGATTTTGTGGTCGAAAGACCGTTCATGGTGCACGTTACACGATTTAAACTTTTATAGAAACTAATCTACATATGTGTGCATGTGTATACACGTGAATCAAAAACCCTAACGGTAATCTAGCGTGATGATTAACTAGCATGCATGCAAATCATAATACTCGTTAGATCTACATGTTAGTTTACACATACCTTTCGTACGGATCTTTTAACTGTGGAGAATTGTCTTCTTTGTCGATGGAGACGGAAGATCGTTCGTGAAGATGCCGATGGTACGATTGGAGACGTTGCCTTCTTGTTCACTCGATCTCACACGATGCACGAAACGTCACTCTCGGATCTCTGAGTGCCTCCGAAGAACGACCCTTCTTCTTCTTCAGAACTCCACACGAGGAAGACGAAGTTGCAAGCGGGAAACGGGAGATGGATTCGGGAGAGAACTAGAGAGATGAGAGGGGAGGGGGGTTCGGTTTTTGCATCAATATGGCCGGACCTCTATAGCCCTTTATATAGGGTCGGCCTACCCCCTTATATAAGGATCCAAGAGGATAAAGACCTCCCACAATTATCTCTCCATTATCTCCTTTTTATCTCTCCTTGTATTTATCCGTTTTCCCACTTTTTAGGGCTCGATCTTAACCGATTCTAAGCCCTATCCCTTATCATATGGCCGGCCCCTATAGATGAGGGATTCTCATCCCTACAACATAGGGCCGGCCCTAGCAAGGTCTCCCACTGCTAGGGTCGGCCAATAGTGAGGTCCGGTAGAGTGAGGTTTTTACCAAAACGCCCTGACGCCTCATTTTGACCATTTCTAGCGTGCGATACCTAGCGGCCATTACTTAAGTGATTTCTACTAGTTACCTACTATTAACTGAGGTCACCGAAGGGTGCCTCTAGCAAAGTCAACTAGTCAACTCGCAGCACATCCCGGTGCATCGCACCTGTGCAGCGAAGTTCACTTATGGCTAGGGATTACTACATGCGACTCTGTACTAGTCTCGGGCATAACCCTTAGTACTCGTATGTAGTTACGCATCTACCGTGCTCTAGTGCCAAGCACACACGGAGCGTATACTTCTTTCTTCCTCTTAATGCTAATGGTGTTCCGAGGAGATGGTTCAAGAACCGTATATAATGTTGATAAGGTGGAACCATCAGGGACCGGGGTTCATGGCTTCCAACTCAAGCTCGATCGACACACTACCCGAGTGTACCATCGATCCTCTGAGCTCGAGTTAACCTGCATAGTCACCCAGAGTGCGACGCAGGCTGCACTCCAATTCACCCAGACTTACTATGTTCTCCACCATACCCCTGCTCTCCACTTAGTAGTGGTAAACCCACTGTCCCTCCACTTGATGCCATGATTCACTTCGAGCGGTGGAGACTACCGTCAGACTCGAATGATCATATGACTTGGTTCCTTCCAGGTTAACCTATACATCGTACCTCTGATTACCCCATCCTGTAATCGAACCCGGTCAACAGTCAAACTGGTGACCACCGGGCCTGGGTTTGGTACAGTGTAAGTCACACCAAGGAACGCACCTCCCTTCAGGGGTGTGGATGGCCTGCAGGAGTGACACGCTAATGCAACGCCAGCCGGGTAACCCAGTACACCGTGGTTTTGGATCACTGTATACGGATCCTCACACATTGGTGCGCCAAAGCACCACGCAACTGGTTAGTCTATCAGACGTGGTTCCTCAGGGTTTAGGACCGTTTTATCCTAAGCAGAAACACGGCTTAGTGTACCAGTGTCTGCTCACTTATCTGTACATCGTGTTAGTTCCGTTCAGCCACAGACACTGTGCCTGGTGATGACCATGGTGAAGACATCCCATGAACTGTCATCGCCAACAGCTTAATATGATGAGACGACCAACCTGATCATAGCTACGAACTGATTTAGATTATATGGGACCAATTCACTCAGTCTTCAACTCAGTGGACTACCATATAACCATGGCTCTCTGTTCTTAAAAGAACACGTAACTATGTTACGCACCTATATGCATCTCATATAATAATAACTATCAATCTTTATTAGACCAAAACATAAAGCTTTACAAGCTTAGAACACATCAATCCTAACAAAAAGGTCCTGAAAGAGATGCTTCAGGGGATTGTCTCCGATCCACACGTCATCCCAGAAGCGCACACTCCTACCATCACCGAGGGTAATACTGTAACCCGGGTGGTAAAGGACTTTTCACCTTGAGGATGCCTCTCCAGAAGTGTGATATCCTCCAAGAGGTCTTGCCTCTCGAATGAAGAGATGGGAATCGTCTGAAGTATCTAGCAAGAATAATCTGTCTCCAAGATCTGCCATCCTCATTTTGGAGTCGCCACCACCATTTGGACAGCATTGAGATATTGAATCTCCGAAGATCAAGGACCTCAAAACCTCAAAACTCCTTCGGAAGGCAAACCTTGTCCTAGTGCAGGAGATTGTAGGATCCTCCTGTACCCCCCACTCCCCTCCAGAGGTACTAGTGTGATATGGGTTACATGTTTAATTCCGCCCACACTGTGCCAAACGGAGGTACGATCACCAAGCATGGGGACCTGAATCAAACGTTCTTTCGATTTCTTGTAACCAGAATGAAGTTTCCCCATCAAAGTCATCTGTTGCATGTAGTCCCGATCCACGAATGGCACTCGGTCTCCACCGATAGGCGATGGGTCGTTGTGATGGGATACCACGACATCCTAGTTAATCATTCTTCGGTAGATTCGTCTGGGATCTGATTACTTATCACCCTTCAACTCCCGTAGTCAAAACTTGATTAGGCACAAGCTAAGAATCAAATGTTGAGACATGCTTCCACTACCTGGAGTTTTCGGAGCCCCGAGAAAATATTATGCGGATACGAGAAATACGCTGAGACGTGGTGTAACCTATGTGCAGAACCATCCGATGCACTCACCATTACATGTGAATCGCGCCAAGCCATGGATGCATGCAAATAGGACCCTCCGCAATCGTTGCTGAGTGAGATTCACCTGTCGGAGGTGCTTGCATCCATGGCTCAATGCAATTCCCCCAAAACAGTTATTCATAGCAGTCATCACATTAGATAGTTATGTGCATAAGTTGCACCACGTTAGCATATATCCAGTTCCACTGAATATCTTCTTTCTCGACCAGGCTTAACGATCAGTTGTGTGCCGAGTACGATTTTGTTCCAACCTCTTTAAAGAGGTTGGAGCATCCCGCTCTCTCTGATTGGTCCATTCCAAGGATATGTTTGTCATTTTATACCGTTATCATGGTGAAATGACCAAAAGCCCTCGAGATGGACCAATGAGAGAGAGCGGGATGCTCCAACCTCTGTAAGGAGGTTGGAACAAAATCGTTCTCGTTGTGTGATGCACTTTTGATCGCGGTCATACCTAGATGGTGAAGCACTTGCCACTCCGGGTGAGTGGTCACACGTTCGACCAGAGGCATAGCCAAAAATTTTTTTTGGGCTGGACTGAAACTAAATTAGTTTTTTTTTTTACAATGAAATTTTTACTTTATAAAGAAATACTAAGCAAAATTTTTTAAGCAAACATTTACGGTACTAGAAACTATATTAATATAAAAAATGGTTAATTACACTTTGTTTTAACCCTCCTTAGTTAAAAAACTACTTTTTACCACATTGAAGTCAAATAAAAATTACAAAATGAGAGATATTAAGTAGTTGACAAAAGGAGTATTGTGCTAACTTTTCAAACTTAAGGGAGCGTTTTGGAATAAAGTAAACTATAGTGGGGTTAAGTGTTTTTGGCGGCGATTCAAGTTTCGTGGGGACTTAGAGGCGATAGCGATTCATGTACGTGTCGCGAGGGGCCAAGGGCCTCGCTGGGTTGATGCGGGTTGAGGTCTTGGTTGAGGCGGGCTGACATGTACTTAATAATATGGATTATTTTTTCTCAAAACTCGGCCGGGCTATAGCCCGACCGAGCCAACTATTAGATCCGCCCATGCGTTCGACGTTCACTCCTACTGTGGAGTGGTGTTAAAAATTATGACAGACAGAATGGGCATCCTCTACAAATTTTGAACCTATCCGAGGATTGGTAACTGTGCCGCCATTCTAGTAGGCTGCAGTTGACTTTTTTTTTATGCTTCACTTCTTAGAGCATCTCCAACGTCCTCGTTTGAGGTCGTTGACCCACCGAAAGTGGCGATGCTATAGCGTTTGAAGATCTCCAACGGCCTCTTCTTAACCATCGCCACATTTGTTTTCAACTCATGAGGCTCGTTCCATTTGCTGGCTCGCTTGAGGATCATCATATTTTATATAGTTGGTAGTGGGTAGGGCGTTCATTGGAGTTTGAGCAAAATCCACTCACCAAATCTGCTGATGTGGCAAGAATGGTTCAGTATATTTATCTTTTAGTAAGGGAGGCCGTTGGGGATGCTCTTAACAATCGGGTTAAACGAAAAAAGAAAGGTACTTTGGGCCTACCGAAATTTTTTTGTTTGGGAGGGGGAGATATGTCTAAATATCATATAGTTATGGTGGTGTAATTTGAATTTTCTGAGGATGTAGATCAAAATACCATATTTTTCATGTCTAATTATGATTAATTGGAGGGTATGTTCAAATATCAAAAAATAAAAAACTTTGACCATCCTTTCCGGAAAATATTATTTACAGCCAAGCTCTTAGAGTGTCCCAACTAGGGGTAGCAATCGGCCGAGTTTGGAACGGACCCTACCCATACCTAGGGCTGGCAATTTCGGACCCGACACGGCAGACCCAGCACGATGCGACACGAAGTTAGCGGGTTTGGGTCAGAACTAAACGGGTTCGGGTTGTAAACGGGTCGACACGATAGACCCGTTTAATAAACGGGTCAAGTCCGGGTTTAGGGTTTGGACACTGTAGACCCGTTTAAAATTCAACGGGTTGGGTCGGGTCGGGCCTACCCGCAATCCGATACTGTAATATATAGTATCAGCGGGTCTATCGGGTTAGATCTGGTCGAGTCGGATCGGGTCAACTGAATAAACCCGTGTGGTAAACGGGTCTTATCGGGTCTACCTGTTTATAAACGGGTTGGGTATGGGTTTAGGATCTAGACACGATTAGTTAAACGGGTCCGGTTTGGGTCTAGGGGTTTTGGACACGACACGAACCCGACCCGACCCGACCATTGCCACCCCTACTCATACCCATACCCACTCAGGTATGCCAAGGTCATACCCGACCCATTCCCATTTGGATAGAAGAGGGTGCATACCCAATCAAGTTTTGGGTATGAATTGGGTATAATTTTTTCTCTTTTTTCCATCATATATGCAATTACTTAAGGAAAAAAAATCTAGGTATCACAATGCATTGTTAAGAAACTCTTTTGTTTCATTTTAAAAGATGACAAGTTTGTGTAGGGATATGAGTTCAGTTAGAGTTTGGATATATTACAATGAGTGTGGAGTGGATTGTATTATATAATATACACAAGTTAGAGGGCCAATCGGGTTTCGGTATTGTGGTGCCCATATCCATAACCAAAAGTTAATCGGATGGAGTTCTTATATCCATACCCTACCCTAATCTTTTTTCAGGTGTGAAATATGTACTCATACCCGATGTTTCATGGGGGAAATTTTCAGCCAGAGCGGAACCATGATTTCATCTTTGGGGGGGGGCCAAAGCATGAACCAATTTTTTTTCCACCAATTTAATGGAAAAAATTCATCTTGGGTGGAAGGACATAAGAGAGAGATAAATTCAAAATAATAAATTACACTTTGCCCCCTGAAGTTTAGCTTAAAAACACTTAACTCATATGTAGTTTATTTTGTTCCAAATCGCACCATAAAGTTTGAAATGTTTGCACAATACCCCCTCTTTTGTCAACTACTTATTTCCTTATTTGATAATTTTTATCTGATTAAAACTGAACGGAAGCAAAATTTTGTTTTTAAACTATAGGGGGGTTAAATGTTTTGTGTTAAACTTTAGTGGGGCAAAGTGTAATGTACCCAACCCAAAATTTAGGGGGATGGGGGGCATGGCCCCCCCTTGGTCTATGTGTAGTTCCATCTCTGTTTTCAGGACATCCTGTGCATGCTACAACTGTTGCCTAGAGCCTATCAGCATGCTCCAAGTGCTGGGGGCCACTAGCCACATATGTTGGGCCTGCTACGTCATGTCTCTTGAATCCCAGTGGGTCCCACGGGTGTAGCTTAAGCAGGATGTGCTGAAATTTTTCGGGGGGCAGGAATCAGAATATCAGCTCCGATGTACTTCCCATCCTCCCCCATTAACAAGGACCCCAAAATTTTGTGGATTATGTGGAAATGCAACCCATCCAAATTCTGTGGATGACATGGAAAGGCAACAGAACCATTAATAGGGGAGGGTTTGGTGAAATAGGATGGTTAGGGGATCGTTGGAGATACCGAGCCGCTCATCCCCTATCCACCTAATAGGGCGTGTTTGGTTCACGGTTTTGAGATCCATTCCCTTGTGTTGCATCCATCACCCCCCCTCCCCCGGCGTCCCATTACGCCCTTCGTCAGGTTTCGCAAACCTACCCCCCCCCCCCCGATTTGCTTGGGATTCCCTAGCATCAGTTTTGCTTCCATATTTTGTCCCTTGTTTGTTTCCCAAAACGTAGGGTTTGACAGTTTAGTACAGGTCCTATGTATAATAATAGACAGTTCAATCTAAACATAAAATATAATTATGTGATTTTTTTTTACATTTTATGAATAAATTATTTAATTTATTTTAATTAAATTACCTTTTATAATTATTTTTTTTATTTTAAAAATATTGAAAGTATTTGACTATTAATTTTCTAAATTGGTGGTGGAATGAAAGTAAAATTATAAACCGGTGATTTTCAGGCTTACCAAAAACCTACAAACAAACATTGGACCTATTGGTATGTTGGTTGGAATCTCAAACCCCACAAACCCCCGTGCAAAACATCGAACCCAACATGAGAATGAATCTCACTCAGTGTTTTGAAAACCGGATCGGACTGGGCGATTCAACCGGTTTGGATCGGAACCGGAACATGTTTTGGTTCGGTCTTTGAATAAACCGGTTTGGATGTTAACCTAGGAATCAAACCTTTCCATTGAAGAATTTAGTAGATATCTATATAAAATAACATATTTTCATACGGTTCAAACGGTTGAACCACCGGTTTGAACCGATTTGGACCGAACCGGATGCATTTTCGGTTCGCCTTCCGGTCCGGTTTTGAAAACACTGATCTCACTCCGTGCAAAACAACGAACCAAACATCGTTGTGAGGATGGGTGAGGGATCATTGGAGATGATCTTTCCGATTCATTCACGCATAATGACATGTCCAGATCACAGTTGTCCGTTTGACCTAGTGTTTATCGGTGAATCTCACTCAGTTGGAAGCTTCAGGCAAAGGAACGTTGTGATTGGATGCCAGGTTATTATGTGTAAAGTAAAATGCTATACGGTATATCATTGGATTGTTTTACTTAAACCCCACAGTTATGTCGAAATTTGAGTTACACCCTCACTATTCTAAAAATTTGACGACTCCTAGTTTGTCACTTTACTGTGAGCGAACTTTTAAAAAAAAAATTTATTCACACCCAAAAACCACTTCACCCTGTTTCCTCCAAAAATTTGATTCCCACTTACCCCCCCCTCCCAAACTTGATTTCTTCCTCCCCTTCCAAACCATTAGAGCTGCCACCCCGCCACTTTCCCTCCTCTTTCCCGATCGCCATCGGAGCCGTCGCCGAAGGTCGGTGAGTTTGCCGGAGCCCCGCACCCCACCACTTCCCCTTCCTCCTTCCCCATCACCGCCAGAGGCGCCCGTATCTCGTTGAGCCCATCGGAGCCCCCCACTCCCCCCACTTTCCCTCCTTCCATCACTGTCGGAGTTGCCGTTGGAGCACGTTGAGTCTGCCAGAGCCTGCCACCCCACCACCTCCCCTCCTCCTTCTCCCCCATCACCGTCGGAGCTGCCGCCACACGCCAAGGCTCGTTGAGCTCGTCGTCGAAGCCACCTCTGACGGTGATGGGGAAGGGGAGGAGGGGAAGTGGTGGGGTGGCGTGCTCTAGTGGTTTGGAAGTGGAGGAAGGAATCGGATTTTTTGGGGGAGGGGAGGCGAGAATCGACTTTTTTGAGGAAACATGGTATTTGAAGTAGTTTTGGGGGTAGGAATAAAATTTCTCTTTATATGGAGATTTGAATTACAACCCCACTTTTAACAGTTCACTCACGGTGAAGGAACGGTTTGGGGGGTATCTTCAAATTATTAAAAGTTGAGGGTGTAAAGCAAATTTCGATTAGTTCTCGAGTCCCGCTCAATGGGCTGCGAGTTTTAGTCCGGATTCCCTCCAGGTAGTAAATGCAGTAGCTGGGGAAACCCACCCACCTTCCAAAAATTCAGAATCCCCCAATTCATCCTCCTCTTCAACATGCAACCAAACCCCCGCCTCCCCCCTCCCACAAAAAATGTCCACCGCCACCGCCACCGTCAGCGCCGCCGTCTATACCCCCCCCTCCCCCCCCTCCTCCTCCTGCTCATTCTTCTTGCAGAACCTCAGCAGCCTGGGCCTGGGCTATGCCATCGCCATCGCCCTCGGCGTCCTCGTCCTCCTCTCCACCCTCCTCCTCGCCTCCTACATCTGCTGCCGCGCCTCCTACAGGCGCCGTAGCCCGAATCCAAACGGCAACCCGAACGCCGGTGGCGTCGCCGTGCCCCGGATAATCTTCGTCGCCGAGGATGACGACGGCGACGAGGATGACAGCGAGGGCCGGGATCGCGGCGCCGCGCCCCGGGGGCTCGACCCGGCGGCCATCAGCTCGTACCCGAGGTTCCCGTTCTCCGCCGCGAAGGGCGGCGACGCTGTGTGCGCCATCTGCATCTGCGACTACCGGGAGGGGGAGATGCTCCGGATGATGCCCGACTGCCGCCACTACTTCCACCTCCCCTGCATCGACGCGTGGCTGCGCCTCAACGCCTCCTGCCCCGTCTGCCGCACCTCCCCCATGCCCACCCCGCTCTCCACCCCTCTCTCGGAGCTCGTCCCTCTCTCCCACTTCGCCGCTGACCGCCGGAGAAGCTAGCCGGCCGCTGGATCAGGTTCCGAATCTCCTTCTCCCCTTCTTTTTGTAAATTGTCGGGTTTTCTATGTTTGGTACAATTCTCTTATTTTGGGATCTGAAAGAATGGAGCTGAAATGCTGTTTTGTGGCCACCTTAGGGTTTTAGACTTTCCATGGCATACCTACCACTAAATTGATTGGGTTTTTTTTTTTTTTTTTAATGTGCTGGTTTGATTTCTTGTCAGCTTCACTGCAAAAGAATACACACATGAAGTTTTGTGTGCCATTTGAGGTTAATGTGACCTTTGTTTTTCACACTTGGAAGTTATGTGTTTGTTTATCCTTTGGTTTTTTCCGACTGGATTTCAGCGTCACATCAACCCTCAACCTTTCTCATCCGGGCTTGGGACTGGCAATGGCAATTTTAGTCAAGAGACATGGAAAACTTTCATTGACAATAGATACGGCCCTAAATAGAAATGATGGCGAAGCAGGATTCATAAAGCCGACCCCAAGTAGATGGGACATGGCTTGATGGTTATGAATGTTATGTGTTTGTTACTTGCGGAAGTTCTTGATACTTGATAGTTGGTACTACAAATATATGTCTTGTATGTATCGATCTGAATCTTAATTTTAATTCTCTTTTTTAGTCGAGAGACATTGATAGCTTCTGGAGAGTGAATAATTATAGATTGAGTAGAGTGTTTTCCATCTACACCTCTTCCGATGATTATCTTTTGTAGAAAATATTCCTTCTGCCTTGATGGAATGTTGCCTCTAAAGGTTAGAACCCGCCTAACCAAAGTTGAACTACTATGGCTTAAAATTAAATTCAAACTTTACATACCCTTAACTTTAAATGGAAACCTTTTTAAGGAGCTAACGTTAATAACCCCTTTTTTTTCTCCTAGCCGTATGAGTTGGGCATTCTAAATGGGTTTATGACAAAATAAAGAAGATATCAGTTACTAAGGAAGTTCCTACTATGCTTCTGCCTTAATGGAATTTTAGTCTCCGAAGGCTAGACATTTTTTTTTCTCATTGACTTATATGTGGGTCTGAAATTCTAAATGGGTTTATAGTAGAATAAAGAAGATATTGGTTTCTAAGGTAATTCTTGAGTGGCTGACATTCACATTATTGGAGAATTTTCAATATAGGGTAATTTTTTAAATAGCTAATGTGCGCTATTGGAACCTATGAGCTGAAGTAGGACGTGAGTGATGTCATTTGGTTTTAAAGTTTCAGTGGTTTCAAGACTTGGATGAAACTCCCCTCTATTTTCTTTATTGGGTAGTTTCTTCATATACTGTATGTTCTTCAGGCTTTAACAAAATTTGTGACCTAACTAGACCAAGTCTTTGATGTTTCGAACGCTCAAGTTTCATATTAGATTCTCTAATACTACTAGTAATGAGTCTCAAAGATTTCACTACCCAAGGTTCTATCTATATAAAGCCTTATGGATAAGTGTTATCTTTAGCCCTTTCGAAAATTTGTACTTCACAAAGATGTTGGTCACCTATTTTGCGAGGCTAGCCTGCCACAATTGGCACTACATTCTAAACTGATACTATTGTCCACAATGATTGTTTTTATCATCTTCTTGGTTTCATTTTGAGATGAAGCTTGCAATCCCTCTCTTTCATAAATAGTACGCATGATTAAAAACTATATTTTGTAGAAAGCATGAGATGGAGGCATCTGTTTCTCACGTTTGCCCAAAGTGGAAATTTCATTGACTTCAATAAAAACATGAGTATTAATTATTATGAACAATGGTAAAATAGTATTTATCTTTTCATTTAATTGATCCTACACTGTACCTTGTGATTGGTAAAGTAGTCTTTATCTATTCATTTAATCAATCCTACAATATACTTTTTGAAATTAGATTCCAAGAAGTTCATTATGGTACTCAATTCTTTTGGTGCGATGGCGACGGCTGCTAGGGCAAGGGGCGACCTTCCTTCTCCCCTTAGATTCTGAGTTGGGGAATGGCGACTAGGGTTACAAGTATTAAAACCCCCAATCCTAGCCCAACCCAACCCAACTTCCAACTGGAGATGCCCAGCCCAAGCCCAACCCAAGCAAAAATTTCTATGCTTGGGTTAGCCTAAGTTGGTAGGACGGGTCAGATTGTGCAGGTTCATGTATACTTATTGTTTAAAATTTTAACCTTTGAAGATCCAAAATGAAAAAAGAACTTATATTTGCTAACACTACCATACATCATTTTTTTCATTTCTATCTGTGCAGTTTACTAGATCATTAGATAATGTCTTTATTTGATAAGCGAGATGCAAATAAATAATATGGAACTGGGTGAAATGGATGACTGTGACCCCTCAATATATGAGTACTTGGGATGGTTGTGATTGTCAACTCGAGTTGTAATTTTTAAACCCTAACCCAACCCAATCTTCAAATACATCAACCCCAATTTGCCCAAAATTTGGGTTGGGCTCGAGTTGGGTCGGGTCCAACCCGCCCAAGTTGCAGCCCTAATGGCGACATGTTCCTTCTGGTAGGCTCTGGTCTTCTCCACCGGATGAGGGATGGGGCCTGGTCCAATAGTCACGGGAAGGCATCTTAAGGGTGTACCCTTCTCTACGTCGCAGGGATTCTCTAGGGTTTACAACCCTAGAATCCAGAATGGTCGATGGAGGCTGCGAAGTGGGCCGGGGCACATCTAGATTCATTATTCTGATTGGGGATTCTTTCCTTCTAGAGCGGCTGACTGAGAACCTTTTCTCCATCATCTTCCACAACCTTTTAATGGGACAAGACAAGTGAACTGCTTTGGGGGGGTTTCCATAGTGGATGTGACTCTCTCGCAGATGACGGGTGGAAGGGGTCGTCTCTCCTACTTGGAGGTCACAGGGCGAGGCCGAGATTGGCGTGGTCTGGAGAGGCGTGAGATGGGAGTGGACAATCGATGTGACCCGGGTAGCGGGGGTCTACTCCGCGGGGCTTTGATGGAGGATCTTGGCCCCATGGTCTCCAACCTTTAAAACCGGTCGGATCTTCAGGAGTCCTGAGCCAGGCAGGAGGAAGAGGATACCTAGGTGTTTTCAGTGTGGGGAAGATCGCTTGCAGAGGGAGTGTAGGAACGCGAGGGTGTGTGTAGTGTGCAAGGGCTTGGGGCATAGGTCCATTTCCTGTCCGGTGAGGCGAGACATGTCGTTTCCTCTTCATAACACCTTCACCGGAAGGAATCAACCCCCTCTGATGTCCCCAAACTGCTTTGTGGAGATTCCCTTCAATGGGAGTGTATTGGACAACCTGTACACTCTCCGGCTCTGTGCTATCTGCACGGTTACGGACGGAGCGATTGATCGGATTGGGCTCTCTCGGGCCTTTCAGAAGGCTTGAGGCTCGGGGTGGCACTGGAGCACGCACTCTCTGTGACGGAGTTCCTTGTGGAGTTCCCCTCCACTGCGGCCTTGCACCGAGCACTCAATAAGCCTTTCTGCTGGGTGCCCTGGAGGTGGCATTTACGCCGTGGACGGTGGACTATGGGGCTTTCACCATGATCCGCCTCCACTTTAGCGAGGTGCCTTGCCACGCTTGGAACTTCAAGTCCTTTCTGGGTGGACTGGAGGACATAGGAACTATTCTTTCCCTTGAGAACGACTGCGAGGCGGTGGATGATATACGTGAGGCTACCCTCACCTTTTCTACCCCTTCTCCGGTGGACATCCTAGCATCTGAGATGACTCTCCTTGGTCGACGTTTCTATAGGTGCATTTCCGAGTGGTGTCTGCCCCAGGGACCTGATATCCATGGAGGGGCACCTAGTGACCTTTCTTTTGTGACGGGGCATGAGTTCCGTGTCGGAGTCCCTCAGATATGGTTCAGCACTTTGATCACTTTGCTTTCCTTGTTGACAGTGGCGCGGAATTTGGTCTCTCCCATGTACAACAATCGCCAGATGCAGCCCTGATTGGCGTTGAAGATTGTGGGATTGATTCAGGTTGTCTTTCACTCAATAGGCTACGGTCTTGTAGTGTTAAGCTCTGGTGGATCCCACAGGGGAGGTGCCTTTCAGCTGGGAGCCATCATCAGTGGGCTTAAGAGATCCAAGCTGGCTTGGTGGAGCCTGCACCATGCTCCTGATGCTAATTTTGTATCTCCTGCCATTTTTGTGTCTGATATCCAGGAACGCTTCGTCAGATACCTCGTGCCGTCAGGAGGACTCAGAGGCGGCAGCGGAGGAGATGGAGCCATGGAGAAGTAGCAGACAGAAGTTGCGATCTTATCGGAGGAAGGATGGTCAGTGCAGTGGGGGGGACCTGTTGGCGCATCTTCACTCCCTTCTGGAGGGCCCGGATGAGGGCGAACTGGACCTCTTGCTGTCCATGCTGGATGCAGATACCATTTTGGCATTTGCAGCTGAATTCGGTTTTGTAGACGTCCCGGACCTTGTAGTGGCTAGGAGGTTTTTGCTCACCATTCGCTCGATGGAGTAGGAGAGGGCTGGGCCCTCTAACTGACTGTGGAGTGCAGTTGGTGGGTCGTTGGATGGTTTAGATGTTTTCTGTTGTTATTTAATGAAGCTTCTGTGTTGAATGTTCGCGGGCTGGGTGATGCTGCTGAACGCAAGTCGACTATTATGTTTATTAATCTGCAGGTTGTTGATGTTATTAGTCTTCAGGAAACCAAAGTGGCTCATCCATCTCTATCTTTTTTGTGCTCCCTGAGTACGGGTAGTATCAATGCGTGGGAATCGAGAGATGTTGTAGGCAGTGTTGTCAAGGCACAGTAAGGCGCGCCTCGATGCGAGGCGCAGGTATGCGCCTCAGGTGCATTCTGGCAAGGCGCATGTAGCAAGGCGCGCGCCTTAGGCACAAGGCGCAGGGCGACCAAGGCTCGCGCCTTGATGCATTTTGGGTTTTGGTTTTCAAGTTTTGGTTTTTTTCCTTGTGATTTAGGTTTATTTCGGGTTTTTTTTCGGTTTGTTTTCAATTTTTTGTTTTTTTTTTGGGTTTTGATTTTTTTATTTCGATTCTTTTCGGTTTGAATAAAAGAGCCCAACTCTCCTTAGACCCCGTATCTTTCGTTTTGTTCCTTAACATTATTTATGAGTTCTCATTTATCAGTTATCACTTATGAGTATTGTATGTATTTAACTTATGAATATGATGTTGGTATGTTGCATAATAACTTGTGAATTATTATTCTCACTCAAATTGTTCATTTGATGGCCACTAGTTATGAGTTATACGTATTGTATGTCTTTATTGTGTTTGATTTAATTGAATAGTGGTCATATTTCTTTTTTTTTTCATGAAATATATTTTTTTTATGAATTTTAGATTTTTTTATAATTATTATTAATTTTTTAAAGGAATTTTTTTTTTTTTGTGCCTTATACACTAAGGCGTGCGCCTTATTTGCGCCTCAGGCTACAGTGGCACCTTGCGCCTTAAGCACGCCTCGTCGTCTTGACAACACTGGTTGTAGGTAGTAGTGGAGGATTGTTAATCGGGTGGAATGACCAGTCATTTGCAGCAACAAGTAAGCGAGTATGGTCCTTCTCATTAATCATATCCTTGCAGCAGTTATCCACAGAGGTTGACATGGTGGTGACTGTGGTGTATGGACCCAACGATGCGGCTCTATGTAAGGAATTATGGGAGGAGATTTGCAGTGTCCGATCGACGTTCAGTGGGGTTTGGGTTTTCTGTAGGGATTTTAACGTCACTAGGTTTTCATTCGAGAGGAGCGGGGCTCCTGGTGTCTACAGGGACATGTTCAAGTTCTCGGAGGTGGTCAAAGACCTGGAACTGGTAGACCTCCCTCTCAATGGACGGAAGTTCACTTGGTCTAACAAGCAAGAAGCCACGATGTTTGCTAGGCTAGACAGGTTCCTGATCTCCGATCAATGGGAAAGCCTGTTCCTAAAGTCGGTTCAGTCTGCCCTTACAGCTTGTGTGTCGGACCATGTGCCAATTCTTCTGGACACGCACAGTGGTCTTGGGCGGCAGCCTAAGGTATTCCGGTTCGAAGAGATGTGGCTTCAGCAGGAAGGTTTCAAAGATTTGATCCTGGTGGGATGAGGCTGGGCTTATTTTGAATGCGGCGCTGAACATCGCTAATATGCTTAGGTTTTTGAGGAGAAAAATCAAGAGCTAGGCAATAACTAATTTTGGGAGTATAGTGCGCGATAAGGTTGGTCTGCTAGGTAAGATCAACGTCCTGAGGTTAAAGCATAGAATCTTACTATCATTGGGGGGGGGGGGGGGGAGAGGGCAGATATGGGCATGCTTAATTAGGCCCTCAGGGTAGTGTTCGTTAAGAAGATCATGCAGAAGCAACGCTCGAAAAAAATGGGTCAAGTTGGGAGATAACAACACGGCCTACTTTCATAAGGTTGCTAATGGGAGGCTCCGACGTAGCACGATTAATTTCATAACAATTGGGGGTCTTCTCCTCGATCAGCCCAACGTTATTGTGGAAGGAGTGACTCATCACTTCAAGGATTTCTATCAAAGAGACCACAACAGAGGGCTGCCGTTTGATTGGAGTAAGCTGACTATTAGATCTCTGGATGAGGGTCATGGGCTTGACGGGGTTTTCACGGTAGATGAGATCAGGAAGGCGGTCTTCGACCTTAATGCTAGTGGGGCGCTAGGTTCTGATGGGTTTCCGATGCTGTTCTACCTGAAGTTTTGGGATGTTATCAAGAGTTCAAGACGGATGTTTGTTGCCTCTTCTCGGCTTTCCATGAGCGTTCAGTGAGCATTCCGTGCCTCAATTCCTCTTGGATTGTGCTAATTCTGAAGAAGGGGGCTGAGCTCATATCAGCCGATCAATCTCTCGAATTGTCTTTATAAGATCATCACTAAGGTCTTGGCCAATCGCTTGGCGAATGTTATGTAAGGTTTGAAATGTCGTTTTCAGTGTCCATATCGGTCGGCCAAAAAAAGGATTTTTTTTGTTTTTTGGGTAATTTGTCGGTGGAAAAATTGTAAAATAGAAAGACAAATTTCGGTAGAAATATTTCGTTTTTCAATCAAATTTCAGTGTTTTTTGATGAAAAATTATTGTTTTTCAGCCAGATTTTGATTTTGTTCGTTTTGTATTTTTTGATGAATACTAAATTGTATTGCTGGTTTTTATCTTTACATTTTCAGTCTTGTACTCCGTTGAATCTCCTTGATCCACATACATGGATCTTCTTACGGGGTTTTCCCCTCGGTGTTAGATTGGTATCAAAGCGAGGCCAATGCATTCATTATTCTGAAATGGGGTGATAACTGCAAGCATTGATGAATGTCGAATATTATCAAGTTGAAGTTTTAAATTTGAGAAATATATCAATTGGTACCAGTACCAGTCGTCCAAGACCGAGTTGTACTAGCAAGTTTGGCCGAACCTATTTATGATTTTTTTTCTTCAAAAAATCAGGAAAAATATTAAAAAAATCGATACTGAGTTGAACTCGAGCGTACCTGGAGATATTGAGTTCAACTCGGCCGATAAGGGGGAGGTATCGGTTTGGAGGGGTGGAGGGGACCGATCATGGTTTGCCAAAAACCAGTAAGGACCAGTATCAGCCTAGTTTTAAAACAATGCTTGTCAGATGTCCATAATTTTGCCCTCAAGCAACATTCGGAGTACCTCAAGTGAGTAGGAGCCCAAACGTAACCTCAAGGAGGCACGTATAATGCACTTTGTTGACTGTCAAATCATCCTCTGGGACCCACCGAAAGATGATTTTTTGGATGGCAAAGAAATTCTTCATGATTTTTTCTTGAAGCGGACCTGCTTGGTTGGAGCTTTCCACCTTGGCTCAACAAATTTTCAAAGGACTTTGTCGATTAATTGTTGAATATATCACCCTCTAATGCTTCCACCTCGACTCAACAAATTTTCAAAGGACTTTGTTGATGAATTGTTGAACATATTACCGTCTAATGACAAGCCAATGGATTGAGATCCATCAAGAACCATTCCAATGTAAGGCGATCTAATTGTTGAAGACTCCCTAACGATCAATATTGTGTTAAAAGATCCATATGTTGCAGATCTTGTGGAGGACAGGTTCAGCTGCCATGGTGTTCATCCACCAATTGATGTCATGGAGACCAATGTTTTAAACCCAGTGACTTGACACTGCCAGATTTTGAACTGAGTTATTTTGCTGAGTAGGACCAACTTTACTCAACTCTACTGACTTTTGAGTCGAATATGGATTTCGAGTTTATGAAAAATTGGTTTGAGATTGCTGAGTTCAAACCTCGATTACATCTTCGGCCATGATTTCAAGAAGAAGGCCTTGATCTCCATCCAACAATTAATCGGTAATAAATGGCATACGCCCTGAAGTCTGATCATGTGGAAGCTTGCATCATCAGTTGGTCCAAGCAAGGATAAACCTCCAAATTGGTTTTACGGAGTCAAGACTTCTCCAACATGGGGAGAATTAATGCAATAAGTATATGTGAGGTCTTGTCGCTAGCTCTGATCTCTCTTCGGTTGCAGTACGATTATTTAATTTAGCTCCTAATCATCTTTACTTGCTATCTAGACCATAGTCACAAAGCTGGTCGTCGTTTTTTGAAAAAACACGTTTAAAACACGACCTAATAGACAACCGATTTGTTACGTCCCCCCCCCCGATTTTTATAGCTCACCAGATTTGCCGTTGTTTGGCCCTTTTTTTTTTTGAAAAAAAATTGTTAAAAAATCCATTTTTTTGCTGAACTTTGTGACTGAGTCCGATGATAAGTAATTCAACTTTCTTCTGATGATGGGTTCGATGAAATTGAATTTGTGGAGAATGAAGCAAGGGGGGATAATGCAAGCTTGGCATTTGATGCTCTCGACGACCTGATGGATGCTTAGTTTTTGTTTTCAATTCTATTTTGATTACTGACTATTGGACAATGGACATCTTAAGTTTTGTAATATTTTTTTTTGGGACGACATTATCAATTTATCATGATGTTAGTAACTTAGTATATTCTTTTGTCTGATTGTTGTTTATTTACATTTGTATAGTTGCATGATTAACTTAGTTGATTTGTTGTTGTTGATCTATTATCTTTATATAAGTCGTGTTAGAAATGTCTTAGTTGATTAAATATAGGTTAAAAACGACTTTGAAGGTCCCGAACTTGTTGATTTTTTTTCCAAATTTCACCATAGCCGATTAAAACCTGAATCCTTTTTTCCCTCGACTTTTACTTGTTTATTTCTCAAACTTTCCGATTTTCACTAAACTTTTCCGAGTTTTACTCTTGCCGACTTATTGCCGAACCCAAACTTGGTGACTATAATCTAGGATATCAAAATGGTTTTAGATTTTTTTTAGTAAAACTATTTTTAATTATAGTCTAGTAGGGATGTTTTTGGAATATGGATAGATAGGAGCATAATCACCAAGTTCGGGTTTGGCAATAACTCGGCTCGTGTAAAGGTCCGGAAAAATCGAAATAAAAAATTAGGAAAAAGATCAGGTTTGAGATTTAATTCGTTAATTATTTAATAATATATACGTATTTAATAATAAAAAAGAAAAAAAACTTCAGGAGTTAAAAATAAGAATGATATATAGTTATTTAATATATTAACATTTTCTTTCAATTTTTTGGCCTATGTCTAAGCAAATAAGACATTTATAAATAAATATAGTAGTATCAGGCTACACGCCATTAATAAAACAATGTTCACATCCCAATTACGATTCCGCAATAAGAACACATAAATATCTACGCAGCATCATGTCAAAATAAATATTACAAAATCCAATATGTGCATAAGTCATTGATTAAAATATAATAATTTGATTAATCCTTGTTAAAATTCATCCACCACTCCTCAAGAGCATCAAATCCCATATTTGCATCATCCTCTACTGCTACGTTATTTCCGTTTTCTCAAGTTATCACTGTCTTGAATGTCGTAAATTAAATTGCGACTTGTTTAGAAAGTCATGGTAAAATTGGTGAATTTGTTGACTAGAGTTAGTAAACTCGACTTTTTCAACAAGTCTGAGTGTTTTCTGACTATGGATAGGAGTCTGGCGTTTATTTGCAAAATTTTTGATGGTCTTTGAAGTAGTCTTTATGGTCTAATTTTGTTTAGACATCAAATTTCTGAATGACTGAACCATTACAACTTCTGACGGCCATAACTTAAGGTCCCTGTGTCCTCTTTTTTGTTACAATAAATATTGCTGTGTGTCTCCACGAGAAACGTCATTTGGATGCTTAGAGGCACCCAAGTTTCATGGCCTAATAACATTAATGCAGGATTGTGGGTAGGGTTGGCAATGAGTCGGGTCGGGTTTGTGTTATGTCTAGTTTCGGGTCGTGTCCAAAACCCTAGACCCGGACCCGACCCACTTATAAATGGGTAGACCCGTAGACCCCTTTACCACTCGGGTCTATTTAGTTGACCCAATCCAACTCGACCCGATCTGACCTGATAAAACCCATTGGTACTACATACTACAGTATCAGAGTGTGGGTAGACCCGAGCCGACACGACCCGTTGAATTTTAAACCGATCTTCTCGGGTCTATCGTGTCCAGACCCTAAACCCGAGCCCGACCCGTTTATTAAACGGGTCTATCGTGTCGACCCGTTTACGACCCGAATCCATTTAACCCAGACCCGCTAACTTCGGGTCGGGTCCAGAATTGCCAGCCCTAACTGTGGGTGTAAGTAATTTTTTTTTCTTTGTTGATATCGTTAGTTTAGAGGATAAGATTAGCTAGATTGGATCATAGATTTTAATTTCAACTAGATTTTTTAGGGTTTAAAGTTGCTTGGCCTCCTATAGATGTAGGGGAGGTGCCGTCCCTAGCTCTCAATTGTGAAAGAAAAATTGTTCTTTTATTTTTCATTAAACTTATTAGCTTTTATCGTGAATTTGTGATTGTTACATTTTCATATTGCACTCCCTTCAAGCCCCTTGACCTAGGTAATCAGATCATATTTACTTCAGCATCACTTCATCTTTCTGTTTGTCACTAAAACCTGATGGTGGTGGTGAGCCAGTCAGTTCATTTAGTTGAATTATCTTTGTCCTAGATCATTGATCAATCATGGGATGAAGAAGTTGGATGTATCTTACCCTACATAGAATGGCGGTTGTTTGGCCAACGAGAGATAATGATTGTCGATCTATTAAACCCTTTGATAATTGTATCTTGTGTTGACCGTTGATCGATCTTCATGAGCTTCCCTTCCTCATACCGGGGATATGTATGAATCTCCTCGGTCCCTACGTCCAATACTTCAAGAATCTCTTTTGAATATGTAATGATGAAATATTGCTCATTAGACTCCACATCAAAGGGGATTCTTTGAAACTTTCTCCAACCATATCTTGAATCGTGATGTACCTCTTTGTTAAGATTGGTAGGAAGAGATTTAGTTAAAAGAGATGAAAAAGCGGAAGACTACCTTTCTTTATCTTCTGTCTTTCAGAGATTGGTGGCCTATGTGGAGAGGAAGATTAAGATATGTTATGGTGATTCCCCGAGGATCAACAAGGAAGACCTTGTTCCATGCTCTTCGCCAACCTGACTTGCTTGTTGAGGTTGGCGCTCGCTGTCAACCAACGCTTGCACTTCTGATATTTTTGTCGATGCATAATCACCGTAGAAATCATGAAGTTTCATGGATCAAACTGTTTCTAAGTAACAGCGTAAGGATGGCTTGCAAAAACCGAAAATGATAATCTATACTATCTATATATCTATACTAAAATGGAAGCCTCTCTCACGTGTTGTGACACATGGACGTCTTTTAAAGAGCTAGAATTCTTTATCCGTGTGTAAACACAGTTACACAGCTCTCTTTTAAATCCATTTAAAATTCTATCATAAATATGATAAATTTTTATTTAATGATATTTAATGGTCATTTGATGCTAATCCTTCTCTCTCTAATAAGTGAATCATCGTCACTTTAGATTTCACACTTCTTCGAACAGTTGGGATGTCGTCTTTGCCAAATGGCATGCATCAAACACATTCGGGCATTGCCTGGGTTTCTTACTAGTATATGTATCTATATTAAAATGGAAGTCTCTGTCTCGTGTTGTGACACGTGGATGTTTTTTAAAGAATTAGAATTCTTCTTCCGTGTGTGAACGCAGCTTTCTTTTAAATCCATTTAAAAACCTACCATAAAGATGGTAATTTTTTATTCAATGGTATTTAATTGTCATTTGATGTTAATCTCTCTCTCTCTAAGAGCATCTCCAACCGGCTCCGTAGGCGAGCTCTGAAGGCCACGTGGCACTCCGAATGAAAATGGGCGCTCCAACCGGCTCCGAAGGATGCTCTGAAGGCCTACGTGGCATGCCACGTAGGCCACGTGCGCCCGGACCTCCGAAGCCCTCCACATACAACAGAGCTCCTTCGGAGCCTCCGAAGGAATAAAAAATTCTGTATTTTTTTAAAAAAACCCCTGGAACTTCATAAATTATTTTTTATATATATCAAAACATGTACTTTTTAACAGATTTGGTGTAACTTTGGAGAATTTGGATAACTTGTAAATATATAGGGTGTTTCATGCAAATGGCTCGGATATCCCGTTTGGAGGCCGTTGGAGCTGAACCTCTCAACGAGGACGCCTCCGATGAGGTGGCAGCAAAATGTGGGCCCCACTTGCTTCGGAGGTGCTCCGAGCTTCAGAGCCGGTTGGAGATGCTCTGACAAGTGAATAACACTCCCTTCAGATTTTACACTTTTTTGAGCAGTTATGATATCGTCTTTGTCAAATGATGTACATCAAGCACATTTAGGCATTGCCTGAGTTTCTTACTAGTTATTATAAAGCTGAGGTTTTGGGTGCCACGTGGCAACCTCTCCATTCCTTGCTCTCTTCCATCTCTTTTTCTCCCCTTTTATTTTTTTTTATAATTAAACATATTACTCTCTCTCTCTCTCTCTCTCTCTCTCTCTCTCTCTCCACAATGGGAGAGCGATGCCGGATGTGCGATTTGATCGAGCAGCATTGTAATCATTCGTGCATTGCACGAGATTATTTCTGGTAAGAAGGAAGAAAGAGAGGGATGAAGGGAATCCACTAGGGAGAGGTTACTATGGTGCACCGAGCGAGATGTAAGAAACCTTGTTGATAAGCGACCGTAGTATAGAATTCACAACCTGCTTACACCTGTTATAAAGGCATCTACGCTAGGCCAAAATACTTATCTAATGACAGTAGGGGAGGTAAGTGGCAACTAGGTGAGTTGGTAGTCTCTGGGGTTGTTACCCGAGAACTCGGATTGATTTCTGCTTGCATCGAATTAATAACTTGTAGGGGGCCGCCTTCAGTGGCGGCTCCAGAAATTTGTGTCAGTGGGGTAAAAAATCATATTAAAAAATATTTTTCACATAATGACATGAAGTAGGGTTTGGTATATCGATGGAGTGGGATAAAACCAACAGTCTAAATTAAATAAATTATGATAAAAATAAAAAGATAATATAATTTTTAATAGATTTGAATTGGTGAGTGGGGTCAATTGACCACACTCAACCATATGTAGTGCCGCCCATGGCTGTCTTAACCCTCCCTCAGATGAGACGCTCAGGGGTTCTCAAAAAAAAAAAAGAAAAAAACCACACGTGCGTGCACGCATGCTCACACACTAGGGCATTCCTAGATTAACCATACTCAGTATAAGGGGGTGTTTGGTATCATTCCGGAACCGTCCGTTTCTTTTTTTAGTTTTATATTTTAAAATAACGGACAGTATTTGTTTCAGTGGAATGAAGGACTTGGGAATGATAATACATCACTTTGTCTGTTTTTATGCTGACCAGAATGTTGAGCCATCGAATTGCATTAGAAATAGTAATTGATGGGATTACTCTCTTCTGGATGAGGATTAAGCGGAACGACTGTTTTCACTAAACACCCCCTTAGCTTCTTCGTATCCTTATTTCGTAGATTGTCACCCCTAAACTTGTATCCAATAATTCATAACTAACCTCTAATGATGTTTCGGGAAAATGTGCGGATTATGGAGTGTAAAGGTGGATGGTTGGTAACCTAACTTAAAATTAGGGCTTGACTTGGTTGTTAGTCAGTAGGGAAATTTTAGATTTGAAGTTTTTGATTATTTTGCAAGAATTCAATGGAGTTTGAGACTAAAGCATCTAGACTTGGGAAATACCAAGTTCACAGACTTTTCTTCACAAACAAGAAGAGAAAGGTACATGAGAAAGTAGGCCGACCCCTTTTACATGTGTGGAAAGGGGCAATCCGAGTGGATGGCAACTTCACAGATTTTCTACACAGAAAAGGACCCCACTCTCCCCTCCCCACCCCAGCATTTATTCTCTTTCTCTCTCTAAAGTCCTTCCATGATTCCAACCTAGACTGGTTTCTTTCTCTCTCTAAAGCAGTGTTTTCAAAACCGGACCGAAAGGTGAACCGAAAAGGCATCTGGTTCGGTCCAAATCGGTTCAAACTGGTGGTTCAATTATTTGAATGGCATAAAAATATATTTTTTTAAATAGATATTTACTAAATTCTTTAATGATATGGTTTGATTCCTGGGTTAAAAAACAAACCAGTGTATTTAAAGACCAAACCGAAACATGTTCCGGTTCCGGTCCAAATCAGTCGAACCGTCCCGTCCCGTCCAGTTTTCAAAACACTTAGAGCATCTCCAATGGCTGCCCTTAGCATTCGTCCAGCTAAGGGAGCTATTTTTGCCACGTCAATCAAATAGGAGGGTGGAATTTTGTTCCAATCCAACATCCTCTCTCTTCCCACTTTCTACATTAAAAATGGATGGTCTTGATTTTCTAAAACCAATGGCGCTGATTGATTATGCAAATATCTCATGGGAGATGTAGACTTGCAATCACTTGTCATTTAAATGGATGGTCTTGATTTTCTAAACAACGGCTCCAAGTCATTCAACACCACATGGGTGATGGTGACTAGCGAGTGGTGGAGATCTTGCTCAAGCGGGCGAGCAAAAATCCGTTCGCTTGATTTCGTTGGCTTAAGCAAGACCATTGAAGGTGTTTTCTATAACATTACTCTCTCAAATGAACGATGGGAGCCATCTAAGGGAGGTCGTTGAAGATGCTCTTATTATCCCATGTGTATGGCAAAAGCTCGAAGGATTGATTGGTTGGGCCTTTCTTTGGGAGGCTGCGTGTGCTCTAACCACTCTTTCTTTTTATAGTTCAAGTCACCTCTGGCCAATCGGCCCGATTGGTGGGCCCAGTATGCATCGCAGCCGCCCGATGGCTGGTGATCCAAAAGTGAATCACACTCCAGACAGTTGCGTACGGTTGTGATATACGCCGAGGCCATCCGACGACTGGAAGAGATTTTTTTATTTTTTAACAAAAAAAAGGGTGTAAATATATAGACCCCTACAGTTTGACCAATTATCACTTACACCCTCTCATGCTTAAAACCTACAAATGCCCCCATATAGTTTGAAAAACACATGACATGCACCCCTCTAGAGAGGGTCTGTGTAAGATTTTTCAAACGATAGGATGGCATTTGTAAGGTTTTAAACATGAGAGGGTGTAAGTGATAATTGGTCAAACAATAGGTGGTTTATGTATAAGTTACCCTTAAAAAAAATCCTCCAGTCCGTGAAGAATCGAACTATTCTTTTTATGATCAAATTTTAATGTAGCATAATATCTCAGAATATATTTTTAAAAAATAAAACCTCTTTTTACGCTTTCCATTGTTGATGGAAAGCCCGAGAACTAGATTCCTCGCTACATTATCGCATAGCTCCACAAAAAGCTTTTGGTAAAGGACGTAATGGTTCAAGTGGATTACTTTGCACCAAAGGGCTCTTGTCCGAGTGGTACTTCCTCTGTCTCGTTGGAGAGGTTCCCTGTTCAATTTCCAATATGGACACCGTGGATTGAACTTTTCCTCAAGATCGATGTTGTCTTGTTTGTGTTCGAATCTTGGCCATTGATATCATATTCGTGGGGTTATGAAATTTAATAAAAGGTTTAATAAACCGGTTGGTGTAGATACCCTCTCGTCCCAAAATCCGAATCGTAAGGGGAGGCCCACCATAGGTTATTTAAGCACATCATTGTCTAGACCCTAGCCGATGTGGGACTAAACCCAACAATCCCCTCTTCACAGGATGTTAGAGTTGAACCTCGCGCCAGCCCCCCCAACTCGTGCGGCACCAAGGGACGAGGCACCCATGGATAGCACCAGTCCACATCCGACTAAACCTGGCTAAGTAGAATCTAACTCTGATACCATTTGTAGATACCCTCTCGTCCCAAAACCCAGGTTGTAAGAGGAGGTTCACCAGAGGGTATTTAAACACATCATTGCCTAGCCCCTAGCCGACGTGGGACTAAACCCAACAGTTGGTTCAGGTAGAATTTCAATGGGTAGATTAGTCGGTATTGAATAATTGTTCTCAACAAAAAAATATTAATTGTTTTCAGGAAAAAAAATATTGGGAAGGTATTGGTGCTATTGAAAAAAAATTGCAATGAGATTTTTGCATAAAGTAAAGCTCTGATGAATTCGTGGCATCGAGTCAAAATGAACATTAATCACTTGCTATGCTATTGGACAATTTAAAAGGTTCAAATGAACATTAATCTATCCGGTCAAGCTTGAATTTAGGGTTGTCAACATTTGGCTGAGCTTAGTTTAAAAGGGGTTGGATATGCCGGGCTTGAGGGTTTTATTTTTTATTTTTTTGTGTTGGACTGGCTAGGCGGTCAAAGGATAGGGTGCTAGAGCAAGGGATCAATGAAGTCCGGAGATCAAATCGGGTGGAGGCAGTCAGTAGCTGCTATTTTATTATTTTCATAAGCCGATGAACATGATATCAACGACTTAGGTTCACACGCGCAAACAAGTCACAACAGCCTTGAGGAAAAGTTCGCTCCATGGTGTCCATGCCGGAAGTTGAACAGGGAACCTCTCCAACTTGGGAGAGAGGAAGTACCACCTGGCCAAGAGCCTGTTGGTACCGGGCTTGAGGTTGGGTGTGGATAATTGACACCCCTAATCTATCGCAATAGACCAAGTTTTAAAACTGGGTATCGGTCGTGGTATTGGTCTGAAGAAGACCTAGTCAACTTGGAATCGGCCAATTTGTCCTAGGCCAGTTCCAGTCATATCAATCCATACAAGATTGACTTGGTTGATACTGACCGATATAAACCAAGTATCGATACCGGTCAGTACAACCCCAAGTAGTATTGACCGATACGGATCAAGTATCGGTACTGATCAGTGACTTAGTTTGAATCAGTACAAAATTGAATCGTACTGACCGATACGATTTTGGTACCCCTACAGTTAGTAATCCACGTTTAGGTTAGGATGTTGCTGATATAATTCAAGTCGAGGCGGGTCGGATCGGGTCGGGTTGGATCTGCTTCACTGTCTTCCAGACCCAGACCACTTGATGTGGTGGGTCTCGGGTCTGACTCTTTATAGCCTCCAATAGGGCCACCCAGTTGATCAATTTTTTCAGGTCAAGGTGGGGAAACTGGGTGTACCTAACCCACTTGCATTTCTGCTTTCACACTGAGCCCAATCCGTCCACTTGCAGACTTGCAGTCCTGTTTTCGGTTGAACCCAATCCGTCAACCTTGATAAAAGTCGGTGGTTGGTGGTGGCCTGAGACTTTGTTTTGAGACTTCTGGTGGGGATCGACTCCTGATGATCGTCTGACCTTTGGTAGCCGACGATTTGGGGAGCGACAGGTCGCGATCCGAAAACCAACGGCCATGATCTATGGCCATGGGATGAACAAAGTGAAGATCCACCACCCCGGCTGCCAACGACCACTGCTGCCGCCGCCACCACCGAGAAGGGCGGCGGCGTATGGTAGCTGGCGGGGAAGTGAATAGGTGATCATCAGTGAATGATGGCAGTGGGCGGCGGGGAGATGGTGGCCGGTGGTTGGCGGGCATTGTGGGTGCAAAATATGGCTAACGTCTGACGGTTGGACCCGCCAGCCCTGCTTGGGATCCACGTAGACGATGACGGGACCCGCCAACTCTGCCTGGGACCCACGACGATTGTCAGGGGCCTGGTAAATCATCCCGGATATTTACCTCAACCCCAGATATTCCCAAAGCTCTATAAATAGCCGACCCTGTAAATAATCAAGATCGAAATTCATTGTTCCCGATTCTACTTTCTGTTTTTCAGAGCTCCTCGAGCCTTCTGGTAATCAGACCTAGTCAAGTCCGCTCTACCCTCTGTCTACTTGTGTAAGCACTCTTCGGCCTGTCGAGAGTAGCTCTACTTTTTCAGAGTTAGTGGATTCGAAGTTTGCGTCTTACCGCACGGAGACGTAGGCTTTGGCCGAATTTTGTCACCACATTATGTGTCAACTCTCTCTCTCTCTCTCTCTCTCTCTCTCTCTCTCTCTCTCTCTCTCTCTCTCTCTCTCTCTCTCTCTACTCAACAATGCCCGTGTGACAACTTAGCGGACGACAGCTCAGCAGTCTACAATGTACCGCACTTAAAACTCTACCCTCAATCGACTGTTGGAGGGAGAATCTACGATGACCGTAACCCCCCTAGTTTGGCATCATTTGTGGGATCCTTCCCTATCAATCTGTGACCTTCGAGCTTTCCATCTTTTTCGGTCAGGCAGCAGCTACCGATTGCCTGAGCAATCCGTCTGTTTCCATCGCTATACCCGAATGACGAAGACACGACCCGTGGACCAGCCGGATGGGAGCAACATGTTGGAATTGGATCCGTGTATCAGAGTCACAGCGGAAGCAAAAGAAAGATCCGAAGATCATACGATGTATGTTTCATTACAATTCGTGACATAAAACAATCTACATGCAAATCTACGATCTTAGCATATGTGCGGACACCCTAGAGGCATACTACGATCTACGGAAGACATGAATGCATCTACTTAGGTGTTTAGATTCATCATACCTTTTTGGATCTATGATCCGGAGAAAACGGAACGATGAAGAACCGCACTTGAATCACAAGGGAAACTGTCGGATAGAACCTTGTCCTTTGCGAATTAAAGAATCCTCGAAATTCCGTCTCTGAGTGCAGGGATTACGAGCCGACGGAGGAATCCGTTGCGAAGACGATGGCGAGCCGCGAGATTTTCTCCTCCTCTTTCTCCTTTCTTCCTTCTCCTTCCTTCCTCTTCCTTCTCCCTTCTTCTTCCTCTCTTTTCCTTGGCCGAAACCACAAAGGAGGAGGACTAGGGGTCGGATTTTTGGAGGAGAGGGAGTAGAACCATTAGGGTCGGCCCTCCCCTCCCTATTTCCTTTATAGGGTCGGTCTCCCATGGCTCCAAGGATCCTAGGGCCGGTCCCTAGGTGGATAGGGATGAGGGGGGGGGGTCGGATTTAGGTCTTCCGGGTGTCTATCGTGAAGTCCGGACGAAAACGCCCTTCACGAAAAGCGAAAAACTGAAAGTGAGACTGAGTGAGGTGCGCTACTCGGAATCGAGTTCCGTCAGCGCCTATGAGCTCCTGAAATTATTCCGCTCATTTTAAGATCCATATTCAATGTGTTATGAGCCATATTTCAATATTTACCAAAATACCCCTACGGCCCATAACACACGTGAATTAGGTTCTTAGGCTTCGGGCTTGCGCTCCATCGCGCTACTTCGCATCCAACGTATCCAACTAGGTTGGGGAACAATTCCTATACGCAATGACAGGGTGGAACCTTCAGGGTTCGGGATCTCTAGCTCCAACCGGATCCCTGATTAACTGTTCCGGTGACACACCGAAAGTTCCGTTAATCAGCCCTAATCCGATTAACCCGCGTAGCCACCCAGAGTGCGACACGAGTTGAACTCTAGTGATCCTAAACTTATGTTACTCCCTCATAACCCTGTTCTCTACTATACTCCGATAATCCTTAGTCCCTCATATTACTGGTGCCATGATACGACTCGGGCGGTGGGGAGCACCGTCAGATCCCGATCGATCATCTGACTAGGGTTTGATGACTTGTCATCTATAACACCACACACCTTCCGGTGCTATGCCTAGCATCCGAAACATCGTCAGTCATACTGACAACCACCATGCCTGGGTTAACTGTGTGGACAGATTGACTCATCAAACCGCACCCATCCAACACTGGACGTCGGATAACCTGTAGGGATTACATGTCACTCAACGCCAGTCGGGTAACCCAACGTACCGTGGTATTGGACTATGGAAGGCCCGCACACGTTGGCACATCAAAGCACCACACAACTGGTTAGCCCAGTGTATATGGTCCCTCAGGGTTAAGGACAGATTATCATAGTAGTAAGATGGTTTATGCACCAGTGTCTGAATCACTGAACTGTGCACCGTCTTGGTTCCTGTTCAACACGATCATTGTGCTTGGTCAGGTGAATAGAAATCCCATGTTTCCGTGGTGGAGACTTCACCACATCCTCTACCTGCCAACAGCTTGTTCTCGGTGAAGCGACCGGCATCACCTAAGTTGTGAACTAGTTCTAGGTCTACACAGAACTGGTCCACTGGGTCTCCCAAGCATGGATCCTCAATGCATCTCAGTGGCCTACTGTGTTCCCTAGGGTCCTTTTATTATATGAGAACTATCATATACCAGAGTAGTATTCTAATTAAAGCAATAACCAAAGTCATCTTTATTAATGTTAATACAGAAAATCCACGCTAAGGACACACGAGCTACAACACAACATGCATCCAGACATTCAGCATCCCATGACTCGTTTCAATGAGTCATTGGTTTGTGATGAGTCAATGGCCTGAACAGCAACATGCGATAGACTCGAGGAGTCATCGGTCAGTCGACCATACTACTCAGCCTCAATCCCCTTACCTTGCTGATGTAACTCCTCAACGCCTAGGGAAAGCCCATGTCTCACTCGTTGTTAACCCACAGACAAAGTATCAGATCACGGTAGAGGACTTCCAACTCTTCACTCTCATGAAGCCGAACGCTGCTCTCATGGTTGAAAGAAACTCTATCCAACAGATCGCAATCGAAATAAGGGGGGTCAACCACACTAGGTCAGTAGCCTGTATCACCGACGGAGCAGACGTTCACCGGTCGCTCTAGCCGTCCCCTGCTCCTTCTAGACGGTCCATCATCAACACCTCTCGACGGTCTCTCAAACCCCTTTCAAGGGAACCCTCGCCCATCCTTCTTAGACAGATGGTCTAGGAGCGTCTTGACGAGTCGGCTCGCCATCCCAAGCCTCTCGGTTTTGAATAATCTTCAGACCCTAACTATCGAAGAGAGGCTCGGAACGAAGGACATCCCTCCAAAATTCGGCAGCACTATAACACCGATCGAGCTATGGCAGAGCATCTCACAGGGAAGAGAATTTCAGAATCCTCTCTTCCTCCCTTCCTCCGAGATGCCTCTCCGACCAACGAAGCGATCATAGGAATAACTACGCCTCTGAAGGGCCACTTCATCGACAAATTATCCAAGCTCAATTCCCTCAAAGTTGTAGAAATCTAACTCTTCCCAAGTACAACTGCCTAACAGAAAATTTGTCGTTGCACGTCTTGGCTTTCAAGCAAGCATTGACGTCATACAACCAAGACAACCAGGTTTTATGCTGCACCTTTGCAGGCAACCTGGACAACATGTCGCTCAACTGGTATCACCACCTCCTGACGGGCTCCGTGAGTTGGTTTGAGGATCTGGCGAACCTCTTTGTTCAACACTATCAGTTGAACCTCAAGCCAGAGAAGAAACAAGACTCCCTCTATCGATTCCGGATGGGTTCGGATGAAACCCTCTGAGAGTTCACTTGGAGGTTCTGTAACGAGCACACAACACTCTCCTGATGTCACCTCGACGATGTAACCATCATGCTCGCGTTTAAGAACGTCTTATGTTACGATCTCCATATCTACAATGACCTCATCCACCTACCTCTTTCGGGGCATTGTTTGATAGGATCCAAAGGGAGATCAAAGTGGAGGATATTCAGATCACGCGCAAGGGGTGAGACCTCAAGAAGCATCCTTCAGATAAAAAGCCAGTGAGACTGACAGTCCAGACGCACAAAGCTCAAGCCAAGGAATATTGATCCTTTAAGCGCCTGAAAATGGGCAGATGATAGACTCACAAAGTCTCGGAGGGCCACATTCATTGATTGGAATCTGCCGATCGATATCATTCTCGAGCAGATCCAGCACGAGGAGTACCTCAGGAGGCCCAGCCCTTTTGATCCTGGCACCAAGCAGACGGAGGACAAGTTGGTCTACTGCGACTTCCACCGGTGTCAAGGCCACCCTACTATTTGGTGCTACTGCCTGACATACCACTTGAATGAACTTTTTCAGAAGGGCCACCTCTAGTAGTTCAAAGCTGACGTAGGCATACCAAATGATTCACTTCCTCTAACCCCCCCCCCCCGGGCCCCCCCCTCTACTTAGAAGGGGATGTGTTGGATTCGCTCAGTTGTGCGTCAATCGACCCCCATGTTCATACGAGCGGAGATCTACGGTATCCATAGTAATCTCTGCCACCAGACTCCAACTCAAAAAGAAGTTGAACGCCGAGTGCGACGTGTCCATCATGTGCGCATAGTGGCCCAAGTCAAGGAATCTTGGATAGAGAAGCCAATCAAAGGCCTTTCATGGCCGACAATCTTTTTCCTGACCAAGACCTCAGCGAAGTCTAGGATCTGTACTCCACATTGTGACGTTGGTCCTCCGGCTTGTTATCGACGAAAACCCTGTCAATCAAATCATTGTCGATACCGACAGCTCCATTGACATCATGTTCTTGACTGCTTCAAACGTCTCGACCATAAGTACGAAAGTATTGATGTAGTCCCCACTATCATCACTAGCTTCAATGGTGAGCAGAGAATAACGATGGGAGAGGCGAGGTTCATGCTCGATCTCGGCGGAGAGATGTGAGCATCTGTTTGATTCACCATCATCGAGGGGACGTTGAATTACAATACTATCTTGGGCAGACTCTTCCTCTACCAGACCAACGACGTCTCCTTCTCTTATTACCAACTCCTCAAATTTTCAATAGGGGAGGGCATTAGGTGATTCGAGTCAGTCAACATGCGCGAAGATCGTGTGAGGCTGATACAACGAGGGTGTGGCCACGCCTAACACAATGCCAACAAAGAGTTTGGCCGATGAAGCTGGTCCCCCAACAAGATAGCAATCAAGGGAGGCTCCGATGTTAGAACCTTCACCAATAGAGTAGGAGGCTCCACCCTTAATTGAGGAGATCGTCCAAGTAAACCTCGGTAACACTGACCTTCCACAAGAAATATTCATCGACATCGATCTTAGGGACGCAGAAGCACAAGATATGATATCATTCCTCAAGTCCAACATAGACGTGTTCGCCTAGAGCTTCGAAAACATGACCAAGATCAATCCGGATGACGCATGCCATCGACTCACCATCAAAGAAGGGGTCAATGCGATCAGGCAGAAGCCTTGAACAATCAGACCAGAGCGGCTAGTTACAGTTCGGGAGGAGATCCACAAGTTACTCACGATAGGCTTCATTTGTGAAGTAGAGTACCAAACTTGGATCTTGAACATCGTCGTCGTCTTGAAGAAGAATGAGAAGATCAGAGTTTATATCGACTTCACCAACCTCAACAAAACCCGTCCTAAGGATCCGATCCCCATGCCAAGGATAGAAAGACTCATCGACGCCATCGTCGAACACGAGCTTCTATCTTTCATGAATGGATACTCAGACTACAATCAAATCTCACTGTACCCAGATGACCAAGAGAAGACATTTTTCGTGACAGACAGATGCCTTTACTGCTACAACATCATGACCTTCGATCTCAAAAACGAAGGGTCGACTTATCAAAGGCTAGTCACGAAGATATTCAAAGAATAGATTGGTCACAACGTCGAAGTCTACATCAACGACTTGCTCACCAAGAGTAAAAGCCGAGCGAAGCACATCTCCAACCTTTCTGAAACCTTTCAAATTCTGAGAAAATATATGTTGAAGCTGAATCCAGCTAAATGCGCCTTCAGTGTGCAATCAGGCAAATTCCTGGGCCACTTATTGACCCGAAGGGACATCAAAGCAAATCCAGATCAAATCTGAGCGATCCTCGAAATGCCTTCACCTTCTAACCCGAGGGAGGTTCAGTGCCTCATGGGAAGACTAGCAGTGCTTAATCGACTCATTTCCAAGTCCTCAGATAAATGCAAACCATTCTTCGATAAACTTTGCAAAGCCGGCACTTTAGGATAGAATACAACTTGCAAACAATTATTTCAAACCATCAAATTCTATCTCGCTCGAATTTTTATCTTGATTGTGCCATCACCGGGAGAACCACTCTGGGTCTACCTTACCATCACCAATAAAGCTGGCCATCAGCGCAGTCTTGGTCAGCAAGAGGGATGTAGTTGAACACCTTGTCTACTATATCAGCCACACCCTTCTATTGGTTGAGACTCACTTACTATTCAAAAATGGAGAAAATCACCGTGGGCTTGCTCACAGCAACTAGACGACTTCTCCTTTATTTCATCTCCCACTTGGTCACCATCATCTCCGAACATCCTCTCAAAGACATCCTCAACAAAACAGATCAAGCCGGTCAGATGACCAAATGCGTAATTGAGATGAGTTCACTCGGTGTTCAGTTCAAACCTCGAATCTTTGACAAAGGGCAAGTTGTGGCAGACTTCCTTTCCGACTTCCCTGTCGAAGATCCAATTGCTCTCGAAGATAACCCAGAGATGCACCTCAATGACAACGACGAGCAATATGTCAATCCAGGTCCTGAGGTCTTCAATCTGAGTCTCGAGGCTCCCTCAATGACATTCATGCAATGAAGGCCATATACTGACAGAGCTTTAAGTGCCATCAGCTTGGGAATTAGGATAGTTCTGATATCCTTCAAGTTCGATCATCTGTAAAAGACCGTCCTTCTTGGATTCAACGCCACCAACAACAAAGCTGAATATAAAGCGCTTGTCTCTGGGTTAGAAATTGCTTAAGCACTAGGGTGGCCTACCTCACAGTCTACAGTGATTCCCAATTGATGATCAGGCAAATCAACGGAGATTACGTAGCACGATGAAAGATGATACAACACTACCTGGACCTTGTGCAACACCTCAAACAACGGTTCACGGACGTCAAGTTCATCCAGATACCGAGAGCGGAGAATCGTGAAGCTGACGCACTCGCCAACACTGCCTCAGTACTGGGAGATCCAATCAATCGACGTCAAATCCATATCAAATATATGGAGTTGCCCAAGGCCAGCCTTGAGCAATACTACATCATCGCCACGGTGAAAGGAAACGAGGGATGGATATAGCCAATCTTTACTTTTGTCTCAACCGACGATCAATCAGATTGGAGACAATCGATCTTTGACTTCGTCAAGCATAGCAGAATGACTGAAGTCTAAATTCGAGCCAAATGACTACAGATAAAACTTTCTCATTATCGCCTTTATGAAGATGGCCTCTACTTCCTGTCTCACAGCGGAATGCATCTCAAGTGTGTTAGCCCTGATCAAGCTGAAGTGATCTTGGCCAGCATTCATGCTGGTGTCTGCGGTAACCACTCTGGTGGCAGATCCCTTGAGGGAAAAATCCAGCTTCAGGGTTACTATCGACCTACTATGGCTAAGGACATATGCCTATTCGTTCAGAAGTGTGAACCCTGTTAATGGTACACCCGGGCAATCATTTCCCTGTAGATGAGCTCCATCATCTGACAAGTCATTAGTCATTCCATCAATGGGGGTTGAACTTCTTGGTCATTTTCCTCTGTCTTCTAGTAAGAAGAAGTATCTGCTGCTCACAACCGATTACTTTACTAAGTGGGTCAAAGTCGTGCCTCTTTCGCGAGACAGACGATGAAGTCATCAAGTTCATAAGGCAAAACATCATCTCAAGGTTCGTCACACCGCAAATGCTCGTCATTGACAATGGAGCTGAGTTTGACTTAGACAAATTTTAGGAGTTCTGTCAAAGCTACGAAATCAAACTCTTCTACTCTATCCCGAGGTAGCCTCAATGCAATGGTCAAGCTAAAACCTCCAACAGAGCCATCATCACATTCTCAAGAATAAGTTAGACGACAAGAAGAGATTATGGGAGAAGGCCCTTTCCGAGGTCCTGTGGGGTTATAAGACCATGCCCTGTCGATCGACTAGATTCTTACCCTTCCGTCTGACTTACGAGGCAGAAGCGGTTCTGCCTACAGAAGCAATCTGTCTAACTCTCAAGACTCAAGCTGTACAATAAGGAATCAACAAAAAACTTCGCGTTAATGATCTCGACTACGCATATAAACTCCACGATCAAGCAGCCTTGCATGTTGCCAACTATCAGCAGAAAATCAATTTGACTTACGATCGCAAGGTCAGCAGAAGATAGTTCAACATCGGTTACCTCATCCTCAGGGCGGTCTTTCCAAATATTATAGAGTAGGGCAATGGCAAGTTCGCTGCAAATTAGGAAGGACCGTATATCGTCGAGTCAGCAGGGGAAAAATGCTCATATCTACTCGTATCACCAGAAGGACAACGACTTCCGAGAGCGTGGAATGCATCACATCTCAAAAGATTCTATCAACAGATGTAACCACCTTCGAGCTATAAATAAAATGGTTGCCACTTTGAATTCTATAATATTTTATCAAATGACATACCTAGTTTGGTTCGAGTTGCGATACGATTGATTAACCTGCAACGGTACAATGCTACATGTCCCGACGTTGGTTTGACTGAAACGATGCTTTGCCTAAGTCAACCAGCACTACGCCGAGTATTCTGAATCACCAGCATCACATATGATCTCAAGTTATATAAGAACTCATGCTTCTGTGCCTCGCCATAGTTTGTTCGGCTCGGGTTGCGACACGACCAACTTTCTTACAATTGTACAATGCTACGTGTCCCGACGTTGGTTCGACTGAAACAATACTTTACCTAAGTTAACCAGCACAAATGCACTATGTCGAGTACCTTGAATCATCGGCGTCACACATGCTCTTGAGTTACATAAGAACTCATGCTCCCATGCCACGCCACAGTTAGTTCGACTCAGGTTGTGACACGACCGACTAACTTGCAACGATATAATATTAGATATCCTGATGTTGGTTCGACTGAAACGACGCTTTGCTTAAGTCAACCAGTACTAAGGTACTACGCCGAGTACTCCGAATCACTAGCGTTGCACATGCTCCCGAGTTACGTAAGAACTCATAGCTTCTGTGCCTCACCATAGTTAGTTTAGCTTGGATTGTGACACGATCGACTAACCTGCAATGGTACAACGCTACGTGTCCCGATATTGGTTCGACTAAAATGATGTTTTGCCTAAGTCAACAAGTACTAAGGCACTATGCCGAGTACTTCGAATCATCGACGTTGCACCCGAGTTATGTAAGAACTCATGCTCTTATGCCTCGCCACAGTTAGTTTGGCTCGGGTTGCAACACGGCCGACTAACTTATACCGGTACAATGCTACGTGTCTCAACATTAGTTCGACTGAAATGACACTTAGCCAAAGTCAACCAGCACTAAGGTACTACGCTAAGTACTCCGAATCACCAGCATCGAACATACTCCTAAATTACGTAAGAACTCATGCTCTCGTGCCTCCCCACAGTTAGTTCGGCTCATGTTGCGACATAGCCGATTAAGCTGCAACGGTACAACGCTACGTGTCCCTACATTTATTCAACTAAAATGGTGCTTCACCTAAGTCAACCAGCGCTAAGGCACTATGTCGGATACTCTGAGTCATCGGCATTGCACATGCTCCCGAGTTACGTAAGAACTCATGCTCCCGTGCCTCGCCATAATTAGTTTGGTTTGGGTTGCGGCACGGTCGACTAACCTGCAACAGTACAACGCTATGTGTCTCTACGTTGGTTTGACTAAAACAATGCTTTGCCTAGGCCAACCACTATGCTATGTACTCTGAATCCTAACCCCCATCGATCAACAAGTCCAAGGCTCTACCCTTGGCTCTCGAAGATGTCAAGAGGACAAAAATTGGTCAAGTAAGGTGCGATCGTCTCGGCATATTCAACAAGCCTAAGCTCCAGTCCTTGGCACTTAAAGACAAAGTTTGAGGTGTTCCACACTTTGGCACATTCAACTTGCCCAAGGTACAGCCCTTGGCACTCGAAGACAGTCCGAAGTGTTCAACGCTTTGGCACATTCAACAAGCCCAAGGTCTGGCCCTTGGCACTCGAAAGACATTCGAAGACATTTCAAACAATGTTCCTTCAAAGTATTCAATCCCACTATACAAGGCATTCTAGACATTCAAATAAAGAAGCCAGGTAGAGACAATACAATAGAGTCGAACTATCACTTTATTATCTCAAAATGGGAGTACAAGATTGGCCCTTAGGCTTACAAAAATAAAGACAAGAGCGGCAATGGCCTACTCGACTTTTGCTTCGATGAGGACTTGCTCACAGCAGACTTACTCGACGATGAGCCAACCGCCTTACGTAGAGCTGCCAACGTGGTGTCGTCAGTTTCCTGCAGGCCGGAGCAGTTCACCTTCAGTTGCCTGATCTCCTCATTGAGCTGCTTCTCTCGAAGAGCTCCTTCATCGAGCAGAGTCTTCTACCTAGCCATCTCTTGGGACAGCTCCGCGTTCACCCACTTGGCGTTCGAGGCGCTATCCCGAGCTTTCTTCAGCTCTTTACGAGCGTAAGACAGGCCCTTCCCTTGCTGAGGCATGGCCTCCCCTACTTGGTCAAAACCTAGCCTCCTGGAGTTGGGCGATCACTGCATTGGAGTCGGTCTTGCTGTCAGACCGAGCACTCCTCTCCACCATACACATCCGGGAGATGACCTACAAGCAAGAATCAAACCTAGTCAATTGCCAAAGCGATAGGGAATTTGGGATTCCTCGAAAGCAACACCTAACATCCTCTCAGCGCGACTTGCGATAGTGTCCTACGGCTCGTCGAAGACGTCGACGATCCTTTTTAGCACAGGGCCTGGCTTAGTGAGATTGACTCGGCCGAATTCATGATACTTCGGAGGCAAAGCTGTGCCTGTGTCAAAAGTAAAGTGAACGTGTCAACAACTATCAAATTTGAAGCTCTAAGAGTTAGAATTTTCTATACCTTTCTTCGGGAGCTCCGGGAGAGAGGATCGGTCTGGTGGGTCACCAGAAGGGCCTATGGGATCCAGTTACGGGGGAGAAGCCATCTATTGCGGCCCTTCGGGCAACCTTGGTGAGGGCGAAGGAGGCCTTGATAAAAGGTTCTTGCTGGCCTCTACCTCCATTGCCTTCTTCTGCTCTAGTAGAGCAACAAGGGTCGCGACGGAGTCCGCAGCAACGCCCACCAGCTTTGGTGTTGATGTGCCAGCATCGACATCGATGGGGGGAGGCATCAAGTGGTGGGGTGGCCTCCCTCACTACATGCTTCGCCTTGGACGTCTTCTTCAAAAGGTCGAAGTCGTACTTCGACTCAGTACGAGGCCCACAGCTCAATTTACTCAAATCCTACTTTAGTCGCTGCGCTTGAGAGTCAAGGCTACCTTGGCATGGAAGAGTGCGGTAGCCCGAGTGTTGGCCGTCATCGGGCCCTCACTCATCCTCAGACCCTTCGTTGCCCATCGCTGCCTTGCCCTCTTCTTCCTCACCCGACTCTTCGGACTCCTCAGCAAGGAGCCCTCTTTGCTATGGGTCGACGAGGTACCATCGGGAGTTGGTGGAAGCCAGCAGCAACAACCTTAGGCACCTTCGTCGGGGGCACATAATTTAGCATTTCAATTTACTGAGACAACCATTTCACCAAGATATAACATAGAGCGACACAAACATTATTGCCAATATTATTTAAATCAATCGTCAATGAGTTCTAATACCATAAAATAATAGATAATTATTAACGAATACGATATAGGGAAAGCGAGATGCAGTCCACTCATGAATTTCATTCCTTATGGATAATTCGATGATCGTCCCCAGAAAGCCTCTCTAGGGCCGATCATCGAAATGTCAAGGGCGACATTGGTATCGACCTCCAGAGGTCGATACCCATATCGATCCACAAGATTGATACCCCCTATCGGCCCTAAGAAGCCTCTTTGGGGCCGATCATCGAAATGTTGAGGCCGACATGGGTATAGGCCTCAAGTGATAGATACCCATATCGGGCCCATGAGACTGATACCTTTTCTTCTAGCGGGGCCCACTTCCTCCCGATCACTCGGTCCCTCGGCAGAAGGCCGATAGGTACAGTGGTTAACCCCAAACAACAGGTCCATGAACGGATCTCTGGTTCGCCCTAGGTAGGGGGTCGGCAGACATGATGAACAACTCTAGACAACAAGTCGCCTGGTAGCCAACATCACTGGTCAACCCTTGGTAGGTGGTCAACGGACGAGGCAGCAGCCCCCGGGAAAGGAGTCGGCAAGCAGAACTCTGTCTCACCAATGCCGGGAATAGTTGGGAAAGCTTAGTAAGCAATAGCGGCACTCTACAAGTCCACCCCTCGGTTTCGATTGGTCGGCCCTTGGCAAGGGGTCGATAGATGCAGTTGGAGATGCTCACTGAACTCGAACCCCTCGGTGGGCAACCAGGATGGAATCCTTCAGTCATTGTATCTCAGAAATGACTTCCTTCTTCTGCTAAACTCTTGGGCATCACTCTACATCCCTGGCTCACTAGCTCTCTCATTTGAGTACTATTACAGCCCATGGTCAATCTCCATCTGTGCTGGGACTCTCCCCTCTCGCCTTATCTTTCGATGATGGATCTGCAGCCTTTACGGTCAGCCCTAGGCAGGGGGTCGGCAGATTCTATCTAACGCTCGTCAAGGCACCTCGACATCGACAATCCAATTTTGCACCATAGAATTCCAGCCTAGATTTGAAACCAATACAGCTCAAACTCATGGTGGATCTCACATCAAGAGCAAGACGTCAACTGATTCTTTCTGAACGCACATCAAAGCCGCCTCGACATCGACAAACTGATTTTGCTCAATGCAGTCCCAGCCAGCTAGGTTAGCACCTGCCTACCTGGGAGGGGATAACTGAGGGTGCAAAATATGGCTAACGCCTGACGGTGGGACCCGCCAGCCCCACTTGGGGCCCACGGAGACGACGATGGGACTCGCCAGCTCTACTTGGGGCCAATGGAGACGACGACGGGATCCGCCAACCCTGCCTAGGGCCACGATGATTGTTTGGGGTCGGTAAAACATTCCGGATATTTATCAAAACCCTAGATATTCCCAAAGCTCTAGAAATAAACAATCATGTAAATAATCCAGACCGAAATTCATTATTTTCAATTCTACTTTGTGTTTTTTAGAGCTCCTTGAGTCTTCTTGTAATTAGCTCTGTATACTTGTATAAGCACTATTCGGGCTAGTGAGAGGAGCTTTACTTTTTCAGAGTTAGTGGATTTCGAAGGTTGTGCCTTAGCACATGGAGACGTAGGCTTCGGTCGAACTCCGTCACCACATTCTCTGTCAACTCTCTCTCTCTCTCTCTCTCTCTCTCTCTCTCCTCTCCACTCAGCAGCACCAGCGTGACAGCTTAGCGGACGATAGCTTAGCTCTTTACAGTGCACCGCACTTAAAAATTATATCCTCAATCGACTGTTGGAGGAAGATCGTATGACGACCATAATTTTCTCCCACAGGAGTCGAAGGTGGCGCATCCCCCCTTAGGCTCATCCTATGGCCATGACTATAGATCATGGTCTTTGGTTTTTGGATCACCACACGTCTCTTCCCAAATCATCACTTACCAAATCGTCGGACTGACAGGGGAGACTTTTGGCTGTGCCACTACCGCCAGCTTACACGAAAAAAATCTCCACCAGATTCAAATCATACCAACTTTTGAATGGGCCTCTCTCTCTCTCTCTCTCTCTCTCTCTCTCTCTCTCTCTCTCTCATATGCTTCCCCTCTTTTTGAATTTTGCTGGCGAACTAGTACGACTTGGGACCTTTATCTCTTTGAATTTTGCTTACAACAAACGGCTGGATGCAGATGCACGTGTACTAAAGCCTGCTAAAAAGTACATCGAACGGTTCCTGTTGGAGTGTCATGTTGACCACCCGTGAGGTGGGCCAACAAAATTGTTCACTTTCCTTCTCTTTTCCTTTTTTTTTTTTTTTCAGTTACTACCTCAAGATTCTCAAGATGAACATCCACTGTCCTTGATACTCTTCACAATAATCTCTAGACTTTTTTCCGACTAAGCGAGTCCAATTTATTCGCAGCCAAATTTTTTTTAGTGATCATTCCCATTTATGATTCTCAAACAATCGAACTATCATCGACAAATTATTCATCAACTGTTCATGGCTATGCGCTGCTTCATTTCCGACTAAGCGAGTCCGATTCAGCCCGAAGTTTTTCTGATTCTGCCTAGCACGACTGATGTGGCAGCATACAACTAGTGACTGAATTACACAAGCGGCATTTGAAGCATTAACACCACCATTTGCACGCTTCCACGCTAGTCGTACTGAGAAGAATCGGAAAAACGTTCTGGCTGAATAGCATTTCTCAGCGATCAATAATGGTTTTTACTGTGGTATTCTATCTCATTAATAGGCCTCGTTAGGTTTAAGGTACCCACTAATTGGGCTCAACTATTACACCAACATGCTGTATATAAGTGCCCTTAGAGCATCTCCAACGGACTCATTTCATTTTCCTCCTATTTTGACTCCCTATCCTACCACATCAACATTATAGGGAAAGGAGAGGAATGCCCTTCCAACTTCCAATCGACTCCCTATATGCCCAAATAAAAAATATGTCCATACCATTTCATATAACTTACAATACTCATAACTTAAATTAAAATAATAATAATAATTTTGTTAAAAATTCTTTATAATAAAAAACAATTCATATAAACATTTTTAAACATCAAAAAATTATAAATAATTTAAAAAAGTTAGAAATAAATAGCAAAAAATTATAAATAGTATTAAAATGTGTGTCCGTTGGAAACACTTTCCAATATGACACATTTTTACCAACATTCGTTGTTATATCTATTGGGCATCAAAGAGGTAGATATTTACACGAATGATTATATTTTTGTTTGTTGGGCACATATTTTCACCAACGATCATATTCATGTTTTATATACAAAGAAACATCTCTCTCTTTGCTCCCCCTCTTTTTTTGTGTCCATAATTGCTTGTGTCCTTGCCCATTACTTTGTACCGCATCCATGTTTACGTTGATCCAAGACGAGATCAATAACCTACGTTTCGGTGAAGCCGTGGCATGCTACTTATTTGCGGTTGACCAGAGATCGGAGGATTTTGGGTCACCGACTGCGTCTCCAAATCCTTTTATTCGCTTCAGAAGCTCAGAAACCCAAAGTGGTGTGGATCCATCGCAATATGTTGTAGGAAGGGGAAGGTATTGGGGTGTAGAAGATGTGGAACAATGAGTAATGTATGTGACTATATATAAAAATTATTTCAGAATTTTTTTTCCTAATTTTAAAATATTTTTTGGAATAAGAAATTGATAATGACACAATTTCGAGCCGTTTCCAACCATCACAATTTTCAAATGTGGTTCCTCATGTCCAAACATGGGATGCCAACGGTCAAAAAATTCAAAAGATGATGTCACCACTTAGAGGGGGGCTAACTAAATGGGGAGTGAACAGTAGCATGTCAAGTGTGGGGAGTCAAATGCCTCCCTCAAAATTTTAAAAACATTTAGGTAATTGGTTGGAGGCGTTGGAGCGCCTATATACACGTTTGGCTCCCTATAGCTAACAAAATCGGCAGTGTAGGGAGTTTTCTCTTGCTTTGTTATCCTTCCTAGCTCTCTTCGTTTTTGCTTTCAAAGATGTGTCGATGAAATAGAGGGTGCCGAGAAACCCGCACATGGAGGGCAATCTAAGGGGTTGTTTGGTTGCTATGCAAATGATATGCGTATATCTATTTGGACATGTGCAATTAAAATTTCATGTAATTTAGCAAGTGTGCATCTGTTTACACACGTCACACTCTACTAACCAAACAACCATAAACTATTTACACATGTGTTTTCAAAATCACATGCTGAAAACACATCAACCAAACAAGCCCTAAATTTTAGGACATCTGTTGTATTTCAATCCCACATGCTACCTCTTACTTATTTTTCTTTATTTTATTTAGTATAATTTACTCTTCCATGCCAACAATAGCCCTATAATTTCTACAATTGGTTTGAATGATAGCGATTTGCTTGTGAATTAGTTCATGATCATAATCTGCCTGTTAGAAATACTTCTATGATTGTCAGAAAATATTATTTGATATTTTTCTTATTCTAATTTTATAGCTAACACGCAGCGCCCTCATCACCGGCACCACCTCCACCGCATCCACCTCGTCGGAAAAGAAACTCACACGTTTCCAGCAACCCTTCACCATCTCTCACCTTGCCAGATGCACCCTCCTCGTCTAGACATCCCCTCCACTATCTTCACGCTACGCTGGTACCATATTCATCCCCCTCCTCGGCGGCACACCCTTAGCCACCATGTTCTCTCATCTGGAACCAACTGCCCTTGCACATCTCCGATCACATTACCCTATTCTTCGTGCGATAATAATTTTGACTAAAAACACAAATAAGAAAAGGGTGTGGTGAGAAAAGGGTGTGGTGAGAAAAGGTAATAAAGCAAGGCCATGATAGGGTTGGGATCAAATTAGGCCCGGTCTTTTATTTTCGGGGCCAGGCCCTAGTCTTTGAAAGCCGAAAAATATTGGGCCCTAGGCCGACCCTTCAAGGGCTAGGACTGTACTAAGGTCGAGCGAGAGCCATACTAATATCATTAAGATAATGATCATTGACAATTTTATTTAACCACTTAGGTCATTAAGGAAAGGGTAAAGTCTTTTTCCACCTAAACTATTCATGTACCTTTTATCTTTTGACTTTTGGCAGTCATTTAAAACCATCATTTTATATCTGGGCATGGACCATCAATACAATTTAAGGTATTATAAATCTTATGAGTATTATATAATACTTTAAAGTTTTAATACTAATATATTCAACTTGAGAACTCCAATTCTCATAGGGTCACAGTGAATGACTGACTAATGACTACTTAGTCCCAATTATGGAGGGCTTATGATTTATGTATATGGAGGGTAGGGTTTGGTATGGCCATACTGTAGGTTTTCCTAGCTCGACCCTCATAATGGAGGGCTTATGATAATTGGGCACGACCTGGTCCTTAGGCCCTTAGAGAGGAGGGCTGGGGCAGGTAGGTTACCCTCTCCAAGGGGCCAGATTAATAGACCTTGTGTGGTAAGAGAAATGTGGGAGCGAGTTATATTGGCGGGGTCATAAGTTTTAGCTCTCCTATAATGTGAGTCTGTGAGATGAGAAAATATTTGTGACTGGCTTGTATGACCGGTAGCATGACCAACCAATAGTAATAAGCCACATGTTCAAATTTATCCAAATTTGAGGGAGGCTTTATTTGCACCCATGATTTTAATGTTGACACCCGATAAGTTTTCCAAAAAAATAATTTCTATTGATCAATTACCTTGTCCCTAATCTCCAGCAAATCAAACCTCTTCCACCCCCCTTTCCACCACCACCCCTTACCTAGTGTCCACGCCCCGTCGCCTATTTTCAAAGCCGTCATCCTCCTCCTCCTTCCTTCCTTCCTTCCTCCTCCTCCCTCCTTCCTCCTCCTCTTTCTCATTTGTCTTCCTCCTCTTCTTTCCCGTTTGAACCCTTACGCAACCTGAAGGTATCGGTGGATACATATTGATATTTCCATTGCAATGACAGTTGGATCCCACCGACATTTCCATTGCAACGTCTATATGTAGCTACTGACACCATCATTCCCTTCTCTGATGTGAATGTCGATGGATTCCAACCGACATTGCAATGGCAATGTTGGTATGTATCCACTGATATTGAAATGACGATGTCCGTCTGTGTTCACCGACACCTCTGGGTTGGGTTAGGGTTTAGATGGGGAAGAAGAGGAGGAAGAAAGGAATGATGGAAAAAGGAGACGAAAGAGGGGAGGGGGGGGGGGGGGGGGGGGGGGGGGGGAGGTGGTGGGAAGGAATGAAGGAGTTGTAGAATGCAACAGGTACAATGGAGCATCAAGGGTTGCTGAGGACAGAGGGAGGACAGTTGATTGAAGGTTATGGATGGGAGTATTTTAGGGTTATCACGGGTGCTGTTAGAAACACACATAAATGGTTTGGGTGTAGGGCTGACAATTTTGGACTCGACACAGTCGACCCGACAGGAAATTATCCGGTCTGGGTTAAACGGGTTCAGGTCGTAAACGGGTCGACACGAATAACCCGATTAGTAAACGGGTCGGGTTCGGGTTTTGTCTTCTACTCGTTTGACCCGTTTAAGACTTGTTTAAAATTCAATAGGTTGGGTCGGGTCTACCCGGCATTCGATCACAGTGTCACTTAGCCAATTAACCTAACGTCTGGGTTCAATACGATTCACCGGCCTGCGCTGGGTTCAATAAACGAATATGATCAGGACACTCGTGGATGGAAAGTTGCAGCAAAACATAAAATCAAAAAAAGAAAATTTTGACATTTAAACGGGAGTTAAACGCGTCTATCCATTTATAAACAGATCATGCATAAGTTTAGGGTCCAGACACGATTAGTTATACGATTCGGATCCGGACACAGGAGTTCTGGACACGACCTGAAACGAAACACCACCCGATCCATTGCCAACCCTGCTTGAGGGTCAAGACTATATCGAGTGCCAAGATTAAAATCATGGATCTCAACCAACAACAAAAATAGTGCCAAGATTAAAATTATGGATCCCTACCAACAACAAAAATAATAAATAAATAAATAAATTATGGACGCATTTAGATGACCTTTATGATAAAGTTTGAATGCATGGTGCTTTTTTATTGGCCGGTCAATAAATTTTTTTTTGTCGAGGACGACCGAGGTTCTGGTCAAGATTGACTCATTGAGTCAGGACCGGTAAAGCTACATATAATCACGTGACCCACTGAAGAAGCAGGTAGGAAAGATAAGGCGGGAAAAGCGGCCATGAAAGAACTCGCCAAAGGCGAAGATAAAGCGGGAAGCCCCTGCTGCTGCGGTAGGCAGAGTCCCACTGAAAGACGATAGATATGACCGGCAGGGAGAATTCTCAGCACATCCTGCGTGCCATACAACCGCGGGGTCCACTGCCCACACGATCTGAGTGCTGGGGGGGGTCCGCTACCTACCCCGTATGTCTCTTGAATCGCAGTGGGGCCTGCGGTTGTATGGTACGAAGGATGTGCTGAAAGTTTGCCCTGCAAGAGGGGAGGGGTCTCGTGTTACTGCAGGAATCTCTACCGGATACAATAGGAAAACAGAGGAGGTCACTCAATGTCATCATTACGCACAGTACGAATCTATTCTGTATCAAAAAGATTTTGTTGCCTTCGACTCCGCTTCATTTTGTCGTCTCCCCCCCCCCCCCGCCCCCCTCCACTCTATTTCAGTTGGTATGAACCCTAGACTTAAAAGATCTAAATCAAATTATAAAGCCTAAAATCTATATATCATGGATAAATCCTAGACCTAGAAATACTTAATGAGTTCTAAACCAGACAAAAAAAACCTAAGATCTATAGCCGCTTGTCTTTGCTGTTCGCTGCCACCGGGGTGACCGCGAGCAGCTACGACTCGGAGTCTGCTGCTCGTGCTCACTATCACCACCGTAACCTGCGCTGCTCATTCCCGCCGCCGCCATGGCTGCTTGCCTCTGCTATCGCTGCTCACGCTTGCCTCCGGCATCGTTGATCGTGCTCACGACATTTGCTCTAAAGAAATTGCAGAAAGGGGATGGGGGTGTTTTGGATTTTGACACCCATTTTCTTCACATAGACCGTTCTTTTGACCAGAGAACTTAGGTTAAGGGTCTAATTTTTTAGTTTCCTAGGAAATGAATTAAAAAAATAATTTCTATAGAAATTCATTTATGCAGAAATTTTTTTCATGCCGTTAATTTTCTTTGTTTTTTTAGTAGGAAATAAAAGAAAGAATCAAACACAATGAAATCTTTTTTTTTTTTAATAGAGAAATAAAGAGAAAGAGAATTTCTACATGTTTAGTAGGGAAATAATTTCCTTCATGGTCGTAGATATACATCCATCCGGAAATCCTTTTTCCACGATTTGATCAGCAAAAGAACACCGAAAACGTGGACAAAAACCAAATTTTTACTCATTAATCCGCTTCCCTCGGTTATTTTGCGCAAAAGAACAAACTCTAAATGAATCTTATATCGATCCTTTTCACCCAACTGATATGTTGTTAGGGATCTTAACCATATCATCCCATTTTATTTGTGGCTGGGTGGCTTTGCACTTAATGCAAAGCGAGGGCATCCGATTATACTTTGCACACAGCCACGACCCGTGCACCGTCATGCCACGCAACACTCATCGTGGCCATAGATGGACGGAACTTGAGGGCCCACAAATGGAGAGGACTCAGAATCCAATTTTGTTGTGGTGAAACAGATTTCACTGGCTCGTACCTACAAGGCTAGAACTATGGAAACAACCTGAAAGTTTAACACGACTTGGTCTAACCCGATGACCTGACTTGACCCAATCCTTCTGGTCCGGATCCTGACCAAGTTAGATCCGAGCCAACCTAGCCCAATGAATAGAAAAGCTTCATGAGGTCCAGCTAGACCGACCCAATTTAGCCGAATTAGGTTCTTAATTCTGACGAGTGACACATCCGGGGGGGCTGACTGGCTGAGTGGTCCACCAGGCTTGGTGAACCCCGCATCCATCTTGCTTGGTCCACCCATCAATAAAGGCGGGAAAGCATCAGACTCCCTTTGTAGGTACTCCTGCGGTCCACTTTAAGGAAGCTTCGTCTCAGGCACCCACCAATCACTGTCCACACAGGATTCTTTAACATAATCCGTACAGCACCAAGATCAAACGGTACCCAAGTGGGTTTGTTCGTAATGTACGGCTGAGATCGGTTGTATTTCCCCACAAATACAAAATCTCATCCCTCTTTGCCGTACAGATTGTGCTTCAGCGGCTGTCACGTGACCCTTTTGGGGATTATACGTATCGCATACGCAAAGGTCCTACTCTACTCTACTCTACCCAACTGCAACATAACTGGCATCAGATCAGCTGTCTTGTCTCAGACAGCAACAAGCATTTGATGCTGTCGCCAAACTTTGGCGCCAATTGCGTCTCAGATTTATGTTCGATTAAGACCGACACGTCATTGGAAGTCGGCTGCTTGGTGTTCGAAACAAGCCAGCTGAGGCGCTGAGCTATTGTCCCATTCATTAAAGAGGTGGTGAGGTAAAGACGCAGAGAGCCATCACCGAGCGGCTCTGCTCTCCAGTCTCCGCTCCCTCCTGCCATGGAAGTCTTCAACTTCATCAAGCAAAGGAGCGGCGGCGGCAGCGGCGGAAGAGCCGCTTCGTCGCCGCCGTCGCCGGCGGCGCTAGAATGCGCGCCACAACATACAATCGCCACCGCCGCGCTCCGGCCGTTTACGGAGACGGACGACGAGGATGGGGACAGCGACGACGAGGGCCCGTTCTTTGACCTGCAGTTCTCCGTGCCGGACGAGGACGGCGATGGCGAGGAAGGGTGTGAAGGAGCACGACAGAGCGACGAATCGTCGGCGGGATCAGGGGATCAGGGGGAGTTAAATGCCACCGCGTCGTCCTCTGAGAAAAGCTGCTGCGGCAGCTTCGGAGGCGGAGGCCTCCGACCTGATCCCCTCCTCTCGCTCTCGCCCTCCGATGACCTCTTCTTCAAGGGCCGTCTCCTCCCCGTGGAGCACGCCTCGCTGCTCTTGGGCACGGCCGAGACCAGCTCCAAGCCCCGCTGCCTCCCGGGTCAAGCCTACCAAGCTCCGAGTCCTCATGCTCGGGTTCGGAAAGCCTAAATCAACGACGACCGCCGAGCCAGCGGCTGCAGCATCACCGAAGCAGCAGCGGCAGAGCAAGTTCTCTGTTAAGCTCAAGGTGGAGGAGGTGCCCGATCGTGTCGCTCTTCACCCGAGACAACAGCTCGAGGAGCTCAGGCAGCAGCGGTAGAGTCTCGAAGCTCGACGACACGCCGCCGGCGGCATCCGCCGGGACGGAGAAGAGATTCTCGAAGGACGCTCTGCAGAGGTACATAAGCAAGATCAAGCCTCTGTACGTCAGAGTCTCGAAGCGGTACGGGGAGAAGCTGAGGTTCTCCGGACCCCTGGGCGCCGGAGCTTCCGACGGGAGGAGGGAGAGAACCCGCATCGGCGGCGGCGAGTAGTGGCGTGACCTGCCAGAAGCCGCATGGAGGGGGTAGTCTGCCGGCGGGGTTGAGAGTGGTGTGCAGACGGCTGGGAAGAGCCGATCGGCGTCGGCGGCGGTGGCTGCGGTCCGGTCTCCGCCGCACCCTCCGCTGCCTCGTCGGCGGGACGACTCGCTGCTGGAGCAGCAGGACGGGATCCAGAGCGCGATCGCCCACTGCAAGCGCTCGTTCAAAGCCATCAGAGGTAATTAGTCTCACTGCATCCCAATCTCATGACCACTGGCTTAGCCCCACCGATCCAACCGAGAATGCGGTTTTTTTTTTGGTTTTCTGCAGAGTCGGAGGAGCGCCGCTGGTTCGGTCCAGGAGCGACCCGGGTGAGGGCAGATCTTCGGCTTGATTCGACAACCCGTTCGAATTTTTAGTAGAACGGGGAACCGGAGGCGATACAACCTTTTGATTGGTCTTTGTATTAAGCTCGTCTTTGCAGTGAGAGTGGCAAAAGAGTTCTTTTAAGTTTGTCTTTATCTTTTTTTTTTTCTTTTCTTTATGGAAAGTCAGCATTACATAGGCTTGTATACTACTGCTTGGTTCATCCCAACTTTATACTCTCTCTCTCTTCTCTCTCTCTTCTCTCTCTCTACGTTTTGGGATGGAGAGAAGAAAAGATACCGTAGTCACGTTCCGATATGATGAGGATAGCGAAACGAGGGGTGGGGGCATGAAGACAGGGTTCGACTCTCCCCTACGGTGTGTCGTCTCCCCTTGGACCGCTTGGTTTGGACGTGACGATGGGAAATCACAATCACAAGCCGACCGATGAGGTACGGTTGGGGGCTGAGTGTGATACACTGGTTGGGTGTGTATTGTGATGTGTGGTGGGGCCGGACGGAGTGAAGTGATGAAGGGGAAGGACGAACGGTTGAGGCGTCAAACTCATGAAGGAAAAGTGCGGTAGGGGGGTAGTTGGGTTTTATAGTCTCGTGTGATCTCTTTCGTTGTTGTTAGAGTACTAGGCAAGCAAAAAACTACCCAAGAAAAAACAAGCGAAAAATACCGGATAAGGACCTGAAAGATTCGAAAGTATCGATTAAGGTGCCATCTCTCTCTTCATTATTTATTTTTGTGGAGGAGATCTCTGTTTCATTCTGAGCCCCCTCTCTCTCTCTAGTCTCTCTCTCCCCTTGTCATCTCTCAATTATTTTTATAAGTGCTCCCCATTGTATAATACTGAGTTCTTTACTACAGTTAACTATATATATATATATAGAGAGAGAGAGAGGGAGAGAGAGAGAGAGAGAGAGAGGAGAGTGTGCCTGTATGTCAAGGCTTCAATATATGTTTTTTTTATTAATATATATAGAGGTTTTTAAATATATTAATTTTTTGAGGAGATGATATCTATAATGAGATGATCATTCTCATAAAAAATCAGCAAGTTATGAAATCTTATGGATTTCAAATAAGATAATTAAATTAACGGTTGGAATGGACAAACGATACAATTTCTATCATTTTGATACATCTAGAGGCTTCAGAATTTACTAATTTTTAGTGAGGATGATTATCTTGCTGTAGATAGCATATCCATCAAAAATCAACAAATTGTGAAACATCTAGATCCATCAAAATGTTAGAAGCTTTATCAGTTGTCAATTTCAACCGTTAATTTGATGAGTATATTTGAAATGTTTAGAGATTTCAGAACATGTTGAGAAGATCATCCTCACAAAAAATCAGCAAGTTCTGAAACCTCTAAGCATTTCAAATAAGCTCATCAAATTAATGGTTGAAATGGACAGCTGAAAAACTTCTAAACATTTTGATGGATCTAGATGTTTTAAGAAATTGTTGATATTTGGTAAATATGCTATTTATAGCAAGATAATCATCCTCACCAAAAATCAGCAAATTCTAAAACCTCTAGGTGCATCAAAATGATACAAGTTGTATCGTCTGTCTATTTCAACACTTACTTTGATGAACTTATTTGAAATGCTTAGTGGTTTCAGAACTTGCTGATTTTGTGAGGAAGATCATCTTAGCATATATATATATATACTATATATATATATATATATATGGGGACGGGGAGTCTGCACCCGAGGTGCTGCAAGAACGCTGCACCTCAAGCATTATTTACCTATCAAGACGTTTTGGAATTTGATGAAATTTGGTGAGGGTGTTGTCTAGCTAGGGTAAGATGATCATCCTCACAAATTTTCATCAAATTCCAAAACTTCTAGGGGGTTCAAATGGTCGAAGTAAAATTTGCAGATTTTAATGGTAACTGCGAACGGCTGATTTTGCTTCGACCATTTGACCCCCCTAGAAGGTTTGGAATTTGATGAAAATTTGTGAGGATGATCATATTACCCTAGACAACACCCTCACCAAATTTCATCAAAATCCAAAACTTATAGGTAGGTAAACAATACTTGAGGTGCAGCGTTCTTGCTGCACCTCGGGTGCAGGCTCCCCGTCACCTATATATATATATATATATATATATATATATATATATATATATATATATATATATATATATATATATATATATATATATATATATATATATATATATATATATATATATATATATATATATATATATATATATATATATATATATATACAGAGAGAGAGAGAGAGAGAGAGAGAGAGAGAGAGAGAGAGAGAGGAATGTTATAGTAAGCTGTGAGCAGCCGGTTTAGACAGTGAGCTGCGGGTATTTTGCCCCCTATGAGTTTTGGAATTTGATGAAATTTGGTGAGGGTGTTGTCTAGGGTAAGATGATCATTCTCACAAATTTTCATCAAATTGCAAAACTTTCAGAAGGTCAAATTGACGAAGCAAAATCTGTCATCCTTAGTCACTATTAAAATCTGTAAATTTTGCTTCGACCATTTGACCCCCCTAGAAGTTTTGAAATTTGATCAAAATTCGTGAGGATGATCATCTTACCCTAGACAACACCCTCACCAAATTTCATCAAATCCCAAAACTTCTAGGGGGGTCAAAATACCCGGAACTCATTTTCTCCTGTAGCTTACAGCTCAACGAAACAGTCCTATATATATATATATATATATATATATATATATATATATATATATATATATATATATATATATATATATATATATATATATATATATATATATATATATATATATATATATATATATATATATATATATATATATATATATATATATATATATATATATATATATATATAGACACACACACACATACTAGTGAAAACCCCGTGCTCGGGGGCACGAAAAAGATTTAGAGGAAGATGAAAAATATTTTAAGAGCGTCAACAATATTTCAAGGGAGGTGACAATAATTCGAGGGTGGCGACAACATTTCGAGAGCAGCTAGCGTCAATATTTTGACGGAGGTGACAATATTTTAAGGTTGGGAATAATATTTTGAGAGTGATAAAAATATTTCAATGGAGGTGATAATTTTTAGAGGGTGAAAGATGATGGAGTTTGCTAGAGGAGGAGGGACAACAGGTCCTCTTGGTATGCTCCTCTATTATTGTATTATTGCGTCTTTGCATTCTTCTAATGAGAGAAAGAGATAGAGGTGGTTTTAGGCCACAAACCCAACCAACGAATACACAGGACAATGCGAGCGCCGATGAGTTGACTACTTCAGCTGATGCCCTTAGAAGTTTTTAAATTTGTTGAAATTTGGTGAGGTGTTGTCTAGGGTAAGATGACCATCCTTATCAATTTTCAACAAATTCCAAAAAACTTCTAGGGGCCTCAAATGGTAGAAGTTTTATCTACCGTCTATAGTAACCATTAATTTTGCTTAACATGTTTGATGCCTCTAGAAGTTTTGGAATTTGTTAAAAATTGGTGAGAATGATCATCTTACCCTAGACAACACCCTCATTAAATTTCAACAAATTCCAAAACTTCTAGGGACATCAAAATGGTTGCAGCTCATTCTCTCTCTCTCTCTCTCTCTATCTATCTATCTATCTATCTATCTATATATATAAATATATATATATATATATATATATATATATATATATATATATATATATATATATATATATATATATATATATATATATATATATATATATATATATATATATATATATATATATATATATATATATAGGGCCATGCAATAATGCGGCATGCGGTACGTGCGGTATTGCACCGCAGCCGTCTGATGCATGCGTTGCGTGCATGCGATGCACGCAACGGTGCATCAAACAGCTACTATGTGGTGCCGCACTTACCGCATGCCGCATTATAGCATGCCCCTATATATATATATATATATATATATATATATATATATATATATATATATATATATATATATATATATATATATATATATATATATATATATATATATATATATATATATATATATATATATATATATATATATATATATATATATATGGGGAGGGATACTCTTACTTATGGCCTCTTACACATATAGTTACCTATGATCCGGGCAGTCCATTAGATCCCGATGTACGGTTCAGATTAGATGGGGAGTTAAAGCAATGGTGTCCGCATTAAATGCCCGTATTAAAAGCCCATACTAAAAACTCGTATTAAAAGTTCGCATTTAATGCGAATACCTTTGTTTTAACTTCCCATCTAATCCAAACCGTACGTCGGGATCTAATGGACGGCTCGGATCATATGTAACTATATGAGTAAGCGGCCATTAGTAAGAGTATCCCTCCCATATATATATATATATATATATATATATATATATATATATATATATATATATATATATGGGCATGCTATGCTGCGACATTTGGTAAGTGCGGCACCGCACTTACAGCATGCTGCACTATAGCATTTCTCTCTCTCTCTCTCTCTCTCTCTATATATATATATATATATATATTATATATATATATATATATATATATATATATATATATATATATATAAAGAGAGAGAGAGAGAGAACACTTTAAGGTAAATACAATTTATTACCCTGAAGTTTAGCTACTTAACCCCCTGTAGTTTATTTTGTTCAAAATCGCTGCCTAAGTTTGAAATGTTAGTACAATACTCCCTTTTGTCAACTACTTAATTTCCTCATTTCGTAAATTTTATCTAATCGAAGCTGAGTTGAGGGAGTAAAATGTAGTTTTTTTTAATAAAGGTGTTAAATGTTTTTGAGCTAAACGTCAGGGGGCAAAGTGTAATATACCCTTCTCTATACTATTTTGGTTTCTTCCAGTTCCGGTAGCCACCCGATACTGATTCTATTTCTCTCTAATAACTGTGCCTCGCTCCCATTTCCAGCACCCGATGCAGCCGTGTGGACAAACAACCATTGGTCAAGTGTTCAGAGTCTCCGGTCTTGGTGTCCCTCGATGGGCCCACAACCGTCCGATGGACAGCTCTCAATATATGCATCGGTATGGTACAGCTTGAACGGGGGAAAGAGCATTTCCAATGACCTCCGATGAGGCTATGAAGGATGACGTGGTACTCGATGCTTTTATGCCGCTCCAACCAGCTCCGTTCGGTGCTATGAAGACCAATGTGGCGCTCCATGTGGGTCGCGTTTGCTCGGGACCTTCGAACGACTCTACATACAACAGAGATGCTTCAGAATCTTCCCATTAATTAATATATATTTTTAGAAGAAACCCCATATCTTTTTATAAATAATTTTTTATTTATCCAATAATGCATGCACTGTACCAAGGTTATTTTTTGCCCATTTGAGGGGTAACGGCTACATTTTGGACCATTGGCCCCAATTTGGATTTTTGTGGTTGTTTTAAAATTAAAAAAACAGGTTAAATTCTAAAAAATATCAAAATAGTTTTACAAATCTATAAATACCCCATTTTACACACCATTCTTCATTGTCATACCCAACATCGAAATAAATTGTGACTTCTCCCACCCACCTACAACTATATAAATCTTTATCAAAATTTTTTCTGCTCACAATTCCTCACCGGTAATGAATCAGCCTTTAACACATACATGTTTAACAACGGAGTCGATGGGAACCCGATGTTCTCGATCCCGGAGAATAAGCCAATGACACAAGGAGAGGCGTCGTTCGAACAAGCATCGATCATGAGGAAGAAGAAGTTTTACAAGTAGTGATAAAATTGGACCATCTCGAGGATAGGTTGCGTGTGTCCATATGGCTCAATACGAGCCAAGATGCGATCCAAGATATCGGTCAACCACGATTCCATTTTTGGACAAGAATTTTTGAATATTACACAAAGTATAATACCCACTGTACGACCGAGCGAACACAAAGCCAAATGGTGCATCGATGGTCGACTATTCAAATGTCGATCAACAAATTTTGCGAGTGCGTAAGCTAAATCGAAGGATGCCCGAGATCCGGTACTGGATTTGTTGACAAAGTAACTACTTAGCGAGTGATTTTATTTAAATAATTATATCATTTATGATTTTACTTTATTTTAAATTATTTATGTTGCTAGCAGAAGCAAAATTCTTTATACCGATCTTTATAGTGAGGCCTTCAAATTCGAGCATTGCTGGGTGGAGTTGCGATATCAGCAAAAATAGATGCAACTAGCACAATCCTTCCATCAAGTACGGATAGAGCCGAGGAGAGGGAGGGAGCCTGATTTTTCACCAAACACCTCCTCTCCAGCAACCCTTGATGTTATGAGCCTCAATGATGAAAATGATGACCCCTACCAAGATGCAAAGACAGGAGGGGAGGAAGGTAACAAAGTTGGAAAGAAAATATAAGGGTCAGGTGGTAATCGATAGAGGAAGCAACGAATCTGCCTCCGACCTATTCAAAAAGTCATTCGTATGGATGTAGAAAAACAAGGAACAATCCAGGAAGGAGAGGAAAGAGAGAAGGGATAATAATACCGAAAATACATCTAAGATCGAAGCCACAAAATTGCATGTAAGCACAGACCGAGTCTTAAAAGAAAGCACAGATGCAATAGAAATTGGATTATTTGATTATTACGAAGGACCTCACGAGGCTCTCACAGGCAGAACGAGAATACTTTGAACTACACAAGGCTGAGGTTAGAGCTCAAAAAGGGTTATGACTTCTTTGAGTTATAATATGTAGTAGCTTTAAGTAGGGTTGTGATTCCTTGAATTATTTAAATTATTAATTTTCAGTAGATTGCATTAGATGTTGAATTTTTTCGTATTCAATAAAAGAATTTTTATTACTGAAATTGAAAGTGTGTATAAGAACTTAAATAAGTTTGAGGTAATTATATTAAAATAAAAAATCTAATCTTAAAGTAGAGATATCTAGAGTTGCCACAAATGCTTGATCAAATCGTTCTGAAGTTGGTCATGGGCTTTTCTATTTTTTATTCGATAGTGGTCCTGGATGCACACCATCAGATGCACCATGTGCTCGTAGGAAGCTTCTATAGTTGGTGTTATATCAGCGATGTCAAATTTGAGATCGTGGTGAAGAACCCGTTCATCTTCAATGATCATATTATGCATTATAATACAGACTGTCATGATGTCTATAAGCATATTCGGCTGTCAAAAATATGTCGACCCTCTTACTATTACAAATCGGGCTTACAATACTCCAAAAGCTTGCTCGACATCCTTTCTTGCCCCCCTTGCTATTGAGCAACACTTATTCTTGTTTTCTCGAGGTGTTGGGATAATCGTCACTAATATTGACCACGAGGGATAAATCTCATTGGCGAGATAATACCCCACATTATAGTCATGGCCGTTGATTGTAAAATTGCATGGGGCAGCTCTTCCCTCCACAAGTTACCAGAAGACCGGCAATCGATCGAGGACATTGATGTCATTGTGCGACCCTAGCAGGCCAAAGGTATGTCAGATCCATAAATCTTTGTTAGCTATAGTCTTTAAAATAATTATTGACTCGTGAATATGGCCCCAGGTTGGGAAGTTCTTTCACTTCCAGTGCATATAATCCATGCTTCCAAGCATATCTTTGTTGTTGGGTGAACGAAGATACTCCTCCCCGAAGACGTTGATGACCACTCGAACAAACCTCTGCATGCTCTTAATCGAAGTACTTTCTACGATCCAAACGTAGTCGTCCATAGAATTGGCGGATGCTTCATACGCGAGCATCTACATAGCGGCGATAATCTTTTGAAGACTTGATAGTCCCAATTTTCTTGCATTGTCCCTCTTTTGGACAAAGTAGTTGTCGTGGATCCACAGGAAGAGCAAATGACTCATCCTGAATCTCCGTCGGTATTGGTAAGAAAGGTAAGTCACCTGATCGACAAAGTAGTCATGGAATAGTATATTATGGCATTCAAGTCTACTACGATCAAGCACGATGTGGCCTGATACAGAACCACTTCTTTTATGTTGATATGAACTTTCAGCTTGCTGCTCTTTATTGCATGTGGTGGCTCCCAAAAGAAACACCATTATAAGGGTGGAGCTATCGTCACTACTGCTCGACGTGTTGTTGGTGGGGCTCAAACCGGATATGGTATTTGAAGAGTGGATGATTTGGATAAGATATGAAGGTGTGATGAGAGAAACAATATCTTTATAGAGAAAACATTTCAACAGATAGAGATCCATTCGTTGGTGGTGGTAATACGTGCTACCTCGCATATCGTGCCTAATTGATATAAATCTATTCGTTTGGTTCTTGAAATGCATGCCACCTCGTAGATTATGTACAACAGATATAAATTTATATGTTTGGCTCTTGAAATGTGTGTTGATTCGTAGATAATGCCCGACAGATAAAAATATAGCTGTTGATGGTGGAAATTTGAGCCTCGTCACGGATCATGCCCAACAGATGTAAATATAGCTGTTAAAAATATTATTTATTTTTAAATAAGTTATTCATTATTTTTTCATAATTTTATGTATTTTTTTAATATTTAAATATTTTTTTAATATTTAAATATTTTTTTAATATTTTTTCATAATTTTTTCATAATTTCATAATTTAAAGATTTTTTCATAATTTTTTCATAATTTCATAATTTTTTCATAATTTCATAATTTTAGTATTTTTTTAATATTAACTTATTAAGTTGGAAGGGGTTTGGTGTAAATTTGGAGGTTTTGGATAAGTTACAAATATGAGGGGTGTTTGGTGTAAAAGTGGCTAGGATATCCTTGTTCGGAGGCCGTTGGAGAGATCTCCTCTCAACTAGGATATTTTCATGAGATGACTGCCAAAATGGGGCCACAGTTCTTAGGAGGTACTCCTAGTTTGGAGGCCGTTGTAGATGCTCTAAGTCAAAATCTCATTCTTTATAATTATTATTATTACTACTACTATTATTATTATTATTTTTTGGGGGTGGGTGGGTAGAGGGGGTTTTACTAATCTAAGGCTCATCTAACTAACCACGTAGTTTGATAAACCCGTCTAACTATTTCTTAGTGCATTAAGTATTTTTTAAAGCTTCAACATTAGGCCCAAAACATGTAGACCTGATGTATTGTATTTTTTTTACGTGCGTTGTATAGTAAAATATCCAATAGTAGATCCAAAATACTGTAGATGTTACAATAATTTTATTGTAGCAGTGATATTTCGAAGTATAAATTCGATTGAAGCAGTGAAATCACAATATAGCAACTGAATTTATTTTCTATATACACACGAATTTATACTCCATAGCTGATATAGTGATTTCACTGTTGCAATAATATTTTCGAGTATAAATTTGGTTGCTACAATGAAATTATTATAGCAGCTATAGTGATTTCACCGCAGCAACCGAATTTATAATCTGGAATATTACTGCTATAGTGAAATCATTGTAACAACTATGGAGTGCCAATTGGGGCTATCAGAGTATAAATTCAGTTAATACATTGGGGTAATAATAAGGGTATTTTAGTCATTTGATAGGGGTTGAACATGTCACCAGAGGTTTAATGTCTAGGTGTCCTTTCGGACTATATCTTAGCTCAAACGAAACAATTGTTGGGACTGATGCCTAAAAACATGAAACATCTTCTATGAAGAGCTTATCCCCTACTCTTTTATTTTTAGTAAATTATACTTTGACCCCCATGAAGTTTAGGTCAAAAACACAACGTCCCTATAGTTAAAGAAAACTACATTTTTGCCCTTCTATTCAATTTTGATCCGATAGGAAGTACCAAATGAGGAAATTAAGTAGTTGATAAAAGGGGTATTGTGCTAACATTTCAAACTTTAGGGAGCGATTTGAAACAAAATAAACTAAGAGGGATTTAAATGTTTTTTAGCTAAATTTCTCGGGGTCAAAGTGTAATTTACCCTTTTGGGGTTTTTACTTTTCTTTTCTATCTATGCTTTTGCTTGCAGTGGTGAAAGGAGAGACCAAAGAACAAATCAGTCAAAGCTTTGCCGAGAAAAGAGAAGACTCAGGCGACCCCACACGCTCTTTACTCCAACAACCCCGACCCCACCTCTCCTTCCCATCCTTAACTGCAAAGTTCATGTGGGAAATCAACTGTTTGTTTTGCTCCGTTGATCATAACTGTTGAGCGGCCGAGATGAATTCCCGCCACCGTATCGCCGGCGGCGACACCGGTGGTCAGCATTTAGGGGCTCTGGTTAGCGTATCCGGTGCCACCTTTAAAGTGTAGTAGGGCTTTTTTTTTTTTTTTTTTTTGTGGGAAAAATACACTACAAAGAACAAGTCTCAGAATAAGCATCTAAGTTGGTGCAGGAACCTAGCAGTGCTCATGTCGCACCCCGCTAACTTTAGTATCGGCATAGGAAAGTCTTCAATCCAAACTTTATAGTGTCTTGAGTTTCGTCCCCTAGTGGCCAACCAGTCCGCAACCCCGTTGGCTTCCAGAAATATATGAGAGATGCGGTGCCGAGTCCCACGCTGAATGGGAGCACGACAGTCTTCCAAAATCGGATCAAGTTCTTCATCAGAATGCAAGAGTTGGATAGTGGAAAGAGAGTCTCTTTCGATCCATAAGGCCGCCGTAGGGAACCTTTTGTGTGACTCCTGTAGAGCCGCCCAAAGTCCCCATCCTTCTCCATCTGCACTGAAAATAAAGATAGAGTAATAGCACCCATGCACAAAATGTTACCATGGGATTTTCGAATAACAAAACCTGCTCCCGCCCGTTGAGAGTGATGATCAAGAGCACCTTCAAAGTTTAACTTGAGTTCGTGAGGCAATGGCGGTGACCAAAACACAATAAGGGTGGAAGGTTCATTGGGGGCCGGTCTAGTGACCGCATTATCAGATTTGTTTAGCACGAAGAAACTCCTCAAATTCCTTCCATAATTTCTTATAGGTCAGTTGCGTACTATCATTGGCCAACTCATAAATAACTTTGTTCCTAACCTTCCAGATGTTCCAAACTGCAATGTACACAATGGAGTGGGTGAGTTGTTTAAGTCCTCTTTCTGAGGAATAATCATGACAAAGGAGAGAGTACGTGCTAAATCTGGTAGCGACTCTAGGGGGGAACTGGGTCTGTCAGATGTAGCAGTTGCGCTGAGCCTCCCCAACTAACTAATCCACTGCTCCATTCTCTCTAGGAATGATATGAGATACTCGATGGCGGAGTACACGAAGAAGCAACTACCAACAACCACGAGTTCACTTACGTTCTCGAAGGAATGCTTCTTTTGAGGGAATGATCCATTCGGGCTCTTTGTTTTGACGACTCCTCGGGGATCCTGTCCTCTGAGCATTGTCTCCACATCCCTAATCAGTTTTAGATAACATCTACTGCTTGTCGGATGGGGAGCCTTCCCCACCATGGTCGATACATACCTTTGTATTTGATTGCAGGTATCCTCCTCTCAAGCCCAGCAATTTCAATCTTGTGGTTCCAATTTGCATCTCTCCTTTCTGGTGTTTTCAGAGTTGCTTCTGTGGAAGATTAGTAATAATGTATTTCAGTGGGCTGGGGCGTCATGAATAGAACCCCTAGTTTCCTACTAAAAAAAAAAACCTACCGACATCGACGTGATTTGACTTATTTGTTTTTTTCACACCCGACTATCATAAGTTACTTTTTACACCATAAAATCCGACCAACGATGCTCAAATCAATTAGGGCTTCGTACTTTTTTTTTAGGAAATGCTAGCAGATGTTTAGGTACACAAACTATCCTCTTCGCACTCTCAAATATGATTGACCACATATGTCTTCCTATTCACACTCGAAGAGCATCTTCAGTAGCCTATTTATTCTAGCTACCTAAAAATAGAGAGAAATGACCATTTTTCTATAATAGAGAACCGTATTTGAAACCCAACTCTAGCAGACTCTCTATTCTAGATAGCCAAAAGAGAAATGCGGCGGTGGAACCCAACCGTTGCATTCAAATCCTCCCCCTCCCCACTGACCGAATGAGGTAGGACCTGGCTGTTGACGAGTTGAGCCTGCTCGTCCACTTTAGCTAGCCATTAGGCCACCATCTATTTTTAACTAGCTGAGTAGATCGAGAGGCTGCTGGAGGACTTTCTTAAAGATTTTGCTAGCCAAAAAAGCCAAGGAAAACTAATAGAGAGGCTGCTGGAGATACTCTAACTCTCAATTGGATCCCTAATAACAATTTTGTATGGAAAATAACCAAGACTAGTGCTGCAATTTAGGTTAGGCCAACCCAAACCCGAGCTTTGCTTGGGTTGGGTAACTTGGGTTCTGGCTTTTTCTTTTATATTCGGGATTGGGCAAAGGTTGAAAATTACCAACCCAAGACATTTTTTATTTTATTTTTTTGTAGTCGGAGACATTTTACATCATTAGAGTTCCCTACTTTTAACTAGGAGGTCCCCCATACCTTTAGTAGGGCTGGCAATTTCGGACCCGACACGGCAGACCCGACAAGAAGTTAGCGGGTCTGGGTCAGGGCTAAACGGGTTCGGGTCGTAAACGGGTCGACACGATAGACCCGTTTAATAAACGGGTCGGGTCCGGGTTTAGGGTCTGGACACGGTAGACCCGGGAAGACCCGTTTAGTATTCAAACGGGTCGTGTCGAGTCGGGTCGGGTCGGGTCTACCCGCAATCCGATACTATAATATATAATACCAGCGGGTCTTTCGGGTCAGGTCGGGTCGAGTGGGATTGGGTCGGATCGGGTCAAATAGTCTGGGTGATAAACGGGTCTTATCGGGTCTACCCGTTTATTGGCGGGTAGGGTACGGGTTTAGGATCTAGACACGATTAGTTAAACGGGTCGGGTCCGGGTCTGGGGTTTTTGGACACGAACACGACTAGACATGACACGAACACGACACGACCCGACCCGACCCCTAACCTTTAGCCATTTTGTCACCTATTCAACCATTTTGTCACCTATTCAATTAGCTTTCTAAAAGCCATCTTTTATTAATGAACTGGTTGGGATCAGCCAAACCATTCCTCATTTTTCAAGGGGTGTTAAAAAAAATGAAAATTTTATTCATACCCCAAAAATCTGTAATTAGCCCCCATTTCCAACAAACTTGAACACACCTCATTTATTTTTTTTCATACCCCATTCCTATCCGAAAAATATCCTTTCCCCTTACACCCCACCTTCAATACACCCCAGTTAAATTGCCCGCTCCAATTTGATTATACCCCAATCAAACACATACCCCCTTAAATATACCCAAATTATATGCACTCTTGAATACACCCCACTCTTAAATAAACCCAACCCAAGCCCAACCCAAACCCAACCCGAATTTGGGCGGACTAACCCGAACCCAACCCAAGCCCAACCAAACCCAACCCGAATTTGGGCGGACTAACCCGAACCCAACTCGAGCCCAACCCGAATTATTTCTCCTCTGCCATATTGAAGCCGGTCAATCCATCCCGCACAACCCGATCAACCCGGCCAACCCGACGGGTTAGTCTTGGGCTAAGGAAGTTCAAACAGACCTTGGGTTGGGTTGGGGGTACAAAAGACGCTGAATTAGGGCTTTGAGGTTCGGGGTACAAAAGAAAAGGGCATTGTTGGTATTAAAGGATCGCTGAGTAAGTTATTGAGAAATGATAGGGAGACGGGGGCTAATTACAGATTTTTGGGGTATGAATAAAATTTTCCTAAAAAAAGGATTATTTTGACTTTGCCCCCCAAATTTTGCCTTGAATTAGACATTACCCCTCATATTTTCATTAATTAGACTTTACCCCCAAAAACTAACTGTTCCATCAGCTCATCCCCCAAAAACTTTATTTATTTTCTGTCAGCTCACCCTTGTTCTTAGATGGTGAGCTGACGGAGCAGCTAGTTTTGGGGAGTAAAATCTAATTAATAAAAATATGGGCGGTAAAGTCAAAATAACCCTAAAAAAAACCTCCCTTATTGACCCAACATCAAGTTTAAAAAAACCATGAGTAGTTTCTGCTCATGGTGAGTAGAGCTCGAGCAAGGATGGTAGGGCAAAGGTGGGTTCGATAGAGCTTGCAATGGATCTGGGTAATGAAGGGGAATTCTCGTCCCTTCATTATACCCAGCACATCCCGACGTCCAGTGGCGGATCCATGATTTTTCCTCGGGGGGGCTTAGTTATTAAAAAGTAACTATAGTTGTTGCCTCATAGTCGAAGGCTTCGGCAGGCGGCGTGACCATGTCCCTACCCTTTCTTCGATCGCGTCGCAAAAGATCTATTAGGATTTTGCCTCGAGTAGAGGAGGATTTCAATCATCAAAGTCCTTCGAAAATTTGGACCTATAAATGACCGACTCAATCGGGGTGCGCGGGTTGTGATTAATAAACTAGATCCTTATTTTATTTTTTTTGGTGTGTGTGTGTGGTGGTGGGGGGGGGGATTAATACATACCCCTAAAAACTTGTAAATAGACTCCGATTCCCACTCGATTCTTATTTCACTATGGGCCATGTGATGAACTCTACGGGGATGCCACATGCATGCATGGGTGGTGGCAGACGGTGGTGGGTGTTGGTTGGCCAGTGGTGGGCGTCGGTGGCCAACAATGGGTTGTGGCCGGCAGATGATGGGGCCGACCATGGGTCGCCAATACGAGCGGTGGTGGCTGGTGGTGACCACATTCACGTGAAGTTGGCAACCAAAAGTTGACAGACAAGTTAGCTATAATTGTTTTTTTGAGTAAGTTACACTTTACTCCCCCCCCCCCCATTTTAGCTTAAAAAACATTTAACTCCCCTATAGTTAAAAAATAACATTTTGCCGCCCTTCAATTCAGGGATCTGATAAAAATGAGGAAAACAAGAAGTTGACAAAAGGTGGTATTGTGCTAACATTTCAAACTCTAGGGAGTGATTTGGAACAATATAAACTATACGGGAGTTAAGTGTTTTTGAGCTAAATTTCAAGGGGTCTAAGTGTAACTTCTTTTTGTTTTTTTCTCCAAAGTAGGTCCGCCCCCTGCCGAGGTCTAGTGTTGCAAGGGGAACGAAGTTTGGGAGTGGGTAAGGTCCGACATCAAGGGTGATTACTTCAGGTTCTGCTGTTGCCCAGGTAGTGTCTGCTGAATTGTCTGCTCCATTTTTCCCAGCCACTATGACTGTTGCATCCACAATAAGCCCAGCAGCCCATCAGACGTTTGCAGAAATGCCCGAACCAAGTCAGGCATCTGGCAGCCCAATCAATCACTTAAAATCTGATTGTTTGGTGACTGGTAAAGGGACTCTTAGATCTCAGAAGGATAGGGTGGGAGGTGAGGAATCCCCCTATGGTGCTTGGTCTACAAATCAATCTCCTACTCTCACATATCTTCCAACTGAGAAGCTAAGATTGTGTTACATCAAACCAGGCATTTTCGATGGGCAAAAGGTTGCAATCTGTCCCCAAGCAGAATTAGAAGAGAATGCCTAAGAAATGGGAGTACACTCTAGTGGGGTTTGTCTTGGGGAGAAGCACTACTATCTACATCTAAAATTTTTGTAACAAAACTCCCTCTGATCCCAAGCTAATTTGATTTTTGTTATAAAGGGTGTTGACCCTATGCGTCCACATTGATTGGAGAACACCACTCCCGCATATAGTACTTTCCACATTTGTGGTTTCAGCCAAGTATTGATTTTGTTCACAAATCCCATCCAGTGTAATGAATATCCCAATTTGGGTGTGTATTAAATCTAGTTTAATAGAATTATGAGAGAGCTATTGGTCACCAAATCATATTTTCCCTGATTTTGTTTAGGAAAAAAATATGCTTTTCTATTTGATGTGTGAGAAGTGCAATGGCCCAATGGGTGCTCATCATTCAGATTTGAAGAGGTGCCTTTTGATCTAAAGATGAACCTTTATCTCGAAGTCTTTATATATGGATCAAAGAGCCTTCAAATTATTGACGTATAAAATCATTCAATTGCTCTCTCTCTCTCTCTCTCTCTCTCTCTCTCTCTCTCTCTCTCTCTCTCTCTCTCTCTCTCTCTCTCTCTCTCTCTCTCTCTCTCTCTCTCTCTCTCTCTCTCTCTCTCTCTCTCTCTCGTACACACACGTACACACACATATAATCATTCAATTTGTGATTAATTACTGAACACAAATTCCTTAACTAGGGTTTTGTCGTATCTGAAAGCAGATAAATCCCATCAGCAAACTCGATTTGAGTGTAACCAAATCATGTATTTTTTTTTTTTTAAAATACTTGATCTGGGCCTCAAAGCCTAATTCCTAATTTTTCAAATCTTGATCGACGTGAACACAACGCGGATCAGTGGAGTCGTAGACGTGATCGCCATAAACACAATTTAATTAAGAATCATGTTATGATAATTGAGGTTAGGCAATTTATATCTCCATGTTATGATAGAAAAATTCTCCTAATGTGGTAGGATTAAGAGCATTATTTGCAAAACTAAATTTATATACAGATGGAGACTACTTGCTACATGAATCCAAATGCAACTACACCACATAAAAAGCAGATAGAAAAAAAAAAAAGGAACGAAAACTGATAGGACACTCAATCAGGAAATAGTCCCGAATATAGTAGGCCACATTTGGTTTTTTGCATATATACCCTTCACAAGGTTTGATATTGAAAAAAAAACCATATGCTTTACAAAATTCTCTGTTCACCCCTCACATATTTTGATTTTTTCAAAGAAACCTATCTGGTCAACTTTATAACCATTTTACCCTCGCCATCCACAGTAAGGTCAAATGGTCGAAAAATTAGCCAAGAAGGATTGCTTTGCTAAAATCAAATATGTGAAGAGTGAACAGATACTTTTGTAAAAATAGGGGTTTTTCTGCAATATCGAACTTTATTATTGGTGAATACGCAAAAAAATCCAAAAAGGAAGAAGAAAACGAGAGAAAAAGAAATCAAAGGACGGACGGAGAAGGAGAAGAAGGGGAAGCCGATCATCACTACTTCACGGTGGCCTCGCAGACTCTATTCTTGATCGCATCGTTCCCACTGCTGCCGCTACCAGACGACGGCAGATACAGAGTCATGCTGCAGTTCATCGTCACCTCCACGTCACGCTTGAAGATGCCGAGCACGCTCGCCCTCCCCTTCAAATCCGTGTAGCTCGTCAGGTTCACGTCCGCGCCCGACAGGAAGGTCCCCGTCACGTTGCCCGGCACCCGGTCGCCGAGCACGTCCACCGTCACGTTCATCTGCACCGTCCGGTGCGCCGACACCCTCCCGTCCGGCGCGTACGCCACGCCCACCGTCCTCCCCTGGTAGTAGAACTCCGTCGTGCTGTTGTCGTACCCGAAGGAGACGGAGTTCGGGTTCTTGATCGAGATGTCGGCCTCGAGCGTCAGGTTGACCGACACCGGGTTGTCGAGTGTGCCGAAGCCGGCGTTCACGTCCTCGACGTGGATGGTGTTCAGGGTGAGGACGGGGTCCTTGATCTTGAATACGGTGAGGGCGAGGATGAGGATGACGACGCCGATGACGACGACGGTGAAGGCGCAGCACCCGCAGCACCACAGGGCGCAGCGGCGCCTGCGGAGGAACTGCGACGATCGCGAGCCGACGGCGACTTCCTCGTCGAGGCTGGAGGGATCGTTGTTGGCCGGCGATGCTGCGGTGAGGGGCTTCACCTGCTCCTTGTCCGCCATGGCCGGTGGGAAGAGAGGGTTTGCTGACCTTCCGTTCCGTTCCGTTAGTTGCTGCAGCGAGTCCTCGTCATATAGGAAAGACTTTGAGGCTTCAATGCTTTTGTATTTTGTTACTCGAGTCAGCGCCTTGATTGTTGACCAGGGAATTGTTCGACGCGTTCTGACGAATAGTCTTGTCGAAATTTTATTCACACCCCAAAAATGAACGACATACCCCGTTTCCCCGTTCGGCATTTAACTACCGAACGACCTAGATGTCAGGTTTCTTTCATATTCTTGCGATTCGTGATGGTGCCCGAAAAATAGACTCAACTTGCCGACCTAGCTCATGAGATTGCCCCTGATCAGAAAGCTCGTCTCGAGTGGGGACTACCCCGGGAGTCGTTCCTCTTAGTACTACTCTCGTCCAAGAATGCATGCTTAACTGAAGTTCTAGAGGGATTCGGTGCTTTAGTGTGAGATCGCGTTGCCCGCCAACAACTCGCAGGGTCGCACGTTGCCTGCAGACAGCTCGCAGGGTCACACGTCACCCACAAACAGCTCATAGGATTGCACGTCGCCCGTAGACAGCTCGTATATCGCACATTGCCCGCGCGCAGATAGCTTGCATATTGCACATCGCCCACAGGCAGCGCATGCAGGTCGCGTGTCGCCCGTAGCCAACTCACAAACCATATCACCGATGGCCAACTTGCAGACCACGTTGCCCGCTGTCAGTTCGTACGTGAAAGGTCGTCTTATGTCAATAAGGATGGAAGTCTCTGAAGGGTTATCTCGCCATCTTAGAAAATGAGATCGCTCCTGATTAGAGGACTTGCCTTGATTGTGCCTTCATCCTCATTGGGATAGTGATCTGCTGACTACCCTTGTGTAACACTATGTCGGTCAAACTAAGTCTTGGAGCTGAAGGGATACTTCGGAAGATTCAGCACCTGATGCAACAGAAGTACAGAACTCCGCCAGGACCAGATAGCTCGCAGTTTGCTCGGTACCCCACCTCTTGAATATCATCCACGTCGCCCGCGGGATATTGCCCTTTTTGCTTATAGAAAACTGAAGATAATATTCATGTCGCTTGTGGGTGCAAAAATTGTACCGGACCAGATCAGAGCAGCATGGGCCCGCGCAACGGCCCAAATGGGTAAGCCCGCCTAGGCTCACATGGGCCCACTCTACGAGGCTCGCAGATCAAGCCCTCCCCCTTATTGGGCCCGAACAACGGCCCAATAAGGGCCCAGCAAGGAGGCCCAGAACCAGTGCCACGTCATCAGTGCCACGTCATCACTGCCATATCGGGCACGTGCCTACGCTATAAAAGGACCCCCAAGGCATCCAGGATGGGGGGTTGGCCATTCAATCAGAGGAGGAGAATCCCAGAGCAAGTGCTAGAGCTTAATTCTCCCCTTCTTATTCTCTTCTAGTTGCTCCGTGCAACCCGACTGTACGAAGCTTCTCTTGGCCTGTCAAGAGAACGCTCACCCCTTATTGACTTGAATTATAGTGAAGATCAGGTGGCACCTCTCGCCCGGAGACGTAGGTCGTAAGGCCGAACTCCGTCACCAATCCTTGTCTCATCATTCTTTACTCTCTCTATCTATTCTCCCATCTCTCTAACTCTACAAACAATCCAATTCAATCAAGGCTGTGGGGGCGGGATTCCCGATCAAGGCGGCTCGGAAATTTCCCCCCACAATCTTTGGCGCCGTCTGTGGGATATCGTTAGAGGTCTTACCCACACCTCTACTGACTCCTATTCAACTTGCGGTGATGAGCCACAAGTCCTCCTCCAAATCAAAAGCTAAACCTTCACCACGCCGACATCAACACGCTCAATGGTGAAGGCCAGCACCAACCCACCAAAGGCGGGTGCTGATCGGACAATCGACGTGCTAATCGAAGAAGAACAAGAAGTCTCGGTTGTAACCAACCGAAGAAATGTTTATAAGCGAACGGGGCCGCAAGGCAGCCATCCAGAAGGGCACGGCGATCGGCGAGACCCGTCATCCCCGAGGCATCGATCTGGCAAAAAACACGCTATTCAAGTAGCAAGCCTCAGGCTACATTCGAGATCTCGACTGCTGATTTCCAGCTACTAAATCTCCTCAAGAGGAACGCAGCCCTCGAGCAAGAGAGGGATTCCCTAAAGAAGGTGGCTGAAAGAGCGGGGGTTATGGCCCACAACTCTCTAGCTACTGATAAAGACCGATAAAAAGGCTCCTGGCAACCCAGGTCAACCAAAGACCTTCGATTCCGCCTGTTCAAGTCGAAAGCTCGAAGGCAATTCGGCTGCGCCCTCTCGAGGCTAAAGACCGATAAAAAGGCTCCTGGCAACCCAGGTCAACCAAAGACCTTCAATTCCGCCCGTTCAAGTCGGAAGCTCGAAGGCAATTCGGCTACGCCCTCTCGAGGCTAAAGTCCGACAAAAAGGCTCCTGGCAACCCAGGTCAACCAAAGACCTTCGATTCCGCCCGTTCAAGTCGGAAGCTCGAAGGCAATTCGGCTACGTCCTCTCGAGGCTAAAAGTCTGACAAAAAGGCTCCTGGCAACCCAGGTCAACCAAAGACCTTCGATTCTGCCCGTTCAAGTCGGAAGCTCGAAGGCAATTCGGCTACGCCCTCTCGAGGCTAAAGTCCGATTAAAAGGCTCCTGGCAACCCAGGTCAACCAAAGACCTTCGATTCCGCCCGTTCAAGTCGGAAGCTCGAAGGCAATTCGGCTACGCCCTCTCGAGGCTAAAGTCCGACAAAAAGGCTCCTGGCAACCCAGGTCAACCAAAGACCTTCGATTCCGCCCGTTCAAGTCGGAAGCTCGAAGGCAATTCGGCTACGCCCTCTCGAGGCTAAAGTCCGACAAAAAGGCTCCTGGCAACCCAGGTCAACCAAAGACCTTCGATTCTGCCCGTTCAAGTCGGAAGCTCGAAGGCAATTCGGCTACGCCCTCTCGAGGCTAAAGTCTGACAAAAAGGCTCCTGGCAACCCAGGTCAACCAAAGACCTTCGATTCCGCCCATTCAAGTCGGAAGCTCGAAGGCAATCCGGCTACGCCCTCTCGAGGCTAAAGTCCGATAAAAAGGCTCCTGGCAACCCAGGTCAACCAAAGACCTTCGATTCCGCCCAATCAAGTTGGAAGCTCGAAGGCAATTCGGCTACGCCCTTTCAAGGCGAAAGTCCGATAAAAATGCTCCTGGCAACCCAGGTCAACCAAAGACCTTCAATTCCGCCCATTCAAGTCGGAAGCTCGAAGGCAATTCGGCTACGCCCTTTCAAGGCGAAAGTCAGATAAAAATGCTCCTGACAATCTAGGTCAAGCTAAACTATCAACTATACTTATCCGAGGTGACCAATGTCTCGGCACTCTACAAGCCCAAGGCCCAGCCCTTGGCACTCGAAGACAAAGTCCGAGGCGACCAACGCCTCGGCACTCTACAAGCCCAAGGCCCAGCCCTTGGCACTCGAAGACAAAGTCCGAGGCGATCAATGCCTCGGCACTCTACAAGCCCAAGGCCCAGCCCTTGGCACTCGAAGACAAAGTCCGAGGCGACCAACGCCTCGGCACTCTACAAGCCCAAGGCCCAGCCCTTGGCACTTGAAGACAAAGTCCGAGGCGACCAACGCCTCGGCACTCTACAAGCCCAAGGCCCAGCCCTTGGCACTTGAAGACAAAGTCCGAGGCGACCAGCGCCTCGGCACTCTACAAGCCCAAGGCCCAGCCCTTGGCACTTGAAGACAAAGTTCGAGGCAACCAACGCCTTAACACTCTACAAGCCCAAGGCCCAGCTCTTGGCATTCGAAAACAAGGTCCGAGACGTCGTCGCCGACGTATTGGCATTCGATCAAAAGTCCAAGCTTAGTCTTGTCACTCAGGTCCAAGCATTAGATTGTCAATGGCCATCACCTTTTCTCGACGACTAACGGTTCCAAGCCGGTCAGGGGGTCGTTGGTCTGACTCTGTCAATGCGTGTCTCCACACTGGTGCAGTCGATGGTGGGTAACACAGGATAAAATGGTGCTTCCTTGATCCTGGCCAAGTCAACACCCTCGCGTGACCGTAGTACCTGATGAATACAGTAACTAGGTACGGTAATACATTGGGTGAAGACCGGCTGGCCATCATGCGGCGTTATCCTAGATTATCTCTAAGAAACCCCCTCGAATGTAGCATTGTCCCTTGCCGACATCCTCGCGCACCAGCGTTTTACCGAAAAAGTGTCGGTTTCAAAAGGGGCTGAAATTCAAAAAATACACTATTTTTAATACCGACACTTTTTGGCCTCTTCTAGCAGCCCCAATAATGGGGTGTCGGCACCAACAAGCAGCCCCCTCTCGGTTTCGCACAAAAACCGAGTAGGGAAGAGGTGACGGCACACCATCAGCAGCACACCCCTCGGTTTCGTCAAAAAACCGAGAGGGGGTGTGTGTCGGCATCAACAAGCAACCCCCCCCTCGGTTTCGCACAAAAATCAAGTGGGGAGGGGGTGACGGCACACCATCAGCACACCCCTCGGTTTCGCCAGAAAACCAAGAGGGGGTGTGTGTCGGCACCAACAAGCATCCCCCCCTCGGTTTCGCACAAAAACCGAGTGGGGAGGGGGTGACGGCACACCATCAGCACACCCCTCGGTTTCGTCAGAAAACCGAGAGGGGGTGTGTGTCGGCATCAACAAGCAACCCCCCCCCTCGGTTTCGCACAAAAACCAAGTGGGGAGGGGGTGACGACGCATCAGCAGCATACCCCTCGGTTTCATCAGAAAACCGAGAGGGGGTGTGTGTCGGCATCAGCAAGAAGCCCCCCCTCGGTTTCGCACAAAACCCGAGTGGGGAGGGGGTGACGGCACACCATCAGCACACCCCTCGGTTTCGTCAGAAAACCGAGAGGGTGTGTGTGTCGGCATCAACAAGCAACCCTTCCTCGGTTTCGCACAAAAACCGAGTGGGGAGGGGGTGACGGCACACCATCAGCACACCCCTCGGTTTCGTTAGAAAATTGAGAAGGGGTGTGTGTCGGCATCAACGAGCAGCCCCCCCTCGGTTTCGTACAAAAACCGAGTAGGGAGGGGGTGACGGCGCATCAGCAGCACACCCCTCGGTTTCATCAGAAAACCGAGAGGGGGTGTGTGTCGGCATCAGCAAGAAGCCCCCCCTCGGTTTCGCACAAAACCCGAGTGGGGAGGGGGTGACGGCACACCATCAGCACACCCCTCGGTTTCGTCAGAAAACCGAGAGGGTGTGTGTGTCGACATCAACAAGCAACCCTCCCTCGGTTTCACATAAAAACCGAGTGGGGAGGGGGTGACGGCACACCATCAGCACACCCCTCGGTTTCGTCAGAAAATTGAGAAGGGGTGTGTGTCGGCATCAACGAGCAGCCCCCCCTCGGTTTCGTACAAAAACCGAGTAGGGAGGGGGTGACGGCGCGCCATCAGCAGCCCACCTCTCGATTTCGACATAAAACCGAGAGGGGGGGTGTACGGCATCAATATCATCCCACCCCTTCGTTTCGTCAGAAAACCGAAAGGGGGGGTGCTCGGTGTCATCCACACACAATGATTATTCAAAGACGAAGAGCTATCTCCCATTGGGTCGGTTAGATAGCATCTTATCCAAACCTATTGGTTTGCTTGTACAAACTTCACAAGAGAAAAAATCCCCTCTCTCATCAAGGTGAGCACGCGGTAACTGTTGCGTCATCACTGGGACCCGACTGCAGTCCCTAGTGAACACAGTAACTAGGTGCAGTTGGGTGTCGGACAGAACGGATGAGTTACCGCGTGCCGAGACCTCTTCAAGACGCACGTAGGACACTCGGCCAACGCGTTCTTTAGAGTCATCTCTCTACAAAGGTGAATACCGAAAAAGTTACTCGCCAAGGCGAACAATGTTTTACGTCCACTTTGACCGGTTTTTCGGCGCCTACACAACGACACCTTATACGCATTCATCCGACACGTGTATGAAAAGTTATGACTGCCAGAAGGTTTCAAGGTCTTTTTCCGCGAAGACGTGCATTGGAAATATTACACGCAAAGGTGCCCAACGCTTTACGTCCACTTTAACCAGTTTTTCAGCGCCAACGCAACGGCATATTATACGCATTGATCCGGCTCACGTATGAAAAACTACGACGGTCGAAAGTTTTCGAGTTCATTTTGTTCGAATACTAGCATCAGAATAATTACACGGTAATGACGGATGCGCTTACGCCCTCAATTTGGTTCGTTACGCGCCCAACTCGTAGCAGGCCAAGCACCGGGTATGAGAGAAGAACTCACACCTCTCCTGGCCTACGCGTACGTGCTCTTGGCGACAACTGATCAGAATGGAAATAGGGGGTCAAATGAACCAAACACCCTCCCGCGCATTCTCCTCATGTAATTCGTCACACGGCGACGATGACGAACCTAACTCGTCCTCCCCTGCCGCGCACTCCGTCTCGTAGCGGACCGAGGCGACCCCTCCGTGCGTGCTGTCTCACAGCGACCCGAGGCAACCCCGCATGTCCTCTTCGCAGCATCCCAAGCCCACCCAGAGGGGGTCAGCGAACCACACCCGGGTGTCCCTCCTCGCATGACAACGGCTTCCATGTGCATCCTCCAGCCACTGTCGTCCGCACCCAGTATCGAACCGCTGCTGCTACAGCCGTCCGACCCGTAGCACAGCACAAGAGAGATGGAAAGAGGAAGGACCTCGCGCACGGTCCTCTCTCTCCTGAAGCCCGGTCCGATCGCCCATCGCCAGTCGCCCGTCTGACACACCGGACCCGCGCTCCGCTCCAGCCCGATTGCATGCTGCCGCCGCTGCTGCTCTCTCTCCTGAAGCCCGGCTCGATTGCTCGCCGCCCATCCAATCCGCCAGATCAGCAAACCACGCCAGGAACTGGTTATGATTACTACGGCCAGCAACAGCCGCAGCAGCAGCCTGTCCCACTCGGTGGATCGGTTCCTGCTGACAACACCTACACCCAGCCGCCTTCATCTGGTTGGGATCAGCCATCCAACCCACCAGGCTTGGCAGGCTGGTGAAGGATGGCAAGATCCAGAGCCTAGAACAGATCTACCTCCACTCTCTACCGGTGAAGGAGCACCAGATCGTGGAGCTTCTCCTCGGTCAGCAACTCAAGGATGAGGTGGTGAAGATCATGCCCGTCTAGAAGCAGACCCGTGCCGGCCAGAGGACCCGCTTCAAGGCTTCGTCGTGGTCAGCGATGGCAACGGTCACGTCGGCCTCGGCGTCAAGTGCTCCAAGGAGGTGGCCACCGCGATCCGTGGGGCGATCATTCTGGCTAAGCTATCGGTGATCCCAGTCAGGCGGGGTTACTGGGGTAACAAGATCGGGAAGCCCCACACCGTCCCCTGCAAGGTCACCGGTGAGTGCGGCTCCGTCACCGTCCGGATGGTGCCCGCACCTCGTGGTGCCGGGATCGTGGCCGCCCGCGTGCCCAAGAAGGTGCTGCAGTTCGCCGGGATCGAGGACGTCTTCACCTCGTCCCGCGGGTCCACCAAACCCCTCGGCAACGTTGTCAAGCTGGTCTTCAAAGAAGGAAGCAAAAAAAAAAAAAAAACAAGAGAGAAGAAAAGTGAAAGCAAAGAGAGAAAGAGAGAGCCTGCTCTCTCTCTCCTATCCGTGCACAAGCCCCGCGCCGCTCTCATGCCGCTCTCATGCCGTGCCCCCATCTGGTGTGCAGCACATACCAAAAAAAAAAAAAAAGAATGGAAAGAGAGGGAAAGAAATTCAAAAGGAAAAGTAAGGAAAGAGAGAGATCCGGTCTCACCGAATTCAAAGCCAAGAAAGGAAAGAGAAAAACCAAAAAAGAAAGAAACAAAAGCAAAGAAAGGAAAGAGAGAAGCAAAGAAAGGAAAAAGAGAAAAAAAAAAAAACTGTTCTCTCACCAAGAGGGTCTCGGTATCCTCTCGGTACCCTCTCGGTAACCTCTCGGTATGCTCTCGGTACCCACTCGGTATGCACTCGGTATGCTCTCGGTATCCACTCGGTCGGAAAACGCACTGCCTTTTCGGAAACACCCCCTTGCAAAACCGAGACTTTTTGGCTTGCACCAAAAGGGTCTCGGTACCCACCCGGTATGCTCTCGGTACCCACTCGGTATGCACTCGGTACCCTCTCGGTATCCACTCGGTCGAAAAACGCACTGTTTTTTCGGAAACGCCCCCTTGCAAAACCGAGACTTTTTGGCTCGCGCCAAAAAGGGTCTCGGCATCGGCGGAAGAAGGCTCTGCTAATACGAACCGCGGCACCGACAACCCTCGCCAACCGTACCAGGATCCTAAAGCGTTTGCACCTTGGAATCCCAGCCGACCCAGGGGGTCCTGACCCGACTGGGAGGGGGTAACTGTGGGTGCAAAAATTGTACCGGACCAGATCAGAGCAGCATGGGCCCGCGCAACGGCCCAAATGGGTAAGCCCGCCTAGGCTCACATGGGCCCACTCTACGAGGCTCGCAGATCAAGCCCTCCCCCTTATTGGGCCCGAACAACGGCCCAATAAGGGCCCAGCAAGGAGGCCCAGAACCAGTGCCACGTCATCAGTGCCACGTCATCACTGCCATATCGGGCACGTGCCTACGCTATAAAAGGACCCCCAAGGCATCCAGGATGGGGGGTTGGCCATTCAATCAGAGGAGGAGAATCCCAGAGCAAGTGCTAGAGCTTAATTCTCCCCTTCTTATTCTCTTCTAGTTGCTCCGTGCAACCCGACTGTACGAAGCTTCTCTTGGCCTGTCAAGAGAACGCTCACCCCTTATTGACTTGAATTATAGTGAAGATCAGGTGGCACCTCTCGCCCGGAGACGTAGGTCGTAAGGCCGAACTCCGTCACCAATCCTTGTCTCATCATTCTTCACTCTCTCTATCTATTCTCCCATCTCTCTAACTCTACAAACAATCCAATTCAATCAAGGCTGTGGGGGCGGGATTCCCGATCAAGGCGGCTCGGAAATTTCCCCCCACATCGCTCGCGACTAGCCTACACATGAGATATTGTTCTTTTTGCCTATAGGAAATTGAGGAGGATATCCACGTCGCCCGCAAACAGCTCACAAGCGGGATATCACCCTTTTTGCCTATAGGAAACTAAAGAGGATATCCACGTCACCCGTGACCAGCTCGCATGTGGGATGTCGCTTTTTTTGCCTATAGGAAACTAAAGAGGATATCCACGTCGCCTGCGACCAGCTCACATGCGGGATATCGCCTTTTTTAGAGGGATAGAAAGCTTCTGAAGGACGTTGCCTACGGCTAGCCTGCACGCGGGAAGCCTTCTTCAATCTATTGGAAATTAAAGAGGCTATCCACGTCATTCAGGTATAGTAAGGCGCTACCGGGTTAACAGGTGTCAGCACCCCCGTGAAACTATATGAACGCTTATGGGCCAAGTTTGCTAATAAGTCTTGGCCGAGGCCGCTTCTGTCCAGAGTCTTCCAGAATATCCACTTGGAGAAAATATGATATGTGCATTCCTCCTCTTGACCCCGGGTCGCCAGCTGGCCAGCAAGGTGATCGATTAGCGCATTTAATGACCCGTGTGCTAGCATGAGGGTGCACAGAGTAGACAGGTGGGCTGGTACGTGTTGGCCTACAGTGGTCATAGAAAAGCTATAAAGGGACAGCCTATGGCTCCTAAGTACAGGTTCGAAATTCAAAACTCCAGACTGTTTTTCTGGTCATTGGCTCTCCCTTCGAACCTGTTCTGACTTGAGCGTCGGAGGGTCTGCGCTCCGAAAAGAGCCAGCTGTTCTAATTTCTTTGGTCTTACAGGTCGCGGGAAAAGCTTTACAATATCCCCCCCCCCCCCCAACAACTTCTAGATGCCACATAAGCAAAGTATAGAATGAAAATTGAAGAGCACTAACGGACTCCTCAAACCTTTTAATATTTGTTGTGAAATGATCAAATCGGGGATCCACGAAGTAATACTTGGTGGGGGTTGTTTCAGAAATTAAAAGAAATAAGATAGTTTGTTTTATTTAAATCTGGGGGGTCACTATCTAATCTTTCTCTATTCCTTTCCCCAGTCTTATAGAGAGAAGAGAAAATTAATGTACTCAGTCGAAAGATTTGGAGGTCTGTTGGAGGGGTATCTTTCATTCGGGATCACTTTCTTTTTCTACAATTCCGAAGGATGGAGTAATGGAAGTCCGCTAGAGATGCTCTTAAGTTCCGAATGAGGAAACGAGGTATGTTTATTATTTTTGGGATGTAAATAAAATTTTGTTGTTCTTTGTGTGGAAGCGTAATTGGCACGGCTTTCATTAGGGATGCCGGATGTGAAGGGAGTGAACAACATGAAGATGCTATACCACCACCACACTTTGACAACTTGATATGGCATGATCACAGCCGTTCGTTGTATCCGTGACTAATGAATCGCGCTGAGGTCACGGCAAACGGGCCGCTGCGGTTTGCCAACCCGTTTCCCAACATTTCCTTCCTACATCCTGACGTGGCATCCGATCACAGCTGTCAAATTTGATGCCGATTGGTGAGGAGCTAGTGAGATTCGTTGGTCAAGGTCAGGTACAAGGGACGGTCATGATCTCGCCAGGCTAGGATGTATGCTACTCCGCCACCCTGGTACCAGGTCCAAAGAGTGATGTCACTGGTCCGGCAACCGGGAGTAGTTTGGGTGTCAGCTCATTCTCGAGTTCAAATCTTCTCGAGCCGGTCTCTCCGGTCCAAGAGCCCATCACAGCCGCACGACGGGTGGTGAGCCACAGGTGAATCGCACTCCAGCCACTGCGTGAACCGACCGACCGACCGACCAGAGAAGATTTGACCCTCCATTCACGGGTGGAGAATCTGCAGCCATCCATTAGCTGCCCGCCAAGTCACTCGAGTGATCTCATGGTGGCCGCTTATCATTATCCTATGAATAATTGAACTGAATACAAATAGGCGACTTTGTATTCAGGACAATTATTCATATTTGTAGGGATGTTATAAAGAATATTGAAAGAATTTTAGAACAAATCTCCAAATTAGTTTAGTTTTGGTGAATCACATTGACCGCCCGACCCACCGGAAAGTTCAAGGCGTCTACTTGAAATGGTTTTGACTAATAATAGAAGGAGTTCCGATGTGGGTGATCACTGTGATTGACTTCTTCCACACGCACAAAGATTTTTTTGGGTATAGAAAGCCATGGGATCTTGACTTTCATAAATCCTAAGACTTATCTTCGACCGAGTCCGAAGGCGAGCTCCGAGCTGCAAAACGTCACTCCAACTGAATCCAAAGGATTAACCTAAGCCCGCCGTGGCACTTTCACCTTCGGATGATGCTTACGTATGATGAGAGTTATCCCAAGCCAACAACAAACATCAAACAATTATTTTTTCCTCCTCTTATGGGAAGGGGTTTGGTGCAAATTAGAACGGGGGGGGGGGGGGGGGGGGGGGGGGGGGGGTTTGATATCCTAGTCGGGACTCGGACCTCGGTTGGAGTGAAACTCCTCGCAACTAGGAGATTTATATGAGGTGGGTACATATGTGGGGCCCACGATCCTTAGAATATTCTAACTAGGATTCGGTTGGAGATGCTCTAAACTCTGTTCTATGAAAAGTACTACTTACCCCGAAGTTCTTACATATCATTCACACAATCATACTGAATGACATGTCGCGATCACAACCTTCTGTTTCATCTATCCCAGTCAATGAATCACACTCAGCCTAGATCGACAAGCAAAGGGGCACTAGCGCTTTGTTGGATGCCTTGTCATTCTGTGTAAATGAATTGGTCAAAACTATCAGTATGAATAACGTTTCTCTTGTTCTATAGGTGTTTGGGTGTAGTGCGGCTATCTACAGCTCATTGTAGGCATCCTCCAACTTTAAAACAAATAATAATAATAATTATACAATATTCCCTCGATGCAAACCATGCAACCCATGCCCACTGCCATAGTCGCTAGTCCCGTTTAGGCCCAGCCTCTTTTGTCGCTACCCCGATACATCCCACCACTGCTGCCTTCTTCCTCCTCTTTCTCCCTCCAGTTCTTCTTCCTCGTAAACTTAGTCATTTAAGGTCAAATAGATTTACATATTATTTGGTGGAAGGATATTGAGTGCAATGTAATGACATTTGATCGCTCTCCAAGGACCTAATGAATTGTAAATGTACTCAGCCTCTAATGGCCTGTTGTACAATAGAGAAACTGGCCTCTATTGGGCGAATTCAAAGTCATTTTTTGATCAGATCCCTGAACGAGAGAAGTCAGGTGCTTTAGAGCTTTGAGACTTTGGTCTCTTGACTTTTTTTGGACCTTTCGGGCTCTAGATAGACAGCCTTGGTTGGGTTTTCAGCAAGTGCACCAAATGCCTTTGGGCACGGTAGGGGTCTAGGCCGAACTCCCCCCTCCCCTGAGAGGGATTTCTGTAAAAAAAAGAAAAAAAAAAGGTGTATTCACCATTTTTAAGTGTAAGAGGAATAAGTAGAAGCAGGGAGTAAGAAAGGGAAGGATAAGGAAAAAGGGAAGGACGAACAATGAGAGAGAGAGAGAGAGAGAGAGAGAGAGAGAGAGAGAGAGAGAGAGAGAGAGAGAGAGAGAGAGAGAGAGAGAGAGAGGGGGGGGGGGGGGGTCCCACATTGGCTAAGTAGTGATGTATCCTTATCTTTATATACCTATTGTGCTCTCCTTCTTCCAAAGTCAGCCTTTTGGAGCACTTCATGGGATGTCAAATGGTATCAAAACAGGAGATCCTATGTTTGAATCGTTCGAGTTGTATTTATACCCCGGTTCTCCTATATTCTCCCACGATTGTTTGTGAACATGCATTTTCGCAATGTTGGTTCCTGTGCAGAAGATCACATGTGCAGGGGGAGTGTTAAACCCTTTGATATACATTGCTGCCCCCCTCTCTAACAACTCGAGCTTTTAGATGAGTTGGTAAGTTAACAGAGGGTGGGTAGGCATCGTTCTACACGGGTCCAACGATGACGACAGTAGGCGGTGGTCTGCACGAGATTGGTGGTGGGCAATCAATGGTTTGAACGAGTCCGACAATGGTAGCAGTAGGTGGCGGTCTACACGGGCACATATAACAGGGGAGCAATGAAGAGGAGAAAGAGTGCGGAGTCCCTTGGAAATACCCCCATAAGAACCTTCCTTTGTGATCTGGAACAACTACCATTGCAGAGGGTGTATTACAAATGCCCGCATTTACATTATTTAAAAGCTACCTCGACGTCAAGAAATCAGAATTGTACCGATCGGAACCTTCGGGGTTTCAAATGCTTTTTGTAGTGAACTGATTGTAGATGATGTATTCTTGGCAACTTTTTTAGAGTCTCTACTAAGATGACCATTCTTGCAAGAACAATACTTGGCTCCAACAGGTGTTGGAGTGTGCGACTCCTCTGTCGATGTGAACCGTTGGATGAATATCGCTAGTGACATTCAGCCATTCGGAGCCCTAACAGAATATCACTAACATGATTTGTTTCACCTTGTGTGAATGTCACTAGTGATATTCTGTCAAAACTTTTCAACCAATGGCTCACTTCGACAGGGCACCTGTTGGAGCGAAGTATGGTTCTTTATCGCAAGCTTTGGGGTTGGTCTCTAATATATACTCTGCCCTTGGTGTGAGCAGGAGGCTGAAGATTTTTAATCATGCTGTTAGAAATAGGCGGCTAAGGTTTAGAGAAAACAAGCATGCTTCTCATTGAGGGACTAGTCCGATATATACAAACCATTACACATAAGACCCGACCCATCTATATATAAAACCCGACCCAACTAAATGCATCAACACTCCCCCTCAAGCTCACGATGGATCATATACCGAGAGTTTGCTAATAAAATATTGGAATCGGGCAATAGTAAGAGACTTTGTGAGGAGATCCTCTTGGGCATTAGTTCCAAGCACAAGGGGTATTGTTGCTACGACCTCTTGAATCGTCGCCTTCGTATTTCTCGGCATATTGCCTTTGTCGAGGATATCCCTTTCTACTCCTCTCCAGCTCAGGACCTCACCTTTCTGGAGACTCCTCCCACCCTGTCTCCGACTCTGGAACCTCTTCCACCACCTCCTCCGCCCTTTGCCTCTCCCCACTTTTCTAGAGACTCTTCCAAGACCTCTTCCACAAACACCTCTCTTTCTTTCATACCTCCTCCTATCCCTTGTCCCCGATTAGTTCCTCTGGTCCTTCTATTACTCCTGACACCCCTGATACTCCACCTGTTGCGCCCAGTCAGTCTCCGCCGGTCATGGATCCTCACTCACTGCCTCGCTACCCTCAGAGCGAACACCGCTTGACTGACCGCTTTAGCTTTGACTCTGGGCCGCCTGACCATTTTGGCTTTCCCACCATCACCTCCTACTCACTATAGTTCACTGCTTTTCTTACTGCCCTCCACTCTGAATAGGAGCCTCGGTCATACCGGGAGGCCATCTAGTTCCCTCAATGGCGGCAGGCCATGGGCGAGGAATTCCTGGCTTTTGAGCAGACTCAAACTTGGGACATCGTTCCCTTCCTACTGGTGTTGAGTCTGTCAGCTGTCGCTGGGTCTATAAAGTCAAGAGACGACCTGATGGATTCATTAAGCGGCACAAGACTCGGTTGGTTGCCCGTGGCTTCACTCAGGCATATGGGATAGACTACGGGGAGACCTTTGCACCTGTAGCTCAGATGACCTCCGTTCGTGCACTCCTGGCAGTTGCAGCAGTTCGTCGATGACCTCTTCTCCAGATGGACGTGAAGAATATCTTTCTTCATGGTGACCTTACAAAGGTCGTCTATATGCAGCCACCCCCTGGTTTGTATACTCCTCCCCAGCATGTCTGTCGCCTCCGCCGAGCTATCTACGGGCTCAAGCAGACCTGTCGAGCTATGTTTGAGTATTTCCAATGAGCCATTACTGAGATCAGATACGTTGAGAGCTCACAGGACCACTCGCTATCTGTGCGATCATCTCCTCAGGGCTGGGCGATTCTCTTACTATATGTCGACGATATGATCATCACTGGTGATGACTCCGCTGCCATCACCTCCCTTAAGCAGTATCTCCGGTGCCGGTTCCAGATGAAGGACTTAGATCCTCTTCACTCCTTCCTCGGGCTAGAGATCGCCCACAGTGAGCGAGGGATTCTGCTCATCCAGCAGAAGTATACCGCTGACATTCTCAATCGAGCTGAACTTTCCGATGATCGCTCTGTTGCCACCCCTCTCGAGCTTCACGTGAAGCTTCGTCCCACAGACGGTAAGCCTCTCTCAGACCCTACTCGGTACCGACAGATCGTTGGTCAGTTGGTCTACCTCTGCATCACCAGGCGTGACATTGCTCACGCCGTTAGCATCGTCAGTCAGTTCGTCGAAGCCCCTAGCTCTGCTCACTATGTTATGTACCCTTCTTCAGATTCTCCGTTATCTTCGAGGCACTATCACCAGGTCGCTTTTCCTGTCATCAACTTCATCTCTGGTCCTATGTGCCTACTTGGACGCTTACTGGTCTGGTGATCCGACTACTCATCTATCGAGTACCGGCTATTGCTTATTTCTTGGAGACTCGCTCATCTCATGGCGTAGCAAGAAGCAGAGTGTTGTCTTCCTCTCTCTTCAGTATTGAAGCAGAGTTTTGAGCCATGGCCTTTATCACCAAAGAGATCGTTCACTTGCGACGTCTCCTTGGTGATCTAGGGGTTGAGATCTCTGGGCCTACAGCCCTTCATTGTGACAACCGGAGTGCAATACAGATCATCACCAACACGTTCTTCCACGAGAGGACGAAGCATATCGAGTTCGATTGCTACTACTTTCGCTAAGAGTATGAGGCCGGGACCATCTCTCCCCCCCCCCTTTGTCTCCTCCGGAGAGCAGATTGATAACTTCTTCACAAAGTCACACCCTGCTCCACGTTTTTAGTTTCTGCTTGGCAAACTCATGGTGCATGACCCACCTTGAGTTTGAGGGGGCTTGTTAGTGATAGTGTACATCGTTGAGATATACATACCTGTAGATTTCCTGTATATGATACCCTTCATTGTATCATCTATATATTTTGGCCCTTGGCCTAATGAGAGGATTATCCATTCTCCCCAAAAAACCATTGCCTCTCTCTCTCTCTCTCTCTCTCTCTCTCTCTCTCTCTCCTTCTCTATGGATCGTAACACCGAGCATAGTTCGAATCCATAAATAATGATTTTAAGGGTCACCAGCTAAGTGAAGTCTGCTTCACACAACAGTAAGGTATCGTCTACAAAGTGTAGATTATTAACTCTCCAAGAATCATCGCCAATACCTTGAAACAAGTTTTTGCATCTTGCTCTCCTGAATATAGCATCAAAGATGTCCACAATGAGAATGAAGAGAAAGGGTGAGAGAGGGCACCCTTGCTTGACTCCTCTGCCCATCTTGAAGTGGTTGCCCTTCTCGTTGTTAAGTAAACAAGAAAGTTTGGAGGAGGAGAGGATGTCCCAAATCATGTTTTAAGTAGGGTAAATCTCGAAGTGGTTGCTCTACTCAATTTTAAGTAGGGTAAATTACACATAGACCCCCTAAATTTTGACCGATTATCACTTACACCCCCTTATGTTTAAAACCCTACAAATGCCCCCTTGATAGTTTGAAAACATATCACTTGCACCCCTCCAAGGGGCCTCCAGAGGGTGTCTGTGTATTGTTTTTGGCATTTGTAGGGTTTTAAACATGAGGGGGTGTAAGTGATAATCGGTCAAACTATAGATAGTCTATGGATGGCACGTTTGTAAATTGGAAGGCTCTTGGAGATAACTTAGAATGTGGTGTGTGTACCAAAATAGCATCAAGAGGTTAGCCAACCGGAAACGTGCATGTGGAGGCCGAAGAATGAGCAGACGGTCGACTTATGGTACAATTCGTGGTTGGATTTTGGTGTGGTTATGGCCGATATTTGGTGATGTTCAAGATCGGTCTCACATGTACATCAGATATTAGACGGCTGGGATTAGTCGAACACCAACCGACCTTTGTTTGCTTTTAACCCGTCGGACAATTCATTGCTCTCATATGTTAATCGGTCGGCCGAAATGGCATCAACGGTCAAGATTCGCATTACCAAAGCCACACATGATCAGCCATACATAATGCAGAAGGTGAGGCTATCCTTACTCAACCTGAGCATTCCGGACAACTTCATGATGGGAGCCAAGTTGGACAAGGGTCTCACTTCAAAGGCCAAAGGAGAGCCTCAAAAGGAGCGGCCTGCACCAACTATAACTACCATTACCGGTCGGTCGGCAAAGAGAGCCAAGCCCGGTCGGTTGCGACCCCATGCTCCGCTGCAAGCCCGCCGGCACTCGCAAGGAGACGGTCAGTCCACAAAGAGACCCAATCTGATTGGCCCTTCTACAACCTCGTCGACTCTTGCAAGAAGACGGTCATTTAATAGAGATGTGTGTACCTTGACAAATAAAGAAGGAGCGCATCCAGAGACCCGATCGTGCATCTCAATCTCGACCGGTTGTTCACCTTGCACGCGACGGCCTCGCGCTTCGGACACGACCGACCTCGCATCTCACATGCGACCGGCCGCACGCTTCGGGCATGACGGGCCACACATCTCACATGCGATCGGCCTTGTAATGACCGACACTCCAGTGTGTTTTTGCTCTAGGTAACCTGATTTGATTTAAATATTATTTTAATATTGTTGCTTGAATAATTGCTTTTATTAGTTGGAATGCTATTGGTTGTACACGAGCGGGACCAGACAGTGGATCCCGGGTACGGGTCGGGAGGCAACATTGGAGGTGTAGTCACACGAGCGTGGGAGCACGTGTATCGAGGCATAGCACGAATGTTATTAATATAATAATAAAATAAATAGGGTGGCTAGTCTGTCGGACCCGGCGAGGTTCGCGCGTCGGCGCATCTTGGCGCAACCCAAGTCAAGGGTGAGTCAGGCCCGAAGCAAGCCGAGCTCGAAATGTATTAGAGAAAAAAAAAACCCAAAACCCACCCCTAAGACCCGAACCCAGCCCAAGCCAAACCCAACCCAACTCTCTCTCTCTCTCTCTCTCTCTCTCTCTCTCTCTCTCTCTCTCTCTCTCAATCCAATCGAACCCGAACCCAGTCCTAACCCATTCCTCTATCTCTCTCTCTTCTCTCCCATCTCTTCTCTCCAATCTCTCTCTTCTCTCAGATCTCTCTCCCTCTCTTCGGATCCTCTCTCTCGCGGATCTCCCTCACCCTCTCACCCGATCTCTCTCTATCTCTCGGATCTCCCTCACCCTCTCACCCGATCTCTCTCGGATTCCCCCCTCCCCTCTCAAATCGAACCCGATTCCGTTGTCCCCTCTTCCCGAGCCCGTGAATCTCGCCGGCACAGTCGACCGCCACCCCCTACCCTGCTAGCCGCCCCCATACCTTGCCGGCTGCCACCCACTACCCTCTGTACCGCCGCCCCTTTCCCCCCTTTAAGAACCCTACCTCAGTCCAACCCCCCGACCCTCTCCTCTCTCTGATCTCTCTTCCCTCCGATCCCTCTCTTCCTATCTGATCTCTCTCTCTCTCTCTCCTCTGCATCTCCCTCACTCCCCCTCCCTCTCTCGGTTTTTGCCGGCGCCGCCCAGGTGAGAGGCCTCCTTCGGCCTCCCTCTCTTGTGTCGCCACCTGGCCCGACGACCGACGACCTCCCCGAGCTCCGGCGACCTCCTCTTCCTCCACCTCGACATCTGGATGCCCAACCGGCTCGGCCTCTTCTCCACGTCAAGGCAAGCCTCTCTACACTTTCTCTTCATTTTTCATCCTTGTGAGTACCGGACCGGGCTCCTTCGGGCCGGGATCTTTACCTATGACGAACCCTCGACACATCCCAACCATCTCCGACCGTCGGAAGGCCTGACCCGACTGTGCCCGACCCCGTCGACTCATCGGAGCACCTCCGAGACCAATCCGAAACTGTCGTGCGGCCACCGTGGCCGAGGGCCCATCCTCGTTCGAGGACGCTTCCTAGAGGCTCTCCTCAGCTCCCACTTCTCATGGGAGGTGCGAGGGATACCGGCAGACCCTCCTAACAGCGCTGGTAAGGTTCAGTCCCCACCCCTCTGGTTTGGCTTCGGAAAAACCTGATGGGAAGGCCTCAAAAATTTGAAAAAAAAAAAAACCATTTAGGAAAAAATAGGTAATCTTGTGGTGTTTTAAATTAAGAAAAATTAGGTATATATCCTTAACTATTTTGCAATATTAGCCACATGTCACCATAATTTGTTATATTAGCTAAGGTCCCTACACGTATACATTCGTCGTCAGAAAGAGTATATGATGACTTCTCATATACTAGGGTTGGTGTGGTTTTCAATTTAAGGTTAGCATGATAGGGTTGTGTGCCTTGCACACCTAAGCATCCTAGTATGCTTTAGAAAGATTATATATTCGTCGGGAGGGACTTGAGCTATATTTTGAAATTAACGTATCATGAGATCAAAAGTACGTCATCTCTCATAAAGGACTTATGGGAAATCCCCCCTTTAAATTAACAAATTTGAGAGGTGGGGCATGAGTTGAACAATTAGAAAAACCATAAGGGCATTATTGTAATTTATTAAATTTTTAATTAGAAAATATAACGGGTTATATTTATAAGTTTTATGTTGAGATTAGGTGGTTTTTAGTCCACTTAAAAGGTGACCAGAGGGTACACTGAAACCAAACCCACTTAAGTGGGTGGACCCTACTTAAATGGTTGGGTCCTATTAATTATTGAGTGGTGCGGTATTTCGGTCACAATTTTGCCATCCGAATTCGAAATTCGGTGAAACTGACGGCAATGGACTCAGCTCGACGAAACAAAACTATTAACAATAGGTTGGCCTAGAAGTTTTGTAGATTACCAGAATGTTCCCTATATAGGACCCGATTCAACTACCGTGGTTCAACCGTAATCTTCCGATCTGGACTTTGATTTTCGCAAGACCGGAGGCATCGATCCCGAATCCCAAAATATATCTAACTGTACCACTGAAATCCAGTATGGTACCTTTAAGAATTAGCTGTCTTAATTACTTGGTCCCCCTTAGGTCGCGACCTTTCGAAATTACGGACCTACTTTCTGGGATCCCTAACCCCATTATGAGTTATGTTTGATACATATATGATTAGGGTCCGATGACCCTGTGAAATTAGAGTTTTTGACCCAAGTGAAATTAGGGTATGTTGACCCATATGTCCCTAGGGTCTATTGACCCATGTGCAATTAGAGTTTGATGACCAATAGAAAACCAGGGTCGAATGACCCATGTCTGACAAGGGTCTAATGACTCATGTATAACCCGGGTCTAATGAGTCATGTACAACCTGGGTCTAATGGCCCATAGATAACCATGGTTTAATGACGCCTAAAATTCTCGACTCGGCCAACTCGGCCCTAAACCCGTATTACTCTGTAGTAAGTATTGACCATAGGTCTGCTATGTATGAATTTGGCAGTGCGTAACCAGGACGATCCAGCCATAGATGGAGCAGAGATGGATCAAGAGCAGTTAACGGGAGTTTGTGCGTGATCGACAACCAGGTGACATCTACTCCCCTTCCCATGGTCTTTTATAGTGGAAAATAAGAACAACTAGGGTAGGTGGCCTCGATACTGCATACGGCTCCCGCTAGGCATCGTCGCATGTGGTCACATGGACCCCTCCTTGCATGCGAAATAGCGAGTCCGACGATGCATGCTTTAAAATATTAATAAAATGAGCATGCTTTAAAATATTAATAAAATAATAGCAATTTTTGCATGGACACCGTAATTAGGTATTTCCTTAAATTAAAATATAAATTGATTAAATAATAATTATCGGGACCCACCCTACTAAAAGGAGTGACAACCCTAATATACGGGATTTGGGGGAGTGTAGGTCGATTCACTTTAAGAGCGATATGACCTTTAGTTGTAGTGCTATTATGGGTTGCGAGAGCAGTGCGAGACCATGGTTAAACTATTGCAAATCATTAATATATGTATATACCTTTTTATCTGTTTCAGTATATGTATAAAAGTAATTATTCACTGTGTTGAGTTTTTGGACACTTTGTTAAAATAATAAAATATGATAATCTATCTTGTGGAAAGATTAGGACCCCGTGCGCGCAAGGGCCGTGAACCACCCTTGCGCATAGCCGAAGATCAGTAGGTTAGGGGTCACGGGCAAGGGTTTGTAGTAAAGCCAGTAGATGGTGCCCTCGAGTAAGGTTGGCCTAGCAATCCTGTCCCGTGGTAGTTGAAGACCCTAAATAAAGCAAGTTGGGCGGTAGAGCTCCACCGTGAAAGACGGAAAACCCCTTATGATCATCTGGGTGATTTGTGCATTGTGTTGGAGGATGCACGGCGAGAGAGTTGACCCTCTACATAAAAATAAAAGGCCCTATAATAATGCCTGACCGGGGGTAGGATGAACAAAATATCCGGGGTTTACATTATGATAGATATTTTATATGATTGCTAATTAACAACTATAGAATCTTAAATGTGGGTTATGAAATTGTAGAGTATGACAATCTAGTGATATTTAGATGGTAATTTATTTAATTTGTTCTTTAATACTATAGAATATTGAATAAACTTTATGATAGATAATCTAGTGACAGTAGTTATTGTATAAGAACAAAGACTACTGGTAGAATTAGGTTATCCTTCTGTAAACATTAATAATAATGTACTGGGACTGTTAAATAAAATTAGATTGGTTGTCTCATATTATTAAAGACTACTAGGATGTCACTAGCCATTAATTTGGCTAATCTTCCAATTTTCCATTGGGGGCTACTCTTTTCCACGAGTAGGTCCTTATGCAGGTTTAGAGACTCAGGACCGGAGTAGCGGTGGTAGTCCAGAGGCAGAGTTAGAGTCTTAGCTTGTCTTTCTTTTTAGTATGTCAATTTTTGTAGTAGTACTCTTTCATTCGATGTAATTAACCTGGATTGGAATAAGAATTATTTAGTTTAGTCAGTGTTTTGTGACTATTAGTGGTGATGATCCAGCTGAATTCTTTTGGGCTGGCCTCTCCTTAAGGCCACAAGCCTAAGTTAGATCATAATAAAAATATAAGTCTCTAAATGACCTAATTGACTAGCCCTGTAGATAGGACCTCTAAACCAATGTACTGAGTGTCAAGGAGTGGGTGAGACTCCTAGTTCGCCGTCAGAGGCTTGAGCCTCCTAGCTCGCCGTCAGTGGCTTGAGCCTCGTGCTCCCTTAAGAGAGACTTCTGTCAGCATATGGGGCACCGACAACCCACACATGCTGAGAGGATAGCCCGGTTGAAGGTCGAGCATAGTCATCTCTATCGAAAATTTTTAGCTCTCTCGGTTTCCTCTTAATAAAATATTTTTTAAAAAAATCAAGATTTAAAATACCCCTTGTTTCTTCCTCATCATTCTTCTTCATTTAGGAGAGAGCCGCAGTCCTGTGAGAAACACTAATTGGTGTATTTAGTTGACCAAACCCTAAACCCCTTGATTTTTTCTCACTTCACACCCCAGGGATCGGTTCTAGATTTCTGGGGCGTGACAGGCCTTACACTTCATTCCCCAAAGAAGCATACGAACATACTGGGACTCGCAACTTTGTCGCTGGTCGGCCACGCGCGAAGAGGAGAAAAGGGGCTTTTCAGGCCCCAGAGAAGCAAGCGAACCTACCGGGGCCACAACTTCGTCACGGGTCGGCCACAAGGGAAGAGGAGAAAGGGGGTGCTCCGCCCCCCAGAGAAGCATGCAAACCTACCGGGGTCCGTAACTTCGTCACGAGTCGGCCACGCGCAAAATGAGAAGGGGGGAGTCCAAACTCGCCGCCCCCCCCCAAGGTGGGCTGGCTGCGCACTAAAATGGAGGGAGGGGGGAGTCCAAACTCCCCCCCTCAAGGTAGGCCGGTCGCGCACTAAAACGGAGGAAGGGGGGATTCCAAACTCCTCCCCCAAGGTAGGCCAGCCGCGCACTAAAACGGAGGAAGGGGGGAGTCCAAACTCCCCCCTCCCCCCCAAGGTGGGCCAACCGCGCACTAAAATGGAGAGAGGGGGACTACCCCTCGTTTTGGCTGCCGGTCGGCTATGCACGAAACTGAGGAGGGAGTCCCCCCCCCCCTTTTTGATGATCGATCATGCACGAAGAAGCCACTCAAGAAGGATCGAGTGCCCCGAGAATCACGCCCCCAAAACGCGCGACGGTTGAACCCGAAAATCTCGAGCGCACAACGGTTACAGGAGTGCAGCCACTACAAGGAATAGGGTTTTTACCGACGAAAAATTATAATACCGTCGGTAATAATATATATTTTACCGACGGAACAAATATTTACTGTCGGTAATATAACTTTGATTTTTTTAATTTTTTTTACATATTTATTACCGACAGTTATATATTATCCGTCGGTAATATATATTTACCGACGGTATTAATCAATACCGTCAGGAATATAGGTTATTACCGACGGAAATACAACCGTCCGTCGGTAATATAGGTTATTACCGACGGTAATACAAAAGTCCGTCTCTAATAATATATTTTAATTTGACTATTTTTTTCGTTTATTTTTACCGATAGTAAATATATATCCGTCGGTATAATACTACGTTTTACCGACGGAATATATATTATCCGTCGACAAAAACCCTGCGATTTTTGACAGAAGCCCACTCCCCCTGCATATTTTTTTTTGTTTATTTGTACTGACGGTAACTATATATACGTCGGTATAATACTACGTTTTACCAACGGAATATATTGTATCCTTCGGTAAAAACCTTGTGATTTTTTCCAGAGGTGCGCTCCCCCTTCATGTTTTTTTTTTGCTTATTTTACCAACGGTAATGTTTTTCAGTCGGTATAATGCTTCTTTTTACCGACGGAATATATAATTTCCGTCGGTAAAAACCCTGCGATTATATCACTTCAGCGATCCCCCTTTCTGTTTCTGTTTCGATCTAATCCCTCCCCTCTCTCCCTTTCAATCTCGATCTAATTCCTCCCCCCCTTCCCGGCCACCCCTTCCCTCCCTTGCACCTCCGGCCACCCCTCTCCTCTCTCGCACCACCAACCGGCGATGCCACTTCTCCTTCTCCTCCTCGAGGCCTACCTCTCCATCTCCGGTGAGCTCCTCCTCCTCCTCCCTCTCCTCCTTAGTTTATTTTGTTCCAAATCGCATCCTAAAGTTTGAAATGTTAGCACAATACCCCTTTTGTCATCTACTTAATTCCCTCATTTGGTAATTTTTATCTTATCAAAACTGAATTGAATGGGGGGTAAAATGTAGTTTTTGAACAAGGGTTCAGGATTGATTCCCGATAAAGGATTAGAGCGCACCAATATCTAGGGGTGAGCGTCGGTTTTATCGGTCGATTTCGGTGTCGGTTTTATCGGTTTTATTTTTTTCGGTTTACGAAAAATCAAAACCGAAACCGAAACTGAAATGGTCGGTTTTTGTCGGTTCGGTGTGATGCGTTTTCGGTTGGTATGAGGTATGCTAGAGCCCTCGGCTCTTGAATCTTGATCATCAATTCGTCACAAAACAGTGGATGATTGTGCCCTTACATAGGCCAAAATGAAAGTTCAAAGCAAAATCAACTGACGTTCACTCTTTTGAAGCATTGTAGATGTAACATAATTATTTCATACTTGCACTTACTGAAAACAAAAGTATTTTGGCCATTGGGTTTATGATTTAAGGAGTCGGGTCGGTTTTGGTTTCGGTTCGGTGTTCCATACCCGGGAACCAAAACTGAAATTGTGCGGAGTCTTATAGATATGGTTTGAAATTACTGCAGGTGTTGTATAGTTAGATAGACGAAGATGTCTTCGATCGATAAGAGTTGGATGCGTAATTTGAATCGCATGAGCCAAGAGTACAGAGAAGGAGTCAGGAATTTTTTGGATTTTGCATTTGAGCATCTTGCATCGCTTGATGGAAAAATTATGTGTCCCTGTATAGACTGCGGAAGTATGACTAGGAAGGTTCGAGAGGAATGTGAGGTTGATCCGCTAATGCGTGGCATTGACATTAGCTATACCCGTTAGTTCTCGCACGGTGTGGAGCTAGATGCAGTCCCCATGGCAGCTCACGGTGAAACTGCAAACATAGTGATCGATGATGATAATATTAATACCGACGATGACGATGACGATGACATGTAGGGTATGATACATAATTTGCAAAGTGGAATAGGCACGGAAACACCGTCAGGTGATCAGCCCAATATTGAAGACAAGGTCTACAGATTGCTTAAGGATGCCGAATAACCTCTATACCCAGGGTGTGAGAAGTTTTCAAAACTTTCTTTCACTGTAAAGCTTCTTTATTTGAAGTGCCTCAATGGTTGGAGTAAAAAGTTATTTAATATGTTGGTAGAGTTGTTGAACGAGGTTTTTCCTATAGGTGAGACAGTACCCAAATCATTCTACGAGGCGAAGAAGATAATTAAAGATCTCGATCTTGGATACGACAAAATTGATGCATGCGTGAACGATTGTATGTTGTATCAGAAGGAGTACGAACATGCGTGGTCAAGCCATATATGCGAAGCAACGAGATATAAAGAGACGGATGCCGAGTCTAGTACCAATCGAAGGAAGAAAAATATATCTGCAAAGGTTCTCCTATACTTTCCGCTTAGGGATAGGCTTCAGAGGTTGTTTATGTCATCGAAGACTGCTGAGCACATGAGGTGGCATGCACGAGAACGTACAGATGACGGGGTTATGAGACATCCGATCGACTCTCTGACGTGAAAAGATTTTGATCAAACCTAACCTGAATTCGTATGTGAAGTTCGCAACGTCAGGTTAGGGATTGCTAGCGATGGCTTCAATCTCTTTGGGAATATGAGTGTGTCGTACAGCATTTGGCCAGTTGTCCTAGTTTCATAAAATTTGCCTCCCTGGATGTACCTAAAAAAGCCATACACAATGCTCTCCTTGCTCATTTCCGGACCCAAGTCGCCTGGTAATGAATTAACGTTTACTTGCAGCCGTTGATTGTGGAGTTGAATGAGTTATGGGAAGTTGGGGCCGATATGTATGATGCCTCGTTGCGTTAGAATTTTCGAATGCATGTGACACTTCTATGGACCATCAACGATTTTCCTGCATATGCCAACTTATCTGGGTGGAGTACTAAAGGAAAATTGACGTGCCCTACATGCAATAAGGAGACAGATTCATTACGGTTAAAGAACTGAGGCAAGTTTTGTTATATGTGCCATCGAAGATTCCTTATTGACGACCATAAGTGGAGGCAGAACAAAAGAGCGTTCAACGGCAAGAAGGAACTTGCAAAGGCCCCAGAGCAGCTTTCGGGGGTAGAAGTCTTGTGTGAATTGGATCAGCTTGATGCGGTGACACTTGGGAAAGGCAAAAAGAAGAGAACGTATGAAGAATCTGCGCATGAGCATAACTGAAAGAAGAAGAGTATTTTCTTTAAAGTACCGTACTGGAGCAGCCTGCTCTTGCGGTGTAACTTGGATGTCATGCATATCGAGAAAAATATATATGACAATATTATAGGAACACTACTGAATCTCGACGGTAAGACAAAAGATAATCTTAAATCTCATCTCGATCGTAAGGAGTTGGGCATCCGAAAATCACTTCATCCCCAAGAGATTGGGGATAAATATGTGTTGCCAGTTGCATGCTGCACCATGAGCTCACAGCAGAAGGCAGCCTTATGTGAATTCCTACGATCTGTGAAAACACCGGATGGTTACTCTTCGAATATCGCACGATGCGTGCAAGAGAACGGCCAAAAGTTGTCTAGATTAAAGAGCCACGATTGTCATATTCTTATGCAGCGATTGTTATCTCTTGCTATATATGGGAATTTAACCGAACAGGTGTCTGATCCGTTAATTGAGCTCAACACTTTTTTCAGACAGTTGTGCTCGAAGGTACTTAGACTAGACCAACTTGATCAGATGAAGAGGGATATTGCGATCACATTGTGCATGCTAGAGATGATATTTTCACCTTCCTTATTTGATGTCATGGTGCATTTGACCGTTCACTTGGCAAATGAGGCCAAACTCGGCGGCCTAGTTTATTACCGCTGGATATATTTTATCGAGAGGTAATCGTCTCGTCATATTTTTTAATATATTTGATCGTTCTTGATGTATTTATCTATAAATTTTTTTCTCAAATTAGGTACTTGCGAATATTGAAATTATATGTTCGTAATAAAAGTTATCCGGAGGGATCAATAGTTGAAGGATACCTAGCAGAAGAATGTCTGACATTCTGCTCAAGATACCTATATGGTATAGACATACGATTTAATCAACTTAAACGGAACTATAACGGTAGTCCAATAAACTTCGATGGGGGTCTGTCTATATTTGTCGAAATGGGTAGACCTCTAGGAGGAGGCAAAACCCGTCGATTGTCTGTAGATGAGATTCAACAGACACATATGTATATGTTGCGCCAATGTGATGAAGTATGGCCATTCATTGAGTAAGCATTTTACGATCATTTACTCATTCTTTCAGTCCATTCATTAAGTATATGTGCTAATTATAATCTAATTCATAACCTGTAAAATAGGAAGCATAAAGCCATCATTAATAATCGGGGTACTCGAAATGCTTCATAAATTCATAATTGTGAATTTTCATCGTGGTTCGAGAAACACGCAAGTATTCATATCATTACTGAATTTTACTGACATCCATTACCGAACAATAATTATGTATTCATATCATGAATGTCATGTGGTTATTATAGGCACAAGAGCTGCATAACAACCATGATCCGCTATTGAATGAGGATCTCTGGCGCTTATCTTGTAGCCCTTTGCAAGACGAAATATCATTTGATAATTATATCGTGAACGGTTATAGATTTCGGATGAAAGATAGTAAAAAATAACGAAGAACACAAAATAGTGGGGTTATCGTCAACGATCAGCAAGAAGAATTAGGAAATATCGACTTCTACGGCGTCCTCAACTAGATTCTCGAGATTAAATTCCTTGGCCAAAATCGGATCATATTATTCAAATACGATTGGTATGATGTTAATAATCACTGGACTGGTTATAATATCGATAAATATGATTTTATCAGTATCAATACTGGCAAGAGATTGAAAACCCAATATCAAGATCTATTCATTCTTGTCTCTCAAGCGGAACATATATTTTACGCACCAGATAATACCTCTCCAGGTTGGCAAATTATAGTCAGGTCACCACCCAAAGATTTTTATAATATGGGAGACAAAGATGCGGGGGTCGTCGATGATGATTTGGATGTATACCAAAATGATGAGATAATCGTTGTCGACACAGTGCATGACGAAAATGAAGAGGTCGACAATATAAACTGGATAGTGAATGTAGATCAAATGATAGAAGAGGGATGCGATGAGAGTGACAAAGATGAGACACAAAATGACTAGACCGTATGCAAATCAAATTATTTCATATATAAATCAAATTGTTTCATATATAAATGATATTGTTTCATATGTATATCATATTATTTTATACTGTTTCATATGTAAATCAAACTGTTTCATATTGTTTCATATGAAATCATACTGTTTCATATATAAATCATATTGTTTAGATGGCATCACGGTCGAGGGTTCGTAAAGGTAGGGGTAGGCTAGCTCGGAGCGCTCTGGCTGCTAACCCAGGGTCCGAGGCCGAGCCCTCCGGATCTGGTAGTGCTGTTCCTCTCTCTACACCAGTTCCTGATGGGGTCGCAGACTCCGGAGCTTCGAGCAATGCTTAGTACTCGGCTACAGCGTCTACGCCCATAGGTAATATTTAGATCAAAAGTTTTATACATGTTGCAAATACTTGTTCAGTACTGATGTATATTTTACTTGCAGGGTCGAGGATCACCAGGCACATAGGCAATCGGGGTATGACGACGGCCCGACGCTTATCGAGCTTACGCGAGCCACTTTCCCTATAATGGTGCAGCAAGTCCTTTGTGGGCGAGCACGCTTCTAATGCCGCCATGTGGGTCAGTATGATAGTACGGGAGGAGAGAAATACCCATATTATGGGGATAAAGGGGTGGAAGAATATCGATGCATCCTATAAGGAGAGCATGTATCAGGTTTTTTTGGTACGTTAGTTTTATTAAAGCATTTTAGAATAATATCGTACTTCTTTATAATTTGATTTGATAAAATTACTTGTTTCTAAATTGATTTTATAGGAGAAATTTAAATAGGAGAACATGAAAACCAACATCCACCGAGAGGACTTATGGAAGACGATGAGTGAGCGATACAAGGATTACCGTTACAAGCTCTATCAGCTTTACGGTTACTTGATCGGCGAGCCGGTTGAGAAGTTACAGGCTGCGACTGTGACGAGAGATGCGCCACCGCTACACGTTCTACAGTTTTTGGTCTCTCACTAGGTCACCCCTTCAATTTCAGGTATAATTATTATTTTGTTGATTCGTACTTGTTTTAATGTTATACTAAAACTTTGTATTGATATTTGAAAATTTAATCGATTGACACATGCGAGTTCTGCTAAAGGCAAGCATAATAGAAATACCTTGACGACACCTGCTCCAGTGAGGGGGAGGACCTCCATGCCCCAGCTTGCCCAGCAGCTGGTAAATAATACAAATATTTTATTATTTAAAGCTCTATAAATATTATATTAACTCATCTATTTATTTTATATATCAAACAGACACAGTCCTTGGGCTACGAGCCTAATCAGATTGACCTTTTTGAGGCCTCTAGGAGGCGGCGTACCGATGGGGCATTTATGAACGACAGGGTTGCCTCGCAAGTGGTAAGTAATTAAATTACTGTTAATATATTCGTATACGTATACCATCAAATATCATTGAATATCATTGGTTGTTTTCATATAGGAGAGAATGCGACTTATGGTGACCCCGTCGGGCGAGGCCGGCTCATCATCCAGCTCAGTATTTGTCGACTCAGCGATATATACTGTGCTCAGACCTGCCATGCACGGTCGTGTCCTCTGTACGGGCCTTGGAGTTACGCCCTCCTTATACTTTGGACGAGAGGGTATGCGCTCGAGGGCACGGGATACCCAGACCGGTGCTATCACTTAGTTGCAATCTACGCTAGACATGGAGCGCGAGTAGAGGCAGGCCCTCAAGCACATGGTTGAGGCGGAGCGCGAGCAGAAGCAGGCCCTCGAGCACAGGTTTGAGTCGGAGAGGCAGGCCCTCGAGCGCAGGGTTAAGGCGGAGTGACAGGCCCTCGATGAGAAAAGAGAAGCTCGTAGGGCACTGGAGCGTCGGCTTAATGAGTTCATAAGCCGGTCTAGCGGTACGTGGCTCATGCTCATGATCAAGTACTTACTAATCTTTATAATATTACTAAAAATTATGAATCTTACAAATTTGAGTTTAGATAGTATCATCACGCTAACATGCTAACTAATGATTTTTCAACGCTTAAACTCTAAATTAGACAATCAGATGGTAAATTGTTAAAATATCCAATTAGAATTCGCTCACAATTTCGAAATACAAAATAATTACAAGAACGAATTATCGGATGCCGATCCGATGATGATCCGATCGAATCCAAACCTATTTCAAATCCGAAACACACTAACTTATGATTTTTCAATGCTTAGACTCTAAATCGGTCAATTGGAGTGTAAATTGTTAAAATTTCCAATTAGAACTCGCTAGCAAGTCCGAAATACGAAATAATTCTAAGTACGAATTATCGGATGCCGATCCGATGACGATCCGATCGAATTCAAACATATTTCAAATCCGAAACACACTAATGTATGATTTTTCAACATTTAGACTCTAAATCGGTCAATCTGAGTGTAAATTGTTAAAATATCCAATTAGAACTCGCTCGCAAGTCCGAAATATGAAATAATTCCAAGTACGAATTATCGGATACCGATCCGATGACGATCCGATCGAATCCAAACCTATTTCAAATCCGAAACACGCTAACTTATGATTTTTCAACGCTTAGACTCTAAATCGGTCAATCGGAGCGTAAATTGTTAAAATATCTAATTAGAACTTGCTCGCAAGTTTGAAATACGAAATAATTCCAAGTATGAATTATGTGATGCCGATCCGATCGAATCCAAACATATTTCAAATCCGAAACATACTAACTTATGATTTTTCAATACTTAGACTCTAAATCGATCAATCGGAACGTAAATTGTTAAAATATCCAATTAGAACTCGCTCGTATGTCCGAAATACAAAATAATTCCAAGTACGAATTATCGGATGCCAATCTGATGACAATCCGATCGAATCCAAACCTATTTCAAATCCGAAACACGCTAACTTATGATTTTTCAACGCTTAGACTCTAAATCGGTCAATCGGAGCGTAAATTGTTAAAATTTTCAATTAGAACTCGGTCGCAAGTCCGAAATATGAAAGAATTCCAAGTACGAATTATCGGATGCCGATCTGATCGAATCCAAACCTATTTCAAATCTGAAACACGGTAACTTATGATTTTTCAACGCTTAGACTCTAAATCGGTCAATCGGAGCATAAATAGTTAAAATTTTCAATTAGAACTCGTTCGCAAGTCCGAAATATGGAATAATTCCAAGTATGAATTATTGGATGTCGATTCGATGACGATCCGATCAATCCAAACCTTTTTCAAATCCGAAACACGCCAACTTATGATTTTTCAAAGCTTAGACTCTAAATCGGTCAATCGAAACGTAAATTGTTAAAATTTCCAATTAGTACTCGCTTGCAAGTTCGAAATACGAAATAATTTCAAGTAAAAATTATCGGATGCCGATCCGATGACGATCCGATCGAATCCAAACCTATTTCAAATCCGAAACATGCTAAATTATGATTTTTCAATACTTAGACACTAAATCGGTCAATCGGAGTGTAAATTGTTAAAATATCCAATTAGAACTCGCTCACAAGTCCGAAATACGAAATAATTTTAAGTACGAATTATCGGATGCCGATCCGATGACGATCCGATCGAATCCAAACCTATTTCAAATCCGAAACACGCTAACTTATGATTTTTCAACGCTTAGACTCTAAATCGGTCAATTGGAGCATAAATTGTTAAAATTTCCAATTAGAACTCACTCGCAAGTCTGAAATATAGAATAATTCCAAGTATAAATTATCGGATGCCGATCCGATGCAGATCCAATCGAATTCAGACCTATTTCAAATCCGAAACACGCTAACTTATGATTTTTCAACGCTTAGACTCTAAATCGGTCAATTGAAACATAAATTGTTAAAATTTTCAATAAGAACTTGCTCGCAAGTCCGAAATATAAAATAATTCTAAGTATGAATTATCAGATACCGATTCAATGACTATCCGATCGAATCCAAACCAATTTCAAATCCGAAACACGCTAATTTATGATTTTTCAACGCTTAGACTCTAAATCGGCCAATCGGAGCGTAAAATTGTTAAAATTTCCAATTAGAACTCGCTCACAAGTCCGAAATACAAAATAATTCTAAGTATGAATTATCGGATGCCAATCCGATGATGATCCGATCGAATCCAAACCTATTTCAAATCCGAAACACGCTAACTATTGATTTTTCAACGCTTAGACTCTAAATCGGTCAATCGGAGCGTAAATTGTTAAATTTTCAATTAGAACTCACTCCCTAGTCTGAAATATGAAATAATTCCAAGTATGACTTATCGGATGCCAATCCGATGACGATCTGATCGAATCCAAACCTATTACAAAAACGAAACACGCTAACTTATGATTTTTCAACGCTTAGACTCTAAATCGGTCAATCGGAACGTAAATTGTTAAAATTTCCAATTAAAACTCACTCGCAAGTTTGAAATACGAAATAATTCAAAGTACGAATAATCGGATGCCGATTCGATCGAATCTAAACCTATTTCAAATCGGAAACACGCTAACTTATGATTTTTCAACGCTTAGACTCTAAATCGGTCAATCGGAGTGTAAATTTTTCAAATATCCAATTAGAACTCACTCGCAAGTCCGAAATACAAAATAATTCCAAGTATGAATTATCGGATGCCGATCCGATGACGATCCGATCGAATCCAAACCTATTTCAAATCTGAAACACGCTAACTTATGATTTTTCAACGCTTAGACTCTAAATTGGTCAATCAGAGCGTAAATTGTTAAAATTTTTAATTAGAACTCGCTCACAAGTCTGAAATACGGAATAATTCAAAGTACAAATTTTTGGATGCCGATCCGATGATGATCCGATCGAATCCAAACCTATTTCAAATCCGAAACACGCTAACTTATGATTTTTCAATGCTTAGACTCTAAATCGGTCAATCGGAACATAAATTATTAAAATTTTCAATTAGAACTCGCTCGCAAGTCCAAAATACGAAATAATTCCAAGTACGAATTATCGGATGCCGATCGTATGACGATATGATCGAATCCAAACCTATTTCAAATCTGAAACACGCTAACTTATGATTTTTCAAGGCTTAGACTCTAAATCAGTCAATAGGAGTGTAAATTCTTAAAATATCCAATTAGAACTTGCTCGCAAGTCCGAAATAAGAAATAATTCTAAGTACGAATTATCGGATGCCGATCCGATGACGATTCGATCGAATCCAAACCTATTTCAAATCCGGAACACGCTAACTTATGATATTTCAACGCTTAGACTCTAAATCAGTCAATCGGAGTGTAAATTATTAAAATATCCAATTAGAACTCGCTCGCAAGTCCGAAACATGAAATAATTCCAAGTACAAATTATCGGATGCCGATCCGATGACGATCCGATCGAATCCAAACCTATTTCAAATCCGAAACACGCTAACTTATGATTTTTCAACGCTTAGACTCTAAATCGGTCGATCAGAGTGTAAATTGTTCAAATATCCAATTAGAACTCACTTGCAAATTCGAAATATGAAATAATTCCAAGTATGAATTATTGGATGCCGATCCGATGAAGATCCGATCGAATCCAAACTTATTTCAAATCCGAAACACGCTAACTTATGATTTTTCAACACGTAGACTCTAAATCGGTCAATCGGAGTGTAAATTGTTAAAATATACAATTAGAACTCGCTCGCATGTCCGAAATATGAAATAATTTCAAGTACGAATTATCGGATGCCGATCCGATGATGATCCGATCAAATCCAAACCTATTTCAAATACAAAACATGCTAACTTATGATTTTTCAACGCTTGGACTCTAAATCGGTCAATCAGAGCGTAAATTGTTAAAATTTTCAATTAGAACTTGCTTGCAAATCCGAAATACAAAATAATTCCAAGTACGAATTCTCGGATGTCGATCCGATGACGATCCGATCGAATCCAAACCTATTTCAATTCCGAAACACGCTAACTTATGATTTTTCAATGCTTAGACTCTAAATCGGTCAATCGGAACGTAAATTATTAAAATTTTCAAGTAGAACTCGCTCGCAAGTCTGAAATACGAAATAATTCCAAGTACGAATTATCGGATGCCTATCCGATAACTATCCGATCGAATCCAAACCTATTTCAAATCCGAAGCACGCTAACTTATGATTTTTCAAAGCTTAGACTCTAAATCGGTCAATCGGAGCATAAATTATTAAAATTTCCAAATAGAACTCGCTCGCAAGTTCAAAATATGAACTAATTCCAAGTACGAATTAGCGAATACCAATCCAATGACGATCTGATTGAATCTAAACCTATTTCAAATTCGAAACACGCTAACTTATGATTTTTCAACGCTTAGACTCTAAATCGGTCAATCGGAGTGTAAATTAATAAAATTTTCAATTAGAACTCGCTCGCAAGTCCAAAATATAGAATAATTCCAAGTACAAATTATCAAATGCCGATCCGATCGAATCCAAACCTATTTCAAATCCGAAACACGCTAACTTATGATTTTTCAACGCTTAGACTCTAAATCGGTCAATCGGAACGTAAATTTTTTAAATTTTCAATTAGAACTCACTCGCAAGTCTGAAATACGAAATAATTCCAAGTACAAATTATCGGATGCCGATCCGATGATGATCTGATCGAATCCAAACTTATTTCAAATCCTAAACACGCTAACTTATAATTTTTCAACGCTTAGATTCTAAATCGGTCAATCGGAGTGTAAATTGTTAAAATATCCAATTAGAACTCGCTCGTAAGTCCGAAATACGAAATAATTCCAAGTACGGTTTATCGGATGCCGATCCGATGACGATCCAATCGAATCCAAACCTATTTCAAATCCGAAACACGCTAACTTATGATTTTCAATGCTTAGACTCTAAATCGATCAAATTGTTAAAATTTCCAATTAGAACTCGCTCACAAGTCCGAAATACGGAATAATTACAAGTATGAATTATCGAATGCCGATCCGATGACGATCCGATCGAATCCAAACCTATTTTAAATCCGAAACATGCTAACTTATGATTTTTCAACGCTTAGACTCTAAATCGGTCAATCGGAACGTAAATTGTTACAATTTCCAATTAGGACTCGCTCGTAAGTCCAAAATACGAAATAATTCCAAGTACGAATTATCGGATGCTGGTCCGATCGAATCCAAACTTATTTCAAATCCGAAACACGCTAACTTATGATTTTTTAACGCTTAGACTCTAAATCGGTCAATCGGAGTGTAAATTGTTAAAATATCCAATTAGAACTCGCTCGCAAGTCCGAAATACGATATAATTCCAAGTACGAATTATCGGATGCCAATCCGATGACGATCCGATCGAATCCAAACCTATTTCAAATCCGAAGCACGCTAACTTATGATTTTTCAACGCTTAGACACTCAATTGGTCAATCGGAAATTGTTAAAATATCGAATTAGAACTCGCTCGCAAGTCCGAAATAAGGAATAATTCCGAGTACGAATTATCGAATGCCGATCCGATGACGATCCGATCGAATCCAAACCTATTTCAAATCTGAAACATACTAACTTATGATTTGTCAACGCTTAAACTCTAAATTGGTCAATCGGAGTGTAAATTGTTAAAATATCCAATTTGAACTCGCTTGCAAGTCCAAAATATGAAATAATTCCAAGTACGAATTATCGGATACCAATCCGATAACAATTCGATCGAATCCAAACCTATTTCAAATCCGAAACACGCTAACTTATGATTTTTCAACGCTTACACTCTAAATCGATCAATCAAAGCATAAATTGTTAAAATTTTCAATTAGAACTCGCTCGTAAGTCCGAAATACAAGATAATTCCAAGTACGAATTATCGGATACTGATCCTATCGAATCCTAACCTATTTCAAATCCGAAACACGCTAACTTATGAAACGCTTAGACTCCAATTAGAACTCCCTCGCAAGTCCGAAACGAAAAAATTACAAGTATGAATTATCGGATGCCGATCCGATCAACTCCAAACCAATTTTAAATCCGAAACACGCTGACTTATGATTTTTCAACGCTTAGACTCTAAATTATAGATATAAATTATTTTTTTAACAAATACATATTAATTGCAGGATGCGTAGAGTCAGAGGATGGGAGCACCAGTGTTGGTGCCGGGCGGCGTGGGGTGGTTGAGCTAGGGCACGCAGCTTCCCTCAGTTTTAGATTGTGTAAAAATAATTTTGTAATAAATATGTGGTCATTTTTTTGTCTTGTCTATAATTGTCTGGTATTGTCATAATATTTGGTAATATTTGATAAATTGTGGTAATGGTAATTTGTGGTAATATTTGATAAATTATGATAATGGCAAATTATGATAATATTTGATAAATTGTGATAATATTTGATAAATTGTGGTAATATTTAATTTTGTCAATTATGGTAATATTTGAATATATTATGGTATTGTTGTAAATCATAGGAATTAAATAAATTATAGAAATTTTTTTTTAAAAAAATTATATGTTTTTACTGACGGAATTTATAAATTTCGTCGGCAATAAACTATTTTATTATTTATATATTGCCGACGGAACTTAGTTGTCCGTCGGTAATATATAAACTATTATTGACGGTAAAACTTTTAGCCGTCGGTAATAAGCCTATATATTACCGATGGAAGATAAATTATCGTCGGTAATAATTAATTATATTTTTAATTAAATATAAATATATTACCGACGGAGGCATTATAACCGTCGGTATTAATTATTAATACCGATGGAAATATTTTTTTCGTCGCAGATTTTTCCCGACGCCTTTTTTTTTCCGACAGACTAGCGACGGAAATGATGTCCGTCGCGAAACATCTTTGCCGACGAAAAATCAAATTTACCGACGGAGATATTCCATCGGTAAAAACTATTTTTTTTGTAGTAAGCCCACGCTCCCGAGATTTTCGGCCGAAGTTACTTGGTGCCAACCGTATGCCACGTCCCCACCACGTGGACGGTTGAGCACGTTGCGAGAGCATGTCATCAACCTAAACCGCGCGGAGCGCGCCAACTGTCATCACAGAACTCTATAAAAGAGGAACCGCCCCTTCAGCAGAGAGGATCGAATTTTGGCGAATGTGCTGTCCGATTCTTCCCAGATTTTGCGGAGCTAGAGAGACCGAGATTGCAGAGGTCTGTATCACAACCGAGACTGCAGGGGTCGGTATCTTGATCGAGATTGCAGAGGTCGGTATCTTGAGTGAAATTACAGAGGTCGGTATCTTGGGTAACCAGTCCTCTCAGGGTGTAACTAGGTTAAGGGTGAGAGATTTGTAACCAGATGGTTGTTTAGTGCATTCTCACCCCGCCCCGTGGTTTTTTTTCCTTCGACATTGAGAAGGGGTTTTCCACGTAAATCCAGTCTGCTTTACGTTTTAGTTTGTTGGATTGTGGGGGGGTTTTACTTGAACCGGGTGGTTCGGGTGGCAAGCACAATCTAACAAGCCAAAAAGTAAAACAGGCCAGATTTATATGAAAAATCCCTTCTCAACTTCGAAGGGGAAAAAACCACAGGGCGGGGCGAGAATGCACTAAACAACCATTTGGTTACAAATCTCTCACCCTTAACCCAGTTACACCCGGAGAGGACCGGTTACCCAAGATACCGACCTCTGCAATTTCACTCAAGATACCGACCTTTGCAATCTCGGTCAAGATACCGACCACTGTAGTCTCGGTTGTGATACCCCCTCCTGATCGGTCGGTCTCTAGGTGCTTTCCGGTTGATCAGGATCATTCTTTTTTCCCACTCTGCTGGTTATGCATTGTGGTGACTGTGCGGCTGTCTCGGTTGTGCATTTTCACCTTTCGAGTATTTTCATCAACTAGTCATACTCCTTGTTGAGTCTGTCGATCAGTCGATCCTTCTTGATAGGTCTCTACTATTACCGATGGGTAGAACTGAGTTTAGAGTGTTATATACCCAAACGTCTTCGAGAACTCACCCCCGCTCCATGATGGGGGCAAGTGGCTCTAGGAAGAGGACTTTTGCTTGACCCAACTCGTGGAAGGTCAAGTGCTCCCGAAGGAGGCTTTTGGTCTGGCCCAACTCGTGGGGGGTTAAGTGTTCCCAGAGAAAGCTTTTGGCCTGACCCAACTCGTGGGGGGTCAAGTGCTCCCGGAGGAGGCTTTTATATTTCACCTTTCACGCATCTTCACTGATTGGTCGTGCTCCATGTTGAGTCCTTCGACCGGTTAGTCTTTACTGCGGATCAGTCTTTACACGATAATTAAGGAGTGTTTCACCCTGGGCATGTTCACCGATCGGTCGTACTCCTTGTTGGGTCGTTCGACTGGTCGGTCTTTACCGCCCCTTGGTATTTGCTCCCGCCGACCGATAGAACACACTTTAGGGTGTTATATATTGCCCGGACTTTTTCACCTGTCGGTCATACGCCCTCTTGAGTCTGTTGACCAGTTGGTATTTATGATTTACCCCCAACCCATAAGGGGAGAAAGTTCCGGCCGGTAATACTCAGCATTGAGTCTTTTCACCGGCCGATCTTTCGCCTGACCAACTCTTTAACTTCAGTCGCTCGGGTCTTCTTGGGTGAGGTTTTTTGGCTTGACCCAACATGTGGGGGGTCAAGTGCTCCTGAAGGAGGCTTTTGGCCTGACCTAACTCGTGGGGGCTCAGGTGCTCCCAGAGGAGGCTTCTGGATTTAGGTTGGATGATTTTGTCTAGGTTCGGTCTTCCCAATCCTTCGCCACCCCCAACCCTCTCATATTGCGAGGGGATCTTGGACGATGAGCTTTTGCATAGAGTCTTTATTGATAAAACAAGAACTTGAAATCTTCCATTAAAGGCATCAAGCCCTTACATTATTAGACCTGAGAGGCTACAAGTAGTAGTGCTCAGTTAGCGAAGGGTGTGCAGTCTTACACCTCATCGACATGCTTGTGGGCTGTGTGTCGAGGATGATCGATGAACCGGTCGAGGTAGCCTGCTTCAACGAGTTCCTCGATGTGATTCTGCAACGCTCGACACTGCAAAGTGGTATGTCCGTACTCCATGTGGTTATCACAGTAGCGAGACAGGTCTCGTGAGCTCCTCACTATTGGACGCATCGGCGGTGCCCATCGAAAGTAATGCTCCTCCTTGATGATCTCAATGATCTTGTCAATCGGCATGTTCAGCACCGTGAAGTCCCGATTCCATAGGGTGTAGGGTGCCCTGCCACGATCACTCCACTTTTGGCGCTTTGCGTCGTGCTGCATCGACTCGCCTGACTATTTTTCTACATTCCGTACAGCCGCTGGTCGATTGAAGGCTGGTTGCTGGTGTGGGTGCAAAAATTGTACCGAACCGGATCAGAGCGGCATAGGCCCGCGCAACGGCCCAAGTGGGTAAGCTCGCCCGAGCTCATGGGCCCACCCTACATGGCTCGCAGATCAAGCCCTCCCCCTTATTGGGCCTGAACAACGGCCCAATAAGGGCCCATCAAGGAGACCCAGAACCAGTGCCACGTCATCATCGCCACATCATCATACACCATATTGGGCACATGCCTATGCTATAAAAGGACCCCCAAGGCATTCAGGAAAAAGGGTTGGTCATTTGATCAGAGGAAGAGGGATTCCAAACCCAGAGCCGGAGCCTTCTATTATTCCTCTTGAACTCTTCTAATTGCTCCGTGCAAACACATTGTAAAAAGCTTCTCTCGGCCTGTCGAGAGAATGCTCAACCCTCCTTACTCATATTATAGTGAAGATCAAGTGGCACCTCTCGCCCGGAGACGTATGTCGTAAGACCGAACTCTGTCAATAATTCTTGTATCAACACTCTCTACTCTCTCTCTTCGTCTCTACTCTCTAATCTTCATCTCTACCACTTGCAAATCAACTATATTCAATCAAGGCTATGGGGTGGGGTTCTCGATCAAGGCGGCTCGGAAATCTCCCCCACAATCTTTGGCATCGTTTGTGGGATATCGATAGAGGTCTTACCCACACCTCTACCGACTCATATTCAACTTGTGGTGATGAGCCACAAGTCCTTCTCCAAATCCACCTCAACGCCTTTATCACGCTGACATCAACACGCTCGATGGTGAAGGCCAACACTAACCCACCAAAGGCAGGTGCTGAACAAATAAATAATGTGCTAATTGAATAAGAACAAGAAGTCTCGGTTGCAACCAACTGAAGAAATGTTCGGGAGTGGCTGGGGCCGCAAGGTAGTCATCCAGAAGGGCATAGCGATCGGCAGGAGCCGTCATCCCCGAGGCGTCGATCTGGCAAAGAACACGCTATTCAAGGGAGCGAGCCTCAGGTTACATACGAGATCACGGCTGCTGACTTCCAGCTGCTTAATCTCCTCAAGAAGAATACGACCCTCGAACAAGAGAGAGACTCCTTGAAGAAGGCAGCTGAGAGGGCAGGAGTTATGAACCATAACTTTCCCGCCGCGACTGAAGGCCCATTGAAGACTCGCCCAGCTGCGAGTCATCACCTCGAAGAACCAAGGAGGGTTCATGCTGAAAAGCGTCAGGCATCCACGCAAGCACCTAAGCAAACGGTATGGGATCGTCTTGACATCGATGGCGCTCCAAGCTACCGTCGAGAGAGGTTGCCTGAATCAACGGGATCCATTGGATGTCCCATTCACTCGCATGCAAGAACGCCAGATGCACGTGAGCTACTCAACCGACGAAGACAAACTACAGATGTGGGACGCCACCATCAAGATCGCAAGCTACTATTCGCCTCAGCGGGGCCTCTTCATCCCGAGGTGCTCGCAACCCTTTTTCCTGTGGGTTGGTGAACACCAAGTTTGCCCAAGTTTAACTGCATCAAGGGAGACCCTACTCTCTATATCCTAGCCTACAAGCAGGCCCTGACGCCATATGAGTATGAGAACCATGTTCTTTTCCGTATGTTTGCAGGAAGCCTCAAGGGGTCTTTCCTCGATTGGTACTACACATTGCCCACCAGAGCGGTGGCTACATTCGAAGAACTGGCGGAACTCTTCATGGATCATTATCGGCTTAACCTGAAGCCAGAAAAGAAACTGGATACTTTTTACCAGCTAAAGATAGGCTTCGATGAATCCCTGAGGAGCTTCACAACCAGGTTTCGCAATGAGCATTCTGAGCTCACTGGTCGTTACCAGAATGAGGAGGTCATTATGTTGGCATTCCAGAATGTCATCCGATCGGAACTCCACGTCTACACTAATTTTATCCAACATCCTCCGAACTCCTTGGAGGCGATGTTCAAACGCGTGCAGCGGAAGATAGATATGGAGGGCAACCAGCGGGCCAGAAAGTTATGCGAGCCACGTGAATCTCGCGACTCTCAACACAGGAAGGCTGATGAAGCCCTAAGGGATGCACACTACAAGAAGTCTGTCAATGCTGTATCCGACCAAAAGGTACAAGCCAAAAGGTACAATGAAGATCCGAAGGCTCCTCCAGCAGGAAAGAGGTGAACTCCAAGGGAGCAAAGGGTATTCACTGAGCTGAATACCTCTATTGAAGACATCTTCGCCTATTTGCAAAATGAGCCCTTTTGCAAGTGGCCACAGCCTCTCCCTTCTAATTCCGACCAGGCGGGAGATACGATAGCCTACTGTAGTTCCATCACAGCCATGGCCACCCAACCTCTACATGTCGGAAGCTAAAGCATCACATCGAAGATCTGATCCAAGAAGGGAGGCTCGATGGCTACCTCGCTAACAAGGAACCTGGTCTAGAAAAGTAAAGGCAGTTGCAGTGGAAAAAGAAAGTCAACGTAATATATGGATACATAATCATAACGTCCGCTGGGCAGCCTCTGAAAAAGTGTAACCATAACTTTGTTCTATCAATAAAGTGTCTCCTTTTTCTCAAAATCAAATCTCTCGAAGTTCGATTCCACCATATTAAGGCATTAAAAAAAAAGACTCCTGGCAACCCAGGTCAACCAAAGACCTTTGATTTCGCCCATTCAAGTTGGAAGCTCGAAGGTAATTCGGCTACGCCCTCTCGAGGCTAAAGTCCGATAAAAAGGCTCCTGGCAACCCAGGTCAACCAAAGACCTTCGATTTCGTCCATTCAAGTCGGAAGCTCGAAGGCAATTCGGCTACGCCCTCTCGAGGCTAAAGTCCGATAAAAAAGTTCCTGGCAACCCAGGTCAACCAAAGACCTTCGATTCTGCCCATTCAAGTCGGAAGCTGGAAGGCAATTCGGCTATGCCCTCTCGAGGCTAAAGTCCGATAAAAAGGCTCCTGGCAACCCAGGTCAACCAAAGACCTTCGATTCCGCCCGTTCAATTCGGAAGCTCGAAGGCAATTCGGCTACACCCTCTCAAGGCTAAAGTCCGATAAAAAGGCTCCTGGTAACCCAGGTCAACCAAAGACCTCGACACTCTACAAGCCCAAGGCCCTGCCCTTGGCACTTGAAGGCAAAGTCTGAGGTGACCAAGACTTCGGCACTCTACAAGCCCAAGGCCCTACCCTTGGCATTTGAAGGCCAAGTCCGAGGCGACCAATACTTCGGCACTCTACAAACCCAAGGCCCTACCCTTGACACATAAAGACAAAGTCCGAGATGTTGTCGCCAACGTATTGGCATTCGATCAAAAGTCCAAGCTTAGCCTTGTCACTCAGGTCCAAGCATCAGATTGTCATTGGACATCACCTTTTCTCGATGACTGACGGTTCCAAACCGGTTAGGAGGTAGTCGGTCTAACTCTTTCAGCGTGTGTCTCCACACTGGTGCAGTCGACAGTGGGTTCCTCATGATCTTCGTTCACAAAGGGCCTTAATGGCCTGAGCTTGCCATCAAAGCCACTGTCCGAATCCTCAATATATGGCAGAGGAGGAGCACAAATAATCTCCTTCGTTCCTCAATTGCGTTTTCCCAATACAGCGGGTCCCCTGATGGTTTTCATCGTGAAAAGAGTGGCCTGCAATGGATGAACAAACGATAAGTTAAGAGCAGGGTGCGTGAAAAATCCACCGAAACACGAGATAAAAGGGCACTTCCTTGAACCTGGTCAAATTAACACCCTTATGCGACCATAGTACTTGGCAAACACAGTAATCAGGTGCGGTAGTACATCGGGTGAAGACTGGCTGGCCATTATGCGACGTCATCCTAAATTATCTCTAAGAAGTCCCCTCAAATGTAGCATTGTCCCTCGCCGACAACCCCGCGCACCAGTGGCTTAGGAATATGTCCGAAAAAGTGTCAGTTTCAAATGGGGCTAAAATTCTGAAAATACACTATTTTCAGTACCGACACTTCTTGGCCTCTTCTAGCAACCCCAATAACGGGGTGTTAGTATCGACAAGCTGCCCCACTCGGTTTTGCACAAAAAAAACCGAGTGGGGAAGGGGTGACAACACACCATCAGCAACCCAACCCTCAGCTTCATCAGAAAACCGAGAGGGGGGGTGTGTCGGCATCAACAAGTAACCCACCCCTCGGTTTCGTCAGAAAAACGAGATGGGAGGGGATGTTGGCATCAGCTATAGTTCACCCCTCAGTTTCGATAGAAAACCGAGAGGGGGGGTGTTCGGCATCAACAGCAACCCACCCCTCGGTTTTGTCAAAAAACCAAGAGAGGGGTGTTCGGCATCAACAGCAATCCACCCTCGGTTTTGTCAGAAAATCGAGAGGTGGGGTGTGTCAGCATCAATAAGTAGCCCCCCCTTCGGTTTCGTATAAAAACCAAGTAGGGAGGGGGTGACCGCATGCCACCAGCAGCCCACCCCTCGGTTTTGTCAAAAAATAAAACCAAGAGGGGGGGGTGTGTCGGTATCAACAAGTAGCTCCCCCCTCGGTTTTGCATAAAAACCGAGTGGGGAGGGGGTGACGGTCCACCATCTGCAGTCCACCCCTCAGTTTCGTCAAAACAATCGAGAGAGGAGGCGTGTCGGCATCAACAAGCAACCCCCTCGGTTTTGCACAAAAACCGAGTGGGGAGGGGGCAACGGCACACCATCAGCAGCCCACCCCTCGGTTTCGATAGAAAACCGAGAGGGGGGGTGTTCGACATCAATATCAACCCACCCCTTGGTTTCATCAGAAAACCGAGAGGAGGGGTGCTCGGCGTCATCCAAACCTATTAGTCAACCCGATTCAAGTGTCATCCATACACAATGATCATTCAAAGACGAAGAGCTATCTTCCATTGGGTCGGTTGGATAGCATCTCATCCAAACCTATTGATATGCTTATACAAACTTCATAAAAAAAAATCCCCTTTCTCATCAGGGGTGAGCACGCGATAATCGTCACGTCATCACTGGGGCCCGACTGCAGTCCCTAGTGAACACAGTAACTAGGTGCAGTTGGTTGTCGGACATAACGGATGAGTTACCGCGTGCCGAGATATCTTTAAGACGCTAGCCGAAAACTCGATCAATACGTTCTTTAGAGGCATCTCTCTATAAAGGTGAATACCGGAAAAGTTACTCGTCAAGGCGAACGATGTTTCATGTCTACTTTGACCAATTTTCCAACGTCGATGCAACAACGCCTTATACGCATTGATCTGACGCGTGTATAAAAAGTTATAACAGTCGGAAGTTTTTGAGGCCTTTTTCTCCAAAGGTAGACATCCGAAAGGTTACACGTCAAGGTGTGCGATGTTTCACGTCCACTTTGATCGGTTTTTCAGCTCCAACACAACGACACCTTATACGCGTTGATCCGACGTGTGTATGAAAAGTTATGACTGTCGGAAGTCTTCGAGACTCTTATCTCCAAAGTAAGGCATCGGGAGAGTTACACGTCAATGCACACCAGGTTTCACATCCACTTTGACCAATTCTTCGGTGTCAGCACAACGCCACCCGTGCACCATCTTCCGGCAGCGGCTCGCGACAGCAGAGGAGGGGTTCGGGCGGACCAACCCTCCGCCCCTCTCTCCAAGCGTTCCCCCTACACTGGCCCGTGACTACCTGAGGGGGAGCAAACGGACCCATGGCCCGAATTGATACCGAACGAAGAGCCCCCCATGCGTGCCAGTAGCAACGGAGATCAAGGGGGGTCCGGTTCCTCCCCCCGGCGTGCCTTTGTTCCCACGGTGGCCACGGACCCTGCAAGTCCCTCCGCGTTTTCGAACCACACCCCAGCGTGCGCCTTCCGTTGGGCTGAAAAGAAGAGCGTGGGGGGTCGGACGAGCCAACCATCCCCCCTTCCGTTCGTTTCTCCTCTCACGCAGCCCTCTCTCCACCTCTCCCTCTAGCGCGCGCGCGCGCGGGGGGGGGGGGTCCCCCTTGTGCGTGCCTCGTCGTGCAGCAGAGAGAGAGGGGGGGGGGGATTCCCCCCATGCGTGCCTCGTCGCACAGCAGCAAAGATCAAGGGGGGTCCGGTTTCGCACGATGGCCACAGACCCCACGGGTCCCACCGCGCATCCGAACCGCACCCACGCATGCGCCTTCCATCGGGCAAAAGAAGAAGAAGAGAGAGGTGGATCCGATCCTCCCCTCTGAGCGTCATTCTGTCGCTCTCTCCCATGACCATTGGCGCCCGCTGCGACCCGACCGCCTGCGCACCACCACTGGCCTCCGCACCCGATCCCGAGCCCGGCCACCATCAGCGCGCCGTATCCCAGCCCGCAACCGCTTGACGCCAAGTCTGACGGCCCGGTCCACGCCCCGCATGCTCCCCACCGGGCTCCAACCTTGGCCCCACCGGGCTCCAACCTAGGGCAACTAAGAAGAGAAGGAGGGTTACATGTAGCACCCCCCTTGCCGACCTTCGCCCAACGCCACGGTCCCGGACACCTGCATGTATCCCTCCACCTGCGCGTGCTCCTCCGCATGGCAGCGACAACCCAGGGGGGAGATCCGACTTCTCTTCAACCGGTATGTCCTCTGTGATACCGGCGAGGGGGAAAAGTCGTCGACACGAAGGCTCTCTTGTGCAGACACCACCCAGGGCTCTCTCTCTCTCTCTCTCTCTCTTTCTCTCTCTCTCTCTCTCTCTCTCTCTCTCTCACAGACACCGCCCACGACTCTTTCTCTCTGACTCGCACCCGGCTCCCTCTCCCACTCGCGCATGGGTCCGCCCACCGCTTGTGTGCGACCCGGCCTTCCTTTCAGCTGCATGGATCCGCAGCAATCTGGCTCTACAGCACTCGTGCATGCATGTATCCACAACAAAACCAAAAGAAAAAAAAAGAAAGCAAAGAAAGGAAAGAGAGAAAGAAAGAAAGAAAAGAGAGAGAGAGAGATAGAGAGAGAGAGACACCTGCTCTCTCACCGAAGTTAAAAGCAAAGAAAGGAAAGAAAGAGTGGATAGAAAGGAAAGAGAGAAAGATAGAAGGAAAGAGAGAAAGAGAGACGATGCTCTCTCTCACCGAAGACAGAAGGAAAGGAAGAAAAGAAAGAAAGAAAGCAAAAAGAGAAAGAGAGACGCCTGCTCTCTCTTCCACTCATGCACGGACCCCGCGCCCCTTTAATTTGCCGTGCCTCCATCTTCAGTGTACAACACACACAAAACAAAAAAAAAAAGGGTTTCGGCGTTGAAGAAAAAGGGTCACGGTCAGAAAACGTAATGATTTTTCGGAAACACCCACTTACAAAACCAAGACTTTTTGGTTCACACCAAGAGGGTCTCGGCGTCGGCAGAAAAAAAAAGGGTCTCGACGTCGGCAGAAGGAAAATGGTCTCGGTCGAAAAATACATTGATTTTTCGAAAACACCCACTTACAAAACCGAGACTTTTTGGTTCACAGTAAGAGGGTCTCGGCATCGACAGAAGGAAAAGGGTCTCATTCGGAAAACACATTGATTTTTCGGGAACGCTCCCTTACGAAACCGAGACTTTTTGGCTCGCACCAAGGGGGTCTCGACATCGGCAGAAAGAAAGAGGGTCTCGGTCAGGAAGCACACTAGCTTTTCGAGAATGCCAACCTACAAAACCGAGACTTTTTGGCTCGCACCAAAAGGGTTTCGGCATCAGCAGATCAGCACGAGTATCCTACATGAATACATTGGCTTGGCTCGTGACACGAGTTGTGACTCTGCTAATACGAACCGCGACTCTAATAGCCCTAGCCAACCATGCCAGAATCCTAAGGCGTTTGCACAATGGAATCCCAGCCGACCCAGGGGGTCCTGACCCGACTAGGAGGGGGTAATTGTGGGTGCAAAAATTATACCGGACCAGATCAGAGCGGCATGGGCCCGCGCAACGGCCCAAGTAGGTAAGCCCGCCTGGGCTCATGGGCCCACCCTATAGGGCTCGCAGATCAAGCCCTCCCCCTTATTGGGCCCGAACAACGGCCCAATAAGGGCCCAACAAGGAGACCCAGAACCAGTGCCACATCATCACACGCCATATTGGGCACATGCTTATGCTATAAAAGGACCCCCAAGGCATTCAGGAAAAAGGGTTGGTCATTCGATCAGAGGAAGAGGGATTCCAGACCCAGAGCCAGAGCCCTCTATTCTTCTTCTTGAACTCTTCTAATTGCTCTGTGCAAACACATTGTAAAAAGCTTCTCTCGGCCTGTCAAGAGAACGCTTAACCCTTCTTACTCATATTATAGTGAAGATCAGGTTGTACCTCTCGCCCGGAGACGTATGTCGTAAGGCCGAACTCCGTCAACAATTCTTGTGTCAACACTCTCTACTTTCTCTCTCCGTCTCTACTCTCTAATCTTCATCTCTACCACTTGCAAATCAACCATATTCAATCAAGGCTGTGGGGTGGGGTTCTCGATCAAGGAGGCTCGGAAATCTCCCCCATAGCTGGTCACTAATGTCTTTAGTCTTCAGCTTTTGTTCGGCATCTTCGATCTTGATGTATTTCTCTACTCACCAGAATAGCTCGTCGACCATCGTGGGCGGCCGCTTGATGAGTAAGGCGCTAACAGACTGGTTAAGCTGTACTGAATTCTTAAGGGCCGCTACCACCATGAGGTCTTGTCAATCAGTATCGACTAAGCTCAGGTATTCAGTCCTGAATCAGTGATAGAATTTCTTCAGCGTCTCCTTCTGGGTCATACTCATCCTGAAGAATGACTCCAGAGTCTTCAGCTCCCGGCGGTTGCAACGATATTGATCGATGAACCGAGTGCTCAGTTCCAAGAAAGATGAGATGGATGAGGGTCTGAGCTTGTGGAACCATTCGAGGGGGGTTCCAGACAAACTATTGGCGAAGGTTCGACAAAAAATATGGTCATCTTCGTAGGGAACCAGGGCATCCCGGAAAGCAAGCACGTGCTCTACCAGGTCCTTCAATCCATCAAACTTGGGTAGGCGTGGAGGGTTCCACCCACGTGGGAATGGTTCCCTTAGGAGCTTCTCGATGAATGGTGACTGAGCGGCTTCTCGGATAGCGACCTCTAGCCGATCAGGAGCTCGGGCTCCTGGCCGGTCTTGCTGGGTTCCTTCTTGATCTCCAAGTCACTCCGAAGCATGTACCCTAATGCGATCATGGATGCTCCTTCGATCAGCAGTGTGAACCGGTTGTCGACTAGCTGGTGTCTCCTGAGTGTGGTGACTATCGCTCGGTTGCCGATGGTGTTCATTCTCTCACTTTGGGCGGTGAGCTTGTGTTGAATCCATCTTCCAGTGGTATTTGGAGGCAGGTGGCTGTCGGGGGTGTGCCCCGAGTCGGGACCAGACATCCGAGCGTGCCGACGCTGCTTAGGCTTGCTTGTTTCTTTCAGCTGGTTCCGGGCTACTTGAGTCTCGTCCGTCAAGATTCGCACTTTGGACCTCTACTGAGCGATTCGTCCTGACCACCACCTGAGGCATCGGTTGCGGCTGCACTTGCCCTGGTTGGGCAACTTGTGTAGGAAGGCTTTGTCCCACTTGGGCTAATATGCCCTGGTTGAGTGGGCCACCAGCTGATGTGGCCCGCACAAAGTCGCACAGCTCCTCATAGTTGCGCTGCATCGTTTAGAGCTGGGTGGTGAGAGCTTGTTGGGTTATCATCATGGTAGCCAGAAAAGCCTCTGATAGTCCTCCTACTAGAGGAGCCATGGTTAGTACCGGCGCTTAACTAGAATCCCCAACCCCCAGTACGGGATTCACCAGCGGGGCTATGTGCTCCGAGTTCGTTGGTGGTTGCACGGGATGTCCAACATCATTAGCATCTCTGAGCGGGGGGAGTTACGAAGTCGAGCGGGTACGATACGGTCCACCGGCCATTGTTCTTCAATCTTATGGTAGTAGCGATGACTTCTAAGTTTGCTGGTTGATCGACGCCCACGGGTAGGTCAATCAGTAAACTCGGGCAGGTTGCAGGTAGCCTCAGACTAGTTGACACCCACAGGTCAACAGTCGAAAGCTCTGGTAGGAAGTCTCGAAGACTATCTCACAGACGGTGCAAAGATTGTGGGGGTTTTTTTATGGACCGGGTGGTTCACGTGGCAAACACAATCTAACGAGCCAAGAAACAAGGAAGACCCGGGTTTGCGTGGAAAAACCCATTCTCAACGTCGAAGGGAAAAAAACCACGGGCGAGGCAAGAATGTACTAAAACAACAGTTTGGTTACAATCTCTCACCTTAACCCCAATTACACCCTGAGGATCGGTCACCCAAGATACCGACCTCTGCAATTTCACTCAAGATACCGACCTCTGCAATCTCGATCAATATATCGACCACTGCAATCTCGGTTGTGATACAAACCTCTACAATCTTGGTCTCTCTAGCTCCGCAAAATCCGGGAAGAATCGAACAGCACCTTCGCCAGAATTCGATCCTTTCTGCTGAAGGGGTAGATCCCCTTTTTTAGTGTCGGGATAACGGTTGGAACGCTTCGTGCAGGATAAGTTGACGACGTGCCTCCGCAAAGTGCTCAACCGTCTGTGTGGTAGGTACGTGGCACACGGTCATCACCCGGTAACTTTGGTCGGGAATCTCGGGAGCGGGGGCTGCACTCCCGTAACCGCTCTGTGACCAAGATTTTTGGGTTTAATCATTGCGTGCTTTGGGAGCGTTATTCTCGGAAAACTTGATCATCGTCGAGTTCCCCTCTTCGCGAGCGGCCAATCATCAGAAGGGGGGGGGGGGGGTTTGGACTCCCCCCTCTCTCCAACAAAGTGCATGGCCGAACAGGGGGCGGGAGTTAGACTCCTCCCTCCTGGCTTCAATGCGCGACCGACCAGGGGGGGGGGGGAGTTGGACTCCCCCCTCCTAGCTTTAATGCGCGGCCGACCAGGGTGGGGGGGGGGGGAGTTGGACTCCCCTCTCTTGGCTTTAATGCGTGGTCGACCAGCGGGGGGGAGTTGGACTCCCCTCTCTTGGCTTTAATGCGTGGTCGACCAGGGGGGGGAGTTGGATTCCCCCCTCTCCCAATCATAGTGCGCGATCGGCCGGGGGGGGGGGGAGCTTGGACCCCCCTGCTTCATTTTATGTGCGACCTATCAGCGACGAAATTGCGGCTCCCGGTAACTTCACGTTCACCTTATTCTCCGCTTCGCGTGTGGCCGACCCGTGACGGAGTTACGGATACCGGTAAGTTCACCTTCTTCTCCGCTTCACGTGTGGTCGACCTGTGACAGAGTTACAAATATCGATAAGTTCGCCTTCTTCTCCACTTCGCGCGTGGCCGACCCGTGACGAAGTTACGGATACCAGTAAGTTCGCCTTCTTCTTCGCTTCGCTCGTGGCCGACCCATGACGGAGTTACGAATACCGGTTAAGTTTGCCTTCTTCTCCACTTCGCGCGTGGCCGAAACATGACGAAGTTACTGCCCCCTGTAAGTTCATCAGGGTATACGCATGTGGTATGGGATTTGAGTCTCTCCTTATTTGTTGAAAAACTAAAGCCCTTGTTTGATAACACATATGTGAAAATTAGAGCGGATGGTTGTTTTGCTGAAACATGCACCGATGCAGTTGATTTCACTGAAATGTGCACCAAAGTCTCGGCCTGCAATGAGGATTTCCATGATTTTGATGAAAAATAGGTTCGTGCAAAACCGCTTAAGTGCTATCAAACATAGAAAATCAAATAATACGTTGAAACGCGGGTGACATATCATGTTTCAGCGTTATCAAACAAGTGTATTTGGTATAGGTCTGAATTATGTACTAGAGCGGTTTTTGGGGCCTTTTTACTCATAATCAAATTTGCATCATGACTTGAACAAGGGTTTGAGATGACCTGAGAGTGGGGGGGGTGCATAGGATTTTGGAATGATTGAAAAACCACCCACTCTGTCGGTGGTTCCTCTATAATATTTAGGGGGAATTAGCCATAAGCCCTTTATAGAAGATGCTTTTAAGCACACAAATTCGTTTGGGCTAAGACACACTACAAGAAATAGGTTCTTTACCGACGGACATTATCATTCCTGTCGGTAATAATATCCTTTTTACCGACGGTTACAATAATATCCGTCGGTAATATAACTTCGATTTTTTTAATTTTTTTAGCACATTTATTACCGACGGTCATATATAATCCATCGGTAAAATGGTTTATACCTACGGAATGTATATCTTCGTCGGTACAATGCTTTATACCGACGGATAAATGACGTCCGTCGGTAAAATATCACGACGAAACTCAGGGTAAAAATCGAGTCTCTGGAAAAAATGGAACCCTGAGTTTCGTCGTGATATTTTACCGACGGACGTTATTTGTCCGTCGGTATACAGACATTATACCGACGGAAATTACATGTCCGTCGGGAAAAATGCCGACGAAAATTAAATGTCCGTCGGTAAAAATGTCACGACAAAACTCAGGGTAAAAACCGAGTCTCTGGAAAATATGGAACCCTGAGTTTCGTCGTGATATTTTACCGACGGACGTTATTTGTCCGTCGGTATACAGACATTATACTGACGGAAATTACATGTCCGTCGGTAACAATGCCGACGGAAATTAAATGTCCGTCGGTAAAAATGTCACGACGAAACTCAGGGTAAAAACCGAGTCTCTGGAAAAAATGGAACCCTGAGTTTCGTCGTCGATTTGTACCGACGGACATTTTGTTACCGTCGGTAAAAAGGTTATTTTTACCGACAGAAGTAAAAAGTTCCGTCGGTAAAAAGCCTGGTATATATTACTTCCAGTGATCCCCTTCTGTTCTGTTTCGATCTGAAACTCCCTCTCTCTAAATCTCCCCGCCTCTTTCTCTCTCTCTCTCTCTCTCTCTCTCTCTCTAAATCTCCCCCCTCCCCGGCCTCCCTCGCGTCCCTCCGGTCGGCCACCCCTCCCCTCTCTTGCGCCTCCGATCGACCGGCGGCGAGCTCCTCCTCCTCCTCCTCCTCGTGGGCACCGGTGATCCTCCTCCTCCTCCTCATCCCTCCGGTGAGCTCCTCCTCCTCCTCCTCCCCCCAGTGAGCTCCTCCTCCTTAAAATTTTATACCTGTATGTATTCTTTTTCTGGGTCTTAGCAACTCCCACGAAGTGGGCTCATTCTCGCACCTGGTTTTATAGCATGTATGCTTTCACCATGAGGATGGTGGAGATACAATGGGATTAATAAATCTTATGTTTTTTTTTTTGGAAACTCTTATGTTTTACTTGAGGTATGAAATCTAATGGTGAAACGCAAATTCTATGGAAAATGTGTGGAAAATTTAGCCCACGATATCCCCTCACACACCTACTCTAGAGTTCAATCAACAAACATAGATGGAAAAGAAATGACGGAGTCAAGAAACACTAACCAAAAACACATGGCACTACAACACAAATCCCATTTTTCTGTGGTAAAAAAAAGTTGTAATGGCGGACTTGCCGTTTGCATATGTCTTCGTCGCAAAATCCCTTTTTTCTATGAAGGCCCCAGCATTTTTGCCCCTTTTGCGGTGGCTGGCAGGATGGCAACGATCAGTGGTTGTGGTAGCCCCCTAGGTTTCATCCCATTCTCTATAGTTTCACCAATCGAAAGACATAACCTATAGGTTGATGATGGAGTTGGTTAAATAACATTACTTCATCTATAAACAGTCAATGTTTCCCATCAAACAGAAATAAACCCCATTTCCAATCTGTAGAGTTTTTTGTTTATATTAAATATCGACTTAACAAATCGGATTTGGATCAAAATCCGACAATCTTGGTTAAGCCAAGCAACTCTGGATATGTCCCAAACGCATATGGCTAATTGGCTTTGTACGTAAGTGGTCTTATTTAAGCTAGAGACGACTCATGAGCATAGTTAAGCAGCTCGACAGTCAGGTCATGGTCACAGGGAATGCCTAGCTAGATGTTAGATAACTATCTTACCCAAAAGCTTAAGATGGTCACGTGATATCAGAGTTTTGGTTTCTGCGAGGTCCTAGGTTCAAATTATGTTGCCTCCATTTGTTAATTTCAGTATTACCCCATCTATTTAATTCTCCACCTACCCGGGAACCGAAATCGAATTTGTGCGGAGTCTTATAACATTATTTGAAATTACTTCAGGTGTTGTATAGCCAGATAGACGAAGATGTCTTCGATTGATAAGAGTTGGATGCGTAATTCGAATCGCATGAGCCAAGAGTACAGAGAAGGAGTCAGGAAATTTCTGGATTTTGTATTTGAGCGTCCTGCACCGCTTGATGGAAAAATTATGTGTCCCTGTATAGACTGCGAAAGGGTGACTAGGAAGGTTCGAGAGGAATGTGAGGTTGATCTGGTAATACGTGGCATTGACATTAGCTATACCCGTTGGTTCTCGCACGGTGAGGAGCTAGATGCAGTCCCCATAGCAGCTCACGGTGAAACTGCAAATACAGTGATTGCTGATGATAATATTAATACAGACGATGACGATGACATGCAGGGTATGATACATGATTTGCAAGGTGGAATAGACACGGAAACACCGTCAGGTGATCAGCCCAATATTGAAGCGGACAAGTTCTACAGATTACTTAAAGATGCCGAACAACCTCTATACCCGGGGTGTGAGATGTTTTCAAAACTCTCTTTCACTGTAAAGCTTTTTCATTTGAAGTGCCTCAATGGTTGGAGTAATAAGTCATTTAATATGTTGGTAGAGTTGCTGAAAGAGGCTTTTCCTATGGGTGAGACAGTACCGAAATCATTCTACGAGGCGAAGAAGACAATTAAAGATCTCGGTCTGGGTTATGAAAAAATTGATGCATGTGTGAACGATTGTATGTTGTACCGGAAAGAGTACGAACATGCGCGGTCATGCAACATATACGGAGCAACGAGATATAAAGAGACGGATGCCGAGTCTAGTACCAGTCGAAGGAAGAAAAATGTATCTGCAATGGTTCTCCTATACTTCCCGCTTAGGGACAGGCTTCAGAGGTTGTTTATATCATCGAAGACTACTGAGCACATGAGGTGGCATGCACGAGAACGTACAGATGACGGGATTATGAGACATCCGGCCGACTCTTTGACGTGGAAAGATTTTGATCATACATATCCTGAATTCGCATGTGAAGTTCGCAACGTCAGGTTAGGGCTTGCTAGCGATGGCTTCAATCGCTTTGGGAATATGAGTGTGTCGTACAGCATTTGGCCAGTTGTCCTAGTTCCATACAATTTGCCTCCCTGGATGTGCTTAAAAAAGCCATACACAATGCTCTCCTTGCTCATTCCCGGACCCAGGTCGCCTGGTAATGATATTGACATTTATTTGCAGCCGTTGATTGAGGAGTTGAACGAGTTATGGGAAGTTGGGGCCGATACGTATGATGCTTCGTTGCGCCAGAATTTTCGGATGCATGCGGCACTTCCATGGACGATCAACGATTTTCCTGCATATGCCAACTTATCCGGGTGGAGTACTAAAGGAAAATTGGTGTGCCCTATATGCAATAAAGAGACAGATTCATTACGGTTGAAGAACGGAGGCAAGTTTTGTTATATGGGCCATCGAAGATTCCTTGTTGATGGCCATAAGTGGAGACAGAACAAAAGAGCATTCAACGGCAAGAAGGAACTTGCAAAGGCCCCGGAGCAGCTTTCGGGGGTAGAAGTCCTGTGCAAATTGGATCAGCTTGATGCTGTGGCACTTGGAAAAGGTAAAAAGAAGAGAACGTATAAAGATTCTACGCGTGAGCATAACTGGAAGAAGAAAAGTATTTTCTTTAAACTACCGTACTGGAGCAGCCTACTCTTGCGGCATAACTTGGATGTCATGCATATCGAGAAAAATGTGTGTGACAACATTATAGGAACACTGCTGAATCTCGACGGTAAGACGAAGGATAATCTTAAATCTCGTCTCGATCTTAAGGAGTTGGGCATTCGAAAATCACTTCATCCCCAAGAGATTAGGGATAAGTATGTGTTGCCAGTTGCATGCTACACCATGAGCTCACAGCAAAAGGCAGCCTTATGTGCATTCCTACGGTCTGTGAAAACACCAGACAGTTATTCTTCGAATATCGCACGATACGTGCAAGAGAACGGCCGGAAGTTGTCTGGATTAAAGAGCCACGATTGTCATGTTCTTATGCAGCGATTGTTATCTCTTGCTATACGTGGAAATTTAACCGAACCGGTGTCCGGTCCGTTAATTGAGCTTAGCACTTTTTTCAGACAGTTGTGCTCGAAGGTACTTAGAGTGGACCAACTTGATAAGATGGAGAGGGATATTGCGATTACATTGTGCAAGCTAGAGATGATATTTCCACCTTCCTTCTTTAATGTCATGGTGCATTTGACCGTTCACTTGGCAAATGAGGCCAAACTCGGCGGCCCAGTTCATTACCGCTGGATGTATTTTATCGAGAGGTAATCGTCTCGTCTCATTCGCACAATGTATTTGATCGTTCTTGATATATTCATCCAAATATTTTTTTCTCAAATTAGGTACTTGCGAACATTGAAATCATATGTTCGTAATAAAAGTCGTCCGGAGGGATCAATTACTAAAGGATACCTAGCAGAAGAATGTCTAATATTCTGCTCAAGATACCTACATGGTATAGACACGCGATTCAATCAACTTGAGCGGAACTATGACGGTGGTCCAATAGACTTCAATGGGGGTCTGTCTATATTTGCCGAAATGGGTAGACCTGTAGGAGGAGGCAAAACCCGTCGATTGTCTGTAGATGAGATTCAACAGGCACATATGTATGTGTTGCGCCAATGTGATGAAGTGTGGCCATTCATTGAGTATGCATTTTACGATCATTTACTCATTCTTTCAGTCCATTCATTAAGTATATGTGCTAATTATAATCTAATTCATAACCTGTAAAACAGGAAGCATAAAGCCATCATTAATAATCGGGGTACTCGAAATGCTCCCCAAATTCATGATCGTGAATTCTTATCGTGGTTCGAGAAACACGTAAGTATTCACATCATTACTGAATTTTATTGACATCCATTACCGAACAATAATTATGTGTTCATATCATGAATGTCATGTGGTTATTATAGGCACAAGAGCTGCACGACAACCACGATCCGCTGATGAATGAGGATCTCTGGTGCTTATCTTGTAGTCATTTGCAAGATGTAATATCGTACGATGGTTATATCGTGAACGGTTATAGATTTCGGACGATAGATAGTGAAAAATCACGAAGAACCCAAAATAGTGGGGTTGTCGTCAACGGTGAGCAAGAAGAATTAGAAAATATCGACTTCTACGGCGTCCTCAACGAGATTCTCGAGATTAAATTCCTTGGCCAAAATCGGATCGTATTATTCAAATGCGATTGATATGATGTTAATAATCGCGGGACTGGTTATAATGTCGACAAATACGGTTTTATCAGCATCAACACTGGCAAGAGATTGAATACCCAATATCAAGATCCATTCATTCTTGCCTCTCAAGCGCAACAGATATTTTATGCACCGGATAATACCTCTCCAGATTGACAAATTATAGTCAGGTCACCACCCAGAGATTTTTATGACATGAGAGACAAGGATGTGGGGGTCGTCGATGATGATTTGGATGCATACCAGAATGATGAGATAATCATTGTCGACGCAGTGCACGACGAAAATGAAGATGTCGACAATATAAACTGGACAGCGAATGCAGATCAAATGATAGAAGAGGGATACGATGAGAGTGACAGAGATGAGACAGAAAATGACTAGACCGTATGTAAATCAAATTATTTCATATTTAAATCAAATTGTTTTATATATAAATCATATTGTTTCATATGTATATCATATTAATTTATACTGTTTCATATGTAAATCAAACTGTTTCATATGTAAATCATACAGTTTCATATGTAAATCAAACTGTTTCATATTGTTTCATAAATCATACTGTTTCATATATAAATCAAACTGTTTCATATTGTTTCATATGTAAATTTTACTGTTTCATATGTAAATTAAACTGTTTCAGATGGCATCACGGTCATATGTTCGTAGAGGCAGGGGTGGGGTAGCTCGGAGCGCTCCGGCTGCCACCCCAGGGTCCGAGGCCAAGCCGTCCGGATCTGGTAGTGCTGTTCCTCTCTCCACACCAGCTCCTGATGTGGTCGCAGCCTCCGGAGCTTCGAGCAGTGCTCAGCACTCGGCTGCAGCGTCTACGCCCACAGGTAATGTTTAGATCTAAAGTTTTATACATGTTGTAAATACTTCTTCAGTACTGATATATATTTTATTTCCAGGGTCGAGGATCACCAGGCACGTAGGTGACCGGGGCGTGACGACGGCCCGGTGCTTGTCGACCTTACGCGAGCCGCTTTCCCTACAGTGGAGCGACAGGACCTTTGTGGGCGAGCACGCTTCTGACGCCGCAACGTGGGTCGGTATTATAGTACGGGAGGAGAGGAATGCCCTGATTGTGGGGTTAAGGGGGTGGAAGAACATTGATGCATCCTATAAGGAGATGATGTATCAGCAGTTTTTGGTACGTTAGTTTCATTAAAGCATTTTAGAATAATATCGTACTTCTTTATAATTTTATTTGATAAAATGACTTGTTTCTAAATTGATTTTACAGGAGAAATTTAAATGGGAGAACATGGAAACCGACACCCATCGGGAGGACTTGTGGAAGATGATGGGTGAGCGGTACAGGGATTACCGTCACGAGCTCTACCAGCTCTACGGTTACTTGGTCGGCCAGCTGGCTGAGGCGGTACAGGCTGTGGCCGAGACGAGAGACGCGCCACCGCTACACGTTCTACAATTTTTAGTCGCTCACTGGGCCACCCCTCACTTTCAGGTATAATTATAATTTTGTTGATTCGTACTTGTTTTATTGTTATACTAAAAATTTGTATTGATGTTTCAAAATTTAATCGATTGACACAGGCGAGTTCACGTAAAGGCAAGCAGAATAGAAGTGCCTCGACGACACCTGCTCCAGTGAAGGGGAGGACCTCCATGCCCTAGCTTGCCCAGCAGCTGGTAAATGATACAAACATTGTTATTATTTAAAGCTCTATACATGTTATATTAACTCATCTATTTATTTTATATATCCAACAGACACAGTCCTTGGGCCACGAGCCTAATAGGATTGACCTTTTTGAGGTCTCTAGGAGGCGGCGTACCGATGGGGCATTTCTGGACGATAGGGTTGCCTCGCAAGAGGTAAGTAATTAAATTACTGTTAATATATTCTTATACGTATGCCATAAAATATCATTGAATATCATTGGTTGTTTTTATATAGGAGAGGATGCGACTTCTAGTGACCTCGTCGGGCGAGGTCGGCTCCTCCTCCAGCTCAGTATCTGTCGACACAGCGATGGATACTGTGCTGAGACCTGCCACGCACGGCCGTGTCCTCTGTACGGGCCTTGGAGTCACGCCCTCCTCCTACTTTGGACGAGAGGGTATGCGCTCGAGGGCACGGGACACCCAGACCGGTGCTATCACTCAGCTGCAGTCTGTGCTAGACGCGGAGCGAAAGAAGAGGCAGGCCCTCGAGCAGAGGGTTGAGGCGGAGCGAGAGCAGAGGCAGGCCCTCGAGCAGAGGGTTGAGGCGGAGAAGAAGGCCCTCGATGAGGAAAAAGAAGCTCGCAGGGAACTGGAGCGTAAATTTTATGACTTCATAAGCCGGTCTAGCGGTGGCTCATCCTCATGATCAGGTACTTACTAATCTTTATAATATTAGTAAAAAATATGAATCTTACTAATTTGAGTTTAGATCATATTATCACACTTATGATTTTCCAACACTTAGACTCTAAATCGGTGAATCGGAGCGTAAATTGGTCAAATATCCAATTAGAACTCGCTCGCAAGTCTGAAATACGAAATAATTCCAACTTCGAATTATCGGATGCTGATCCGATGACGATCCGATCAAATCTAAACCTCTTTCAAATCTGAAACACGCTAACTTATGATTTTCCAACACTTAGACTCTAAATCGGTGAATCGGAGCGTAAATTGGTCAAATATCCAATTAGAACCCGCTCGCAAGTCCGAAATACGGAATAATTCCAACTTCGAATTATCGGATGCCGATCTGATGACGATCCGATCGAATCCAAACCTATTTCATATCCGAAACACGCTAACTTATGATTTTCCAACATTTAGACTCTAAATCGGTGAATCGGATCGTAAATTGGTCAAATATCCAATTAGAACCCGCTCGCAAGTCCGAAATACGGAATAATTCCAAGTTCGAATTATCGGATGCCGATCCGATGATGATCCGATCGAATCCAAACCTATTTCATATCCGAAAAACGCTAACTTATGATTTTCCAACACTTAGACTCTACATCGGTGAATCGGAGCGTAAATTGGTCAAAAATCAAATTAGAACTCGCTCGCAAGTCCGAAATACGGAATAATTCCAACTTCGAATTATCGGATGATGATCCGATCGAATCTAAACCTATTTCAAATCCGAAACACGCTAACTTATGATTTTCCAACACTTAGACTCTAAATCGGTGAATCGGAGCGTAAATTGGTCAAATATCCAATTAGAACCCGCTCGCAAGTCCGAAATATGGAATAATTCCAACTTTGAATTATCGGATGCCGATCCGATGACGATTTGATCGAATCCAAACCTATTTCATATCCGAAACACGCTAACTTATGATTTTCCAACACTTAGACTCTTGATCGGTGAATTGGATCGTAAATTAGTCAAATATCCAATTAGAACCCGCTCGCAAGTCCGAAATACGGAATAATTCCAAGTTCAAATTATCGGATGCCGATCCGATGATGATCCGATCGAATCCAAACCTATTTCATATCCGAAATACGCTAATTTATGATTTTCCAACACTTAGACTCTAAATCGGTGCATCGGAGCGTAAATTGGTCAAATATCCAATTAGAACCCGCTCGCAAGTCCGAAATATGGAATAATTCCAACTTCGAATTATCGGATGCCGATCCGATGACGATCGGATCGAATCCAAACCTATTTCATATCCGAAACACGCTAACTTATGATTTTCCAACACTTAGACTCTAAATCGGTGAATCGGATCGTAAATTGGTCAAATATCCAATTAGAACCCGCTCGCAAGTCCGAAATACGGAATAAATCCAAGTTCGAATTATCGGATGCCGATCCGATGATGATCCGATCGAATCCAAACCTATTTCATATCCGAAACACGCTAACGTATGATTTTCCAACACTTAGACTCTAAATCGGTGAATCGGAGCGTAAATTGGTCAAATATCCAATTAGAACCCGCTCGCAAGTCCGAAATACGGAATAATTCTAACTTCGAATTATCGGATGCCGTTCCGATGACGATCGGATCGAATCCAAACCTATTTCATATCTGAAACACGCTAACTTATGATTTTCCAACACTTAGACTCTAAATCGGTGAATCGGATCGTAAATTGGTCAAATATCCAATTAGAACCCGCTCGCAAGTCCGAAATACGGAATAATTCCAAGTTCGAATTATCGGATGTCGATCCGATAACGATCCGATCGAATCCAAACCAATTTCATATCCGAAACATGCTAACTTATGATTTTCCAACACTTAGACTCTAAATCGGTGAATCAGAGCGTAAATTGGTCAAATATCCAATTAGAACTCGCTCGCAAGTCTGAAATACAGAATAATTCCAACTTCGAATTATCGGATGACGATCCGATCGAATCCAAACCTATTTCAAATCCGAAACACGCTAACTTATGATTTTTCAACACTTAGACTCTAAATCGGTGAATCGGAGCATAAATTGGTCAAATATCCAATTAGAACCCGCTCGCAAGTCCGAAATACGGAATAATTCCAACTTCAAATTATCGGATGCCGATCCGATGACGATCGGATCGAATCCAAACTCATTTCATATCCGAAACACCCTAACTTATGATTTTCCAACACTTAGACTCTAAATCGGTGAATCGGATCGTAAATTGGTCAAATATCCAATTAGAACTCGCTCGCAAGTCCGAAATACAGAATATTTCCAACTTCAAATTATCGGATGCCGATCCAATCGAATCCAAACCTATTTCATATCCGAAACACGCTAACTTATGATTTTCCAACACTTAGACTCTAAATCGGTGAATCAGAGCGTAAATTGGTCAAATATCCAATTAGAACTCGCTCAGAAGTCCGAAATACGGAATAATTCCAACTTCGAATTATCGAATGCCGATCCGATGACGATCCGATCGAATCCAGATCTATTTCATATCTGAAACACGCTAACTTATGATTTTCCAACACGTAGACTCTAAATCGGTGAATCGGAGCGTAAATTGGTCAAATATCCAATTAGAACTCGCTCGCAAGTCCGAAATACGGAATAATTCCAACTTCGAATTATCGGATGCTGATCCGATCGAATCCAAACCTATTTCATATCCGAAACACGCTAACTTATGATTTTCCAACACTTAGACTCTAAATCGGTGAATCGGAGCGTAAATTGGTCAAATATCCAATTAGAACTCGCTCGCAAGTCCGAAATACGGAATAATTCCAACTTCAAATTATCGGATGCCGATCCGATCGAATCCAAACCTATTTCATATCCGAAACACGCTAACTTATGATTTTCCAACACTTAGACTCTAAATAGGTGAATCGGATTGTAAATTGGTCAAATATCCAATTAGAACCCGCTCGCAAGTTCGAAATACGGAATAATTCCAAGTTCGAATTATTAGATACCGATCCGATGCCGATCCGATCGAATCCAAACCTATTTCATATCCGAAACACGCTAACTTATGATTTTCCAACACTTAGACTCTAAATCGGTGAATCGGAGCGTAAATTGGTCAAATATCCAATTAGAACTTGCTCGCAAGTCCGAAATACGGAATAATTCCAAGTTCGAATTATCGGATGCCGATCCGATGACGATCCGATCGAATCCAAACCTATTTCATATCTGAAACATGCTAACTTATGATTTTCCAATACTTAGACTCTAAATCGGTGAATCGAAGCGTAAATTGGTTAAATATCCAATTAGAACTCGCTCGTAAGTCCGAAATACGGAATAATTCCAACTTCGAATTATCGGATGCCGATCCGATGACGATCCGATCGAATCCAAATCTATTTCAAATCCGAAACACGCTAACTTATGATTTTCGAACACTTAGACTCTAAATCGGTGAATCGGAGCGTAAATTGGTCAAATTACCAATTAGAACCCGCTCACAAGTCCGAAATACGGAATAATTCCAACTTCGAATTATCGGATGCCGATCCGATGACGATCGGATCGAATCCAAACCTATTTCATATCCGAAACATGTTAACGTATGATTTTCCAACACTTAGACTCTAAATCGGTGAATCGGATCGTAAATTGGTCAAATATCCAATTAGAACTCGCTCGCAAGTCCGAAATACGGAATAATTCCAAGTACGAATTATCGGATGCCGATCCGATGACGATCCGATCGAATCCAAACCTATTTCAAATCCGAAACACGCTAACTTATGATTTTCCAACACTTAGACTCTAAATCGGTGAATCGGATCGTAAATTAGTCAAATATCCAATTAGAACTCGCTCGCAAGTCCGAAATACGGAATAATTCTAAGTTCAAATTATCGGATGCCGATCCGATCGAATCCAAACCTATTTCAAAGCCGAAACACACTAACTTATGATTTTTTAACGCTTAGACTCAGTTATAGATATAAACCATTTTTTTAACAAATACATGTTAATTGCTGGAGCAGGACGGCGTCAGGGGATCGATGAGAGCACCAGCATCGGTGGCGGGCCGCGTGGGGTGGTTGAGATAGGACATGTATCATCTCTTAGTTTTGGATTGTGTAAATATTATTTTGTAATATGTGGTTATTTTTTGTTCTTGTCTATAATTGTCGGGTATTAATTATTATAATTGTCGGGTATTGTGGTAATATTTGATAATTTGCTATAATATTTTATCAATTTAGGTAATATTTGATAAATTGTGGTAATATTTGATAAATTTTGGTAATATATTGTGGTATTGTTGTAAATCACAGGAATTAAATAACATTATTTAGGTAAATTTATTTAAAAAAAAAAATACTTATTACCGACAGAAATTAATTATTCCGTCGGTAATAAAGTTTTTATTTTTTGTTTAAATTATTAATAATTTGCTGACGGAATATTAGATCCGTCGGTAATATATATATTATTACCGACAGGAATATATATAGCCGTCGATAATATATATATTATTACCGACGGTAACTATAGTAACCGTCGGTACAATGTTGATATATTACCGACGGATGTTTTATTCCGTCGGTAATAATATAGTATATTCATTTTTAATTGTTTAAAGATTACCGACGACTTTAATATTACCATCGGTATTAATTATTATTATCGACGGTAATATTTAGTCCATCTCATTGTTTTCCCGACACCTTTTTTCCCGACAGCCAGAGACGGAAATTTCTTCCGTCGCTATAAAATATTACCGACGGAAACATAATATTACCGACGGATATTGTCCGTCGGTAATAACTGTTTTTTTTGTAGTGACATAGCCCGAGAAAACACATACATTAAACCCCTGTTGAACTGTTCAATCCCTACCAAATGACTAAATTACACCCAAATTATACTCTAATAGACCCAATTTATAATCTAAATCTGTAGCTACAGTGTGTTCATTTCGGGATAGTGGAGTATAAATTGGGTCTATTTGGAGTATAGATTCGGTTGCTATAGTTAAGTCAATTATATAGCAGATACAATGATTTCCTTATAGCAATCGAATTTATACTCCGTATTACTGCTACTGTGAAATCACTAGCAACTATAGTGATTTCGCTGAAACTACTGAATTTATACTCTATAATATTACTGATACAGTGAAATCACTATAGGATCTACTTTGTTTTGGGTCTACTATTGAGGATTTCACTGTATAATGCATGGGAAAAAAATTACACATCGGGTCAACAGTGGTAATTAGAGGGGTAAAATGGCAATTTAAAAAAAATTAGCAAGGGAGGGACTTAATGCACTATGAAATAGCATACCCTGGCCAAAACAACTTCGATTACCTCCACTGCTTCCTTCCACACCACCGGAGACGCCCCCGTTGGAGCTGTCGTGACTTAATTCCCCTCCTCCTAGCCTCTTTCCCCATCACCGTCGGAGCCACCGCTCATGGGGGAACAAACATCTTTGCAGACCCGGCACTCCACCCCGTCCCTTAAGGCTTCCATTGTGTCCTCTGTTGGAATTGAATCCGCTTATCAGAGTCGCAGCAGAAACAAAAGATGGATCCGAAGATCATACGGTGTATGTTTCATTATAATTGATTCTACAAAACAATCTACATACAAATCTATGATCTTAGCATATGTGCGGACACCCTAGAGGCATACTACGATCTACGGAAGACATGCATGCATCTAGTTAGGTGTTTAGAATCATCATACCTTGTGAATCTATGATCCGGAGAGAACGGAACGATGATGAACCGCACGTGAATCGCAAGGGAAGCTGTCAGATGGCACCTTGTCCTTTTCGAATTGAGGAATCCTCGAAGTCCTAACTCTGAGTGCAAGGACTACGAGCCGACGGAGAAATTCGTTGCGAAGACGACGGCGTGCAGGTAGATCTCCTCCTTCTTTTTCTCTCTTCTTCCTTCTCCTTCCTTCCTCCTTCTTCTTCCTTCTTCTTCCTCTTTTTTCCTTGGCCGAAACCTCAGAGAGGGAGAGAGGGAGAGAGGGAGAGGGGGTTCGAATTTTAGAGAGGGGAAGAGACTAGGGCTAACTCCCCCTCCCTTTTCCTCTTATAGGGCTGGTCCCCTAGTTCTACAAGCAAGCTAGGGCCGGCCCTAGATGGATAGGGATTAGGGGGGGCGGTTTTCAGGGTTTCCACAAGCCTATCGTGAAGCCTGGACGAAAACACCCTTCATGAAAAATAAAAAACTGAAAGAGAGATTGAGTGAGGTGCGCTACTCAGAATCGAGTTCCGTCAGCGCCTATGAGCTCCTGGAATTATTCCGCTCATTCTAAGATCTATATTCAATATGTTCTAAGCTATATTTTAGTATTTACCAAAATACCCCTATGGCCCCTAACACATGTGAATTAGGTTCTTAGGCTTTGGGCTTGCTCTCCATCGTGCTACTTTGCATCCTACGTATCCAACTAGGTTGGGGAACAATTCCTATATACAATGACAGGGTGGAACCTTCAGGGTTCGGGATCTCTAGCTCCAACCGGATCCTTGATTAAATATTCCAGTGACACACCGAAAGTTCCGTTAATCAGCCCTAATCTGATTAACCCGCGTAGACACCCAGAGTGCGACACAAGTTGAACTCTAGTGATCCTAAACTTATGTTACTCCCTCGTAACCCTGTTCTCTACTATACTCCGATAATCCTGAGTCCCTCCTATTACTGGTGCCATGATACGACTCGGGCGGTGGGGAGCACCTTCAGAGAAGAATTCTGCTCTATGTTCAGGGATTAGGCTCATGCTTTCATCCCGTCCTCTACCGCCTGGAGTGTCGCTAGGAGCTCTGCGTTAGACATCTCCAACATGTTAAGGTTGAAGTTGGTAACGAAGCCCTCAAACGTTCCTAACAGAGACGCTAGGAAAATATCGGTCTGGATCTCTGCATCCAGGATGACATCGAAGGAACCAAGCTCATTCACATATCCAAACAATTTCAGCATATAATCTCGAACTAAAGTCCCCACTGCCATCTTTGTGGACACCAATTTCTTGATGGTCAGGTAACGAGTTACCCGACTACGACCCTCGAACATTTCCTTTAAATAGAGCATCATGTCTGAAGTAAAGGCCATCTCTTCGACTTGCTTCTGAAGAATGGTCTGCAAGGATGCCTGTGGCGTGGAAAAAAAGCACGGGTCGTCTTTATTGCGTAGAACCAGATTACAAGTGTGGCCGAGACCCGGGTGGCTCGGGTGTAGCGAGTCCGGGTTGCGGCGAGTTTTGATCAGGGGATTGTGGGAAAGATCTTCTGGAGGATCCCTTTGATCCGTGTCTCCACGTGGTGTTCGTGCGAGAGCTCTGAAGGGGCTGCCCAGGACAGGGGTCTTTACAGGGTGAGGGTTTTGGAGAGGCTAAGGAATGTCCGCCGTCGCTTTGTCCCTTTCGTGCTTCGCGCTTTCTCGGCTAGGGGGTTTTCCAGCTTCGTTCCTCGGTCTTCGTGTCTTCCTCGCTCCTTGCTTGACCTCGGCGTCCTTGATCGTCGGTTCGCGGTGTCGATCGTGCTTTTGGCGTCGGCTTTGGCTTCGGCTTTTTGGCTTTGGCTTGGCTCCGACGTGGCTCTGGCTTTTGCGTTGCTTCGGCGCTTGCGCTTGGACGTAGCCGGGAGAGACTTGCGATGCTTTCGTTCTTCCGGACTTCGCGTCGTATCGGCTAGAACGTGCGATGCTTTTGCTCGTGACCGGTGTAGTCGCTTGGCTTTGGCACTTGCGTTGCTTTGGCGCGGGCTTTACTGGAGCTTTGCTTTGGCTTCTTGCGAAGGCTTTAGCTTTAGCGTCAACTCGATCTTCTTCTTCGAACGACGTGGGCTACTTCTCTGGTGCTTCGAGGGTTTGCGTGTCGACTGGACTTCTCTTCTTCTCCGGGCTACTTTGGCGTGATCGGAGTCGAAGAATGCTTTCGAAGATAGTGGGGGTAGCACCGCTCTCCGTGCGACGGTTGTGGCGTCGGCTTTTGTTGATGAAGACGACGAGGGTAGCGACGGTCTCCGTGCGACGGTTGTAGCGTCGGCTTTTGAAGACAACGGGGGTAGCGACGCTTCAAGCGGTCTGCTCCAGGCTTTATTCTTCGTGGATGGATCAGGTGTTTGTTGAAGACGACGGGGTGATGACGCTTCGTTTCTCTCCTCCGGGCTTTGGAGCTTGATCGGGATCGAGGGTTTGTTGGAGCCGACGGGGTAGTGCCGCTCCGAGCTTCTTCTCCGGCCTTTGCTTCTGGCGTCTTCGGAGTCGAAGGGTCTTCTTCTCCGAGCTTTCTTCTTCGTGCACGGAGTCGAAGTCTTGGTCTTCGTGTGCAAGGGTCTTCACGTCGATGAGAGCTTTCGGTAAGCCGATCCCTTGGGATAGGCTTGACCGTGCCTTGTGAAGCCTTGGGTCGATGAAGAAGCGTCGCCTCTTCTGCAGAGCTCCCGCGCTTCGTCTTTGGTCTTCAACCATCGGCGGTTACAGTGTCGGCTTCTTATCCGGGCTTTTGGGCTTGATCGGAGTCGAAGGTCTTGTTGATGACGACGGGTATAGCACTGTTTCCCTTCTTCTCCGGGCTTTTGAGCTTGATCAGAGTCGAAGGCTTTGTTGAAGAGACGGGTGTAGCGCTGCTTCGTTCTTCTTCTCTGGGCTTTTGAGCTTGATCGGAGTCGAAGGGGTGTTGGAGACGACGGGGTGGTGCCGCTCCGAGCTTCTTCTCCAGCCTTTGCTTCTGGTGTCTTCGGAGTCGAAGGGTTCTTCTTCTCCGAGATTTCTTCTTCGTGCACGGAGTCGAAGTCTTGATCTTCTTGTGCAAGGGTCTTCACGTTGATGAGGACTTTCAATGGGCTAAGCCGATCCCGAAGGGACAAGCTTGCCCGTGCCTCGTGAAGCCTTGGGTCGATGAAGAGCGCGTCTCCTCTTCTGCAGAGCTTCGTCGCCTGGCCATCTGATCGACCCCTTGAGCCTTCCCCCTCCCCCTCTATTTATAGGCGAAGGGGGGAGGGAGAGATATGGGAAGTTTTAATTTTAAATCCCTTTAATATCTCCCCCATAATTATCCAAGATTTATTCATCCATTGATGAGGGGAATAAGTCTTTATTCGCCTTCCTTTTCTGACGGGGTAATTATGGCTGAATTTTGCACACGAAATCGATAGCGACCCGACTCTTCTTCTTGTCCGTCGGATCGAGGGATCGGCACAGATCCACGTGTGGGTAGACGTCATGCGCAACCTCCCCCCGCGCATGGCGGTAGTTCTTTCCTTTTTTTTCTCTTCTTTCCTTTTCTTTTCTTTCCTTTTCTTTTCTTTCCTTTCTTTTCTTTTTCCTTTTCTTTTCTTTCCTTTTTCTTTTCTTTCCTTTCTTTTCTTTTTCCTTTTCTTTTCTTTCCTTTCTTTTCTTTGTCCTTGCAAGGCCGGCCTCCCCATGGGGGGTCCGGATCCTTAGTGGGGGCCGGCCTCCCCATGGGCTTCAGAGCCTAGTATGGGGCCGGGTGGGCCCCACTTGGGGATGGGCCCACCTGGCTTCTTGTCGGGCGCGAGTCGGGTCCAAGTCGTGGTGCGCGTCGGGTTTGCACCCGCGTAGGGGCATGCGAGTCAGGTCCGGGTCCGAGTGTGTCGGGTTCACCTCCAAATTGGCGCATGCAAGTCGGGTCCGGGTTAGACACAATTTGTGTGTCTACAAATGCCCCCTCAAGGATAAGTGCGCCGGCGGAAAACGCGGAGTACTTGGGTACGTAGGAAACGCGCAGCACTTGTCCTTGATTCCTTTCTTGGACAGGACTGGAGCTTATTTAAGGGCCTGTACCCCTTTCGTCCACCGCTTCGTTCTTGCGAAGGGCTGGAGCTTGGAGACCGCCGTCAGAAGAGGCTGCCTAGGGTTGCATGCGACTTGCTCCGTCTTTCCGGTGTCGCCTCTTTCGTCGGCGGTGGTGGCGATGGTGTGCGGTGTTTGAAGATTGTCGCGAAGGCTTCCGTCAGCTTGGAGAGGAAGGCTTCTTCGACGCTAGGAGACCGTTGGCGGAAGGGGCTGCTACTTAGGGTTGCACGCGACTTGCTCCGTCTTCCTAGTTGTCGCCTCTTTCATCGGCGGCGGCGGCTCTTGCCTGCGGAGAAGATCCTCGCTAGGGTTTCGATCATCTTCCTCGTTGCGGACTTCTTTTGCTCCAAAGATTGCACGAACGTCGAAGGTGGCCGCTGTACGGAGTTCGAGATTGGCGCGAGGGCGACTGGAGTGCAATGGCGAGGCCGATTGTCGCGGCCGAGGTTGGTGACGCAAGTGTAACGAGAGAAGGAGGCGGAGTCGTCGTGGCCGAGAGCTGTGACGACGGCGCAAAGAGAGGTGACAGAGTCGCCGCGGGTCAGGTATGGCGGCTCTAACTCTTCTTTCTTTTTCCTCCTTTCTTCTTCTTTCTTTCTTTTCTTCTTCTTTAACTGGTTTCGTCTTCTTCTTCCCTCCCCTTCTTTTTTTTTTTTCTTTTCTTTCTTTCTTTCCTCTTCTTCTTTCTCTGGTTCTTCTGGTTCGCGGAGGCGGCAGCGGCAGCAGCGGCACTTGCGGGCAGGGGGCACGTGAGGGGGTGCTGGCGCGGGGCGCGAGCAGGCGGCGCGCGGGCGAGCGGCGGTGGCGCACGGAGGTCGGCAGGCAGGCGCAGCGGTGGCCGGGACTGGGTGGCCAGGCGCGCGGTGGAGCGGCGATCAGTGGCCGGGCCGGGTTGAAGATGGCAGCCCTTGTGGGGGCTGTGGGCTTTTAAAGGAGAGAAGAGAGGGGCTGCGGCCCGTTTTGGGGTTGTGGCTTCCCTTTTTTTTTTTCCTTTTCTGTTTTCTTTCCTTTCATTCTTTATTTCTTTTATTTCTTCTGCTTTCCTTCTTCTTCCGGTCCGCGAAGGCAGCAGCGGCAGCATGGCACGGGCTGCGGTGGCGGCGTGTGGCGAGGCGGCCGGTGCGGGCGATGGTCATGCGGCGCAAGCGGTGGCCGGCGCGCGAGAGGCGGTGTGCGGCGCGGGCCCAGGTCGGCGGCCGGGTGGTGTGGACACGGGGGCGCAGGTGGCGCGGAGGAGGCCGGAGCGGCGTGTGGGGCTGCGGAGGACGCGCGCAGGCGGCATGCGGCGTGGTCGGGTGGGCTGCGCGTGGTCGTCGGCGTGCTACGCGGAGCTCGGTGGGTCGGCTGCCAGGCGCGGAGACCGGGGCACATGCGAAGCTGGGGCGCGGGAGCGGGTGGCGGCGGCTGCGGTGCGAAAGTCGAGGCTGGCGGCGGTGGCCCCGAGCAGGTCGGCTGCGGCAGCGGTGGCGTCGCCGCCTCGCTGGTTCGGTCGGGCGCGAGTCGGACGGTCTCCCCCCCTCCCCGACTGGATCGGAGGAGAAGAAGGAGGGGGGCACCGGGCCCCCCCTCCTCTTGTGCGGTCTCGGATGAGGGGAGGGTTGTGGGCCCTGCTGCTGCTGCTGCTGTGTCATTTTTTTTTTGTTCTGTTCTGTTCTGTTTCCCTTTTTCCTTTTCTTCTTCTGCTTCTTCTTCTTCTTCTTTCTTTTTTTTTTTTGCCGGTCGGGTGCGAAGAACGGTAGCAGCGAGCGTGCATCGCACGTAGCTGCGACACGACGGCATCCGGTCATGGGCGCGGAGTGCAATGCAGGCGCGGGCCGTGGCCGGAGCGCAATAGCGGTGTGGTGCGGCACAAGGCGCGGTGGCCAGCTGGTGCGGCATGAGGCCCGGAGGCCGGGCGCGGACTCCAATATGCAGGGCGCGGGCGCGAAGCGGCAAGGCAGTGCCAGGCTTGGAGGCCGGGCGCGCAGGGTCGAAGTGACGAGGTCGTAGGCAGGCTATAACATCGGCCGCAGGCGACGGGCGTGTGGAGCGGTGCCGGCGCGAGTGGCGGCGGGGCCCAAGCAGCGGTCGGTGCGAGCGGTCGCCAGGAGTGTGGCATAGCAGCGACGCGTAGGAGGGGTCTGGCTGGGCTGGAGGTTAGCGATGAGACGGCAGGCGGTGGTCTAGCGCAAGAGTTGGACGAGTGTGACCGGCTGCGGGCCCAGCACAGGCGGGCCGACGGGAGATCGGGATCCCACCGTGGCCGGGTTCCGGGCTCCTCCCCCTCCATGGGGTCGCGGGCTTTCAAGGGGCTGTGGCCCCCTTCTTCAGCTCTTTTTTTTTTTTTTGACCAGCTTCTCCACCAGATTTGACTTGCTTCCGCTTGTGTCTTTTTCAGGATTCGAGCTTCGAGAGTTTGACTTCGCTGGGGTGAGTTACTGAGGACTTCTCCTGTGGGAGTGGCGCCTTCGCTTCCCCTTGTGCCTTTTCAAGACGCGAGCTTTCGAGAGTTTGGCTTCGTAGGGGTGAGATGCTGAGGACTTCTCATACGGGAGTGGCGCCTTCGCTTCCCCTTGTGCCTCTTCAGGATGCGAGCTTCGAAGATTTTGGCTTCGCCGGGGTGAGATGCTGAGGACTTCTCCTATGGGAGTGGCGCCTTCGCTTCCCCTTGTGCCTCTTCATGCGAGCTTCGAAGATTTTGGCTTCGCCGGGGTGAGATGCTGAGGACTTCTCATAAGGGAGTGGCGCCTTCGCTTCCCCTTGTGCCTCTTCAGGGTGCGAGCTTCGAAGATTTTGGCTTCGCCGGGGTGAGATGCTAAGGACTTCTCCTATGGGAGTAGTGCCTTCGCTTCCCCTTGTGCCTCTTCAGGATGCGAGCTTCGAAGATTTTGGCTTCGCCGGGTGAGATGCTGAGGACTTCTCCTACGGGAGTGGCGCCTTCGCTTCCCCTTGTGCCTCTTCAGGATGCGAGCTTCGAAGATTTTGGCTTCGCCGGGGTGAGATGCTGAGGACTTCTCCTACTGGAGTGGCGTCTTCGCTTCCCCTTGCGCCTCTTCAGGATGCGAGCTTCGAAGATTTTGGCTTCGCCGGGGTGAGATGCTGAGGACTTCTCCTACGGGAGTGGCGCCTTCGCTTCCCCTTGTGCCTCTTCAGGATGCGAGCTTCGAAGATTTTGGCTTCGCCGGGGTGAGATGCTGAGGACTTCTCCTACGGGAGTGGCGCCTTCGCTTCCCCTTGTGCCTCTTCAGGATGCGAGCTTTCGCTTGACCCGGTGGGGTGTCGACTCCTGGCCTCGGGGGGACGTTTAGTACCTCTGTGTCTTTGAGACGAAGGGTTCTTCGGCGGCTTGGAGGTGGAGGACTCTTCGACGGCTCGGAGACGAAGACTCGCTTGGCGGCTCGAAGGTGGAGGACTCTTCGACAGCTTGGAGACGAAGGCTCCTTTGGCGGCTTGGAGACGAAGCATTCTTCAGCAGCTTGGAGGTGGAGGACTCTTCGACGGCTCGGAGACGAAGACTCGCTTGGCGGCTCGAAGGTGGAGGACTCTTCGACGGCTTGGAGACGAAGGCTCCTTTGGCGGCTTGGAGACGAAGCATTCTTCAGCGGCTTGGAGGTGGAGAACTCTTCGACGGCTCGGAGACGAAGACTTGCTTGGCGGATCGGAGGTGGAGGAATCTCCGACGGTTTGGAAACGAAGGCTCTTTCGGCGGCTTGGAATCGAAGGGTTCTTCAGCGGAGTGTTGTCGCCTTCTTGGTGCGGGAGCGTAATGACAACGGCACGGCGAGAGGACAAGACAAAGCCGAGTGTGGTGATGCTCGCTTGGTGCAAGGATGAGCCGGAGACTTCAGAGGCCAGGGAAAGTAGCTCCTTTGTCTCTTTTTTTTTTTTTTTTTTGAGGTCGCGAAGGATACGGTCGTTGCCGATGTATCCGCCTATCTTTGGGTTACTGCATTTGACTCCAGTGGCAGTCCCAATCCTTCGGGTTTTTGTCTTTGAGGGACTGACGACCTTCGGATGGGCTCGAGGTTTTGCACGAGCCTGGCAGATTTCAAGGTGGACGACTTTTTGCAGAGTAGACGCACACCTTCTTGGAGGGTGGCGAGCTTCGATGCTTGCGACAGTCTTCGCTGGAGGATGCTTCCTTGGGCTTAGCTGCGACCAAGGGAGAGAGACGTCGGCTGTCGGTGCATCGCACGCTTGCTACTGCAGACTTGGTTCGGATGCAGAAGAAGGTGGAGGCCGTTCGTGCGTCGCTTCAAGAGTCGGAGTCCCGTTTGGGGAAAGCTCAAGCGATCGAGAAGACTTCTGGAGTAGAGCTTGCAAGGCGGCGTGAAGAGCTGACGAAGTACCGGAAGCTGGTGGAGTGATCGAGAAGGCTTCCGGAGCGAACCTTGCGAAGCAGTGTGTATAGCTAGCGATGCGTCGGAAGTTGACGGCTTTTCTACCCCGGAAGTTGCAACGCGTGTATGCTGCGGGAGGCGAGCTGCTTCAACGCCTCAAAAACTTTGACTTTTTTGTCATCTTTTGGTTTGCTGACTGGACTTGTGGATTTGTACTTGTTCTTCTCTGGGTTGGTCTTCTAGGACGATGCTAGGGATGTTTCTTTTTTTTGTCTGGACTGAACCTTTGTAGGTTGCCTACGTACCCTACTGAGAGGGATCAAGTCGCACGTAGTTCGTTTATTCCCTTATTTATTTTTTTTTTCAGGGCAAGGGGGGCAACCTTGCGCTAAGCAAAGTACCTTTTGAGGGACTTGTAGCTAATAGGCAAAGTCGCCGCTGGTTCGCGGTTGTTGCCTGCCCTCTTCGCTTCAATGCGGTTAGAAGTGAAGATCTTCTTGACTGGAGTTTTGATGATGGCCGGAGTTTGACTGGAGTCGATGCCTCTGCATTTGGAAGGATTTGTTTGTCACTTTTGAAGAGGCGAGCTTGAGTCCTTGTCAGGCGATGTGGAATTGCAGCTGAGGGTAGTGAACCCATGTGCACCGTGCTTTCTTTGTTGCGACTGGATTTGAACATCAACTCGGTGGAGTTTTGCCCCCGAGTGTCTTCTGGCTTGATTACGAGTTGCTCGGATTTGGTGTACTCGAAAGACTCGGTTGAGCTCGAGACGTTCAACATGCCATGTAACGGTAGCATCATCTCTTGCAAAGTGATGAAGTTGGCCTCAGAGAATAATGACGCTGGTCCTTTTGTTGGAGTGGAAAGCGATCGTCCTGGTTTGCGAAGCCACTGAGGTACGAGCCGCAGGACTGAAGCAGCTTGAGCAGGCAACAGAACGCATCACATCGAGCTTGATTTGAAGTTGATGTGAATTTTCCATCTTGATGCTGGTGCTTCTTTGTCTTTGTGCACTGTCTGGCTGGAGGATGTCACTAGTTTTGCAAGTGGAGAGCTTTTGTCCCTCGCAGCTGCTTTGACTCCCTGAGCTCGTAGAGCTTTTGCTGGATGAGCTTCTGCAACGAGGTCTTTGGCCTGGTGAACCTGGACGTCAGCAAGGTGTACTTCAGCCTCATTGAACAGTTTGTCGTTGGCAGTGATGCTTCTTCCCATGCTTTCGATGTTCGTGCCTCTTTCTTCATCGTCTTTTCGGGGCACTTGGTGAACTTCCATCATGCAGCAGAAGACCTTGAAGTTTTGATCAGCTTCAAGGAAGCAATTGGGAAAGAACTTCTGGAGTGTCGCCGGCTCTAGAAAGCTTTGCTGAAGGAAAATTTTCAGATTTGCCGGTGGTACTTTGGACGTCTTTTTTCCTGGAGCTTCATTCTTTTCCTTGAAGGACTTTCTTCTAGGGAGTTTTCTTGTCACCCGGTTTTTCTTATGGGTAGCCAGACGTGCTATCCTGTAGCTTGATCGTCGTGGCCTTCTCCTTCGAGGCGCCATAGCCCGTGTGTTTTCATCAGTAAGATCTCCCTCGCTAAGGTGAAGAACTGGTGCTGCGACTGAAGGCTCTTCTTTGATCGGAAGGACTTGCTCTTCTAGAGATCGTACCGATTCATCTTCTGACCCTTAGTCGGTTGGCTTGATTTCTTCGTTTGGAATCGAAGGAGGCCTGGAGTAGAGGGCATAGAAGTCGAGCTTACCTGATGGTTGGCCTAGCAGGTTGACTTCGGGGCTTCTTTGTTCGTTTCTTGCTTTGAGCAGGTGCCGGGACGTAGCTTCGTTTGGAAGATGGAGTGCTTGCATGAGAGACGGTTGCCCCCAAGACAGTAAGGATTTGGCCCTAGGCACTGAAGAAGTATGTTGTCGTCGTCTTCTTGGACTGCCCCCTTTCTTTGAGTCAGTAACGATGGACTGCCCCCCTTCTGCGAGGACCGACGGGGCATCTTGCAATTCGTCGTCCGAAGTAGAAGTATCATCGTTGTCAGTTTCGATAACGGAGATATGATTGACAGCTGCCATGGGTGGGTGGGTGGGTATTGAAACGAGGTCCTCGATTGGCATTCTCAGACGATCGAACACTGACTCCTTCTTTGATTGCTTGACTGGCCCGAGCCTTTCAAACACGGATGTGTGCTTTTGATTCGACCGGATTTTACCACCTCTGATTTGCTTCTGGAGCAAGGCTTGGCATCGAGCTCTTCGTCGTCTTCTTTTGCTGTAGGGACGGCTTGCGTAGGAAGAGCGTGCATCGGAGATTATCGATCCTTCAGCTGCTTCGTCTACCATCTTCGCCCCGATATAGTTCGAGGTGAAGGTCTTCTTTGTTGCGGTTCTGATGACCAACGGAGCTTGACTGGAGCCGATGTCTCGGCGGTTCGGGAGCCGAGCTTGAGTTCTCGTCATCCCATATGGAGTTGCTGCTGGGGGAAGTGTGCCCATGGCGCTTTCTTTGTTGTAGCCAGCTCTGAACAGCAACTTGGCAGCGTTTTGCCCCCAACTCCCTTTTGGCTTGAATCCGAGTTGATTTGGGTTGACTGATTCGATAGGTCTGCTCGGGTTTGGAGCTTGCGTCAGACTGGGTAATGGCAACGTCATTTCTTGAAGGGTGATGACATTGGCCTGTGATAACGATGGGGCCAGCTTCCTTGTCAGAGTAGAAGGCGATCGCTCGGATTTACGGAGCCACTGAGGCGCGAGACGCAGGACTGGCGTCGCTTGGGCGGGCAACGGGGTATGTTGCACGGCTTTTGACTCGGGGCCGATGCGTATCCTTTGCCCAGGTTTTGGCGTTCCTTGGACCTTGAGTCTTGCCTCGTCAGAAGGTGGCATCGGATTTGCGGGAAGAGGAGTCTTATCCTGCTTCACTTCTTCAATCTTCTGGGCTCGAGGGGCTTTAGCTGGAAGAACTTTCGCGACTAGGCCCTTTGCTTGGTAGAACTTAGCGTCGGCCAAGTGTGCCTCGGCCTCGTTGAATGGCTTGTCGTCCGCAACTATGCACCTCTCCATGCCTTCTTCGTAGTACTTGAGGCACTGGTGCTAGGTGGATACCACGATGCCATTCTCGAGCAGCCATGGTCTTCCTAACAGGAGGCGATATGACATCTGGCAATCGATGATGTGGAAGAGGACCGTTGTATCTAGCGGGCCGATGGAAAGCTTCAAACGGATGATTCCGAGGGTGGATTGTCCACCCTGGTTGAACCCTTGAATGACCAACTGACTTGGCGAGAGCTGGTCGTTGGTGATGTCGAGTTGCCACATTGTCTGGATAGGCATGATGTTGACGGCGGAGCCACAGTCCAACAGGATTCGATTCACTGGCTTTTCCTTGATGTATCCCGAAACATAGACAGGCCGGTTATGCAACCGTGTCCCGAGTTGTAAGTCCTCATCCAAAAAGGTTATCGTCGTATCACACGAGGCCACAACTTTGCCCTTTTGGTCGTCCTTCCTTTTCCTCTTGTAGCTGTCTGGGTCGGCCAAAGCTGCAGCCATTGCCAGGCGAGCCTTCTTCGGGAGATGCAAAGCTTCTACGAGCGGCAAGTGCAGGATTGCTTCGTCGTGAGAGGCGGTGCCCCCTTTGTCGGAATCTTCTCCCTCATCGGTGGAGTCACCTTCTTCAGAAGCTTCGCTTTTGTTCTTTCTTTCCGACTCCTTATGAACTTCGACCATGCAACAGGACACTCTGATGTGTTGGTCAACTAGGAGGAAGTGATCCGGGAAGAACTCTTGCAAGGTTGTCGGCTCTGGAAGGCTCTGCTGAAGGAGATCGTCTCGGCTTGCTGGCGGCACTTTGAACACCTTCCTTCCTGGAGTCTTGCTTTTCTTCTTGTAGGTTTGGCGTTCTGGAAATCTCCTCATCACACGGTCTTGCTTCTGTTGCCTTTCTTGTCGTGGCTTTCGTCGCCGTGGTAGCATGACCCATGCTTCTTCGTCGGTGGATTCCCCTCCGCTAGGATGATGATCGATAGCAGCAATTGGTTCCCTTGAAGGCACTTGTTCTTCCGGAGGCTCTACTGACTCGTCTTCCGATCCCCAGCCGGTGGGCTTGATTTCTTCAGCTAAAACCGATGGAGGCCTTGAATAGAGGACGTAATAATCGAACTTCCCCGAAGGCTGGCCCAGCAGACCGACTTCTGGATCTCCTTGCTCGTATCTCCTTTGAAGCGCTCGTTGGGATGCAGCATGGCTGGAAGGGGTTTGCTCTTCCTGAAGCTCCACTGGCTCGTCTTCCGATCCCCAGCCGGTGGGCTTGATTTTGTCGATTGAAATTGACGGAGGCCTTGAGTAGAGGACGTAATAGTCGAACTTCCCCGAAGGCTGGCCCAGCAGACCGACTTCTGGATCTCCTTGCTCGTATCTCCTTTGGAGCGCTCGTTGGGATGCAGCATGGCTGGAAGGGGTTTGCTCTTCCTGAAGCTCCACTGGCTCGTCTTCCGATCCCCAGCCGGTGGGCTTGATTTCGTCGGTTGAAACGGACGGAGGCCTTGAATAGAGGACGTAATAGTCGAACTTCCTCGAAGGCTGGCCCAGCAGACCGACTTCTGGATCTCCTTGCTTGTATCTCCTTTGGAGCGCTCGTTGGGATGTAACATTGCTTGGAAGAGGTGCTGGCGTGAGCGATGGTTGCCCCCAAGGCAGCGGCGTTTCTTCCTCGGAGAACGCAGGAGTACGTTGACGTCGCTTCGAGACTTTTGGCTGAGAAGTTGACTTAGCGGTTGGCGCTTGACGGTTGATGCGCAATTTGGGCATGCTTCGCCGAGCAGCAACGAGTACCGGTGAGAAGGAGCCGAAGGTGATGGACGTCATGTTGGTCGTAGCGACCTCCCCATTGTCAATTTCTATCTTTCCTTACTTTGCGAGTGCCATGATTCTTTCCTTGAAAACGAAGCATCTTTCGATGGGATGACTTACCACCCGGTGGTATTTGCAGAAGAGAGGGTCGTTGACGCGATGCATCTGCTCGGGCCTCTTCGAAGGAGGAAGCTCTATCATCTTCTCTTGCAGCAGTTGGTCGAACATGGAGGAGACTTCCGAGTCTAGGAAGGGGTACTCCTTGGCTTCGAGCTCCTCGAGAGTCATCCTTTGTCTTGGCGGCGGAGGCGGTGGTATGGCGACTCCCTTCTTCTGATCCGGCTTGCTACCGATCTTGAGCGGTTTGGAGGTTGAAGCGCCGTCCACAACATTGACTTGTTTCGGTTTCGGTGCCGGTGGCTTGTCCTTCTTCTCCACCTTCAAGAAGTCTTTATTCTTCGAGTCCCCGCGGCTTGCTAGGCTGAGTTCCATGTCGTGAGCCTGAGTCGCGAGTTCTTCGAAAGACCGAGGCTTGATACCTTTGAGGATGTAGAGCAGGCCCCAGTGCATGCCTTGGGTGCACATCTCGATGGCCGAGTCTTCAGACAAGCGGTCTCGTGAATTAAGCGCGAGGTTCCTCCATCTGTCGATGTAGTCGATCACCGGCTCGTCCTTCTTTTGCTTGACTGTAGTAAGCTCGGTCATATTGACGGTTCGTCTAGTGCTGTAGAAGCGATTGAGGAACTCCCTCTCCATCTGATCCCAACTGTCGATGGTCCCTGGAGGAAGATCAACGTACCAGTCGAACGTGTTGCCTTTGAGGGTGCGAACGAATTGCTTCACCATCTCGTCGCCATATGTGCCGGTATTATTGCAGGTCTCGATGAAGTGGGCGATGTGCTGTCTTGGATTTACCTTTCCGTCGAAGTGCTGGAACTTTGGGGGCTGGAATCCGACTGGAAAGCGTAGCTGCTGGATCCTCGCAGTGTAGGGCTTCGAGTATGCCGCCGTGATCGGAGGAAGGCCACTGCCGTGGGAACGCATCATGTCGACTATCAACGCTTGGACTTGCTGAGCATTCATCGTTGCCGTTGCCGGAGGTTGTGTGGCCACCGAGGCTGGCGCTGGGGAGACGACTTCCACTGGGACGGGAGCCGAGGAGAGCGTTGGAGTAACTGTTTGAATCATCGGAACAACTTCTACAGGAGCGGGAGTTGAAGACGGAGCTGGAGCGGCTACTGGAGAAGCGACGGGTTGGCCGACTGCTGTAGCGTCCTTTGCGCTTAGCTTTTGGAGCAGAGTGTTGATGTGATGATCCTTCTCCTCCATCAGCCGAGTAATTTGCACCATATGCTCGCTCATCTGCATGACTTGCAGCTGAAGAGTGGATGGAGGATGGTGACGGAGAACGTCTCGGTGTTGCATGTTCGCATCCTCGCCGTCATCATCGGAGACGTAGTTACGCCGACTTGCTTCTGGCTGATGATTGATGTTTGCCCCCTGCAGAGGAGGTGCAACGTCCGCTGGAGAACCCGAACGGGCTCGGGGCTAGGGCTGGTCCTCCCCAAACTTCTGGACATGGACTCTAGGATCGAGGCTCGTTTCTTCATGCACCAGGGCCTCGTCGGTGCTTTGGCGAGCATCTTCGGCAATAGCTTCTGGCACGAAGATGTCCGCAAGAGTCCGAGTACGCCGAGTGTAGACGCGTACGATCGGGGGAGGATCACCCTTCGGATTTACTGGATCACTGTGTCGGAGTAGAGGAGACTCGGCGATTGGTGAGAGTCTTGGAACAAACGCATCGTTGTTTGTTCCGGCCATTGCAAACTTCAAGCAGCTTCTTTAGTCGTACGGATGAAAGGAGAAGAGGTCCCACCGGGTGTGCCAGAAATCTGTAGCGCAGGAAAAAGCACGGGTCGTCTTTATTGCGCAGAACCAGATTACAAGTGTGGCCGGGACCCGGGTGGCTCGGGTGTAGCGAGTCCGGGTTGCGGCGAGTTTTGATCAGGGGATTGTGGGAAAGATCTTCTGGAGGATCCCTTTGATCCGCGTCTCCACGTGGTGTTCGTGCGAGAGCTCTGAAGGGGCTGCCCAGGACAGGGGTCTTTACAGGGTGAGGGTTTTGGAGAGGCTAAGGAATGTCCGCCGTCGCTTTGTCCCTTCCGTGCTTTGCGCTTTCTCGGCTAGGGGGTTTTCCGGCTTCGTTCCTCGGTCTTCGTGTCTTCCTCGCTCCTTGCTTGACCTCGGCGTCCTTGATCGTCGGTTCATGGCGTCGATCGTGCTTTTGGCGTTGACTTTGGCTTCGGCTTTTTGGCTTTGGCTTGGCTCCGGCGTGGCTCTGGCTTTTGCTTTGCTTCGACGCTTGTGCTTGGACGTAATCGGGAGAGACTTGCGATGCTTTCGTTCTTTCGGACTTCGCATCGTATCGGCTAGAACGTGCGGTGCTTTGGCTCGTGGCCGGCGTAGTTGCTTGGCTTTGGCACTTGCGTTGCTTTGGCGCGGGCTTTACTGGGGCTTTGCTTTGGCTTCTTGCGTTGGCTTTAGCTTCAGCATCAACTCGATCTTCTTCTTCGAACGAGGTGGGCTACTTCTCCGGTGCTTCGACGGTTTGCGTGTCGACTGGACTTCTCTTCTTCTCCGGGCTTCTTTGGCGTGATCGGAGTCGAAGAATACTTTCGAAGATAGTGGGGGTAGCACCGCTCTCTGTGCGACGGTTGTGGTGTCGGCTTTTGTTGATGAAGATGACGAGGGTAGCGACGGTCTCCGTGCGACGGTTGTAGTGTCGGCTTTTGTTGGTGAAGACGGCGGGGGTAACGACGCTTCAGACGGTCTGCTCCAGGCTTTCTTCTTCATGGATGGTGCAGGCGTTTGTTGAAGACGACGGGGTGATGACGCTTCGTTTCTCTCCTCCGGGCTTTGGAGCTTGATCGGGATCGAGGGTTTGTTGGAGCCGACGGGGTAGTGCCGCTCCGAGCTTCTTCTCCGGCCTTTGCCTCTGGCGTCTTCGGAGTCGAAGGGTCTTCTTCTCCGAGCTTTGTTCTTCATGCACGGAGTCGAAGTCTTGGTCTTCGTGTGCAAGGGTCTTCACGTTGATGAGAGCTTTCGGTAAGCCGATCCCTCGGGACAGGTTTGACCGTGCCTCGTGAAGCCTTGGGTCGATGAAGAAGCGTGCACGAAGTCGATGTCTTGATCTTCGTGTGCAAGGGTCTTCACGTCGATGAGAGCTTTCGGTAAGCCGATCCCTTGGGACAGGCTTGACCGTGCCTCGTGAAGCCTTGGGTCGATGAAGAAGCGTCGCCTCTTCTGCAGAGCTCCCGCGCTTCATCTTCGGTCTTCAACCATCGGCCCTTTGAATCTTCCCCCACCCCCTCTATTTATAGGCAAAGGGGTGGGGAGAGAGATATGGGAACTTTTAATTTTAAATCCCTTTTCTATCTCTCTCATAATTACCCTGGATTTATTCATCCATTGATGAGGGGAATAACGTTTATTTGTTTTTCTTTTCTGGCGAGGCAATTATGGCTGGATTTCGCACACAAAATCGATGGCGATCGGGCGCTTTGTCTTGTGCGTCGGATCAAGGGATCGGCGCAGATCCGCGTGTGTGCAGACGTCATACGCAACCTCCCCCCGCGCATGGCGGTTCTTACTTCCTTTTCTTCCTTTTCTTTCCTTTTCTTTTCTTTCCTTTCTTTTCTTTCCTCTTCTTTTCTTTCTTTTCTTTTCTTTCCTTTTCTTTCCTTTCCTTGCAGGGCCGGCCGGCCCCCCATGGGGTTCGGGTCCTAGTAGGGCCGGCCCCCATATGGCTCGCGTCCTAGTAGGGGCCGGCCCCATTGGGTTCGGACCCTAGTAGGGGCCGGCCCCCCTTGAAGTGTGGGGTCCGCTCCTCTTTGCTAGGTGCGAGTCGGGTCCGGGTCCGCACCGGTGCGTGCGAGTCGGGTCCGCGTGTCGGGTTTGCATCCGCGTCGGCCCACATAAGTCGGGTTCGGGTCCGACGAAATTCGTGTGTCTATAATGCCACTATGCAGCACTTGCACATCTCATCAGCATCTAGCCAGTCTTTCCATTCCTTCAACTGGGCCTCAGTAGCACTTGGTTCCGGCATGGCCGGTTGAGGGGTACTTAGGGCAATTGTGTGCTTGCCAACTCTTAGGACGAGCATCAGGTTACGCTTTCAGTCCTTGTAGTTTGGTCCTGTAAGTTTGTTATAATTAAGGATGGAGACAAGGGGGTCGAGCTTGGTCATGATTTCTATAAATAATGGTTTAAAGCAAAAATTAGGGTCTACTACAATCTATTTTATGGAATTTAGAAATAGATAATATTTACTCCAGCCGCTATGTCTTCACTACCTCAAGTAGAGACATCCAAGAATCTAAATTCCCTGGGCTTGAGCACTGAGACTATCGGCCTTGAATTGGAGGCAGCATCTCGGTGAGAGCATGCAACCGCTTCTGCCAATGGGGTGTTTACGACCCAGTCTTTATCAGAATTACCCATGGCGAACTGAAAAACCTTCCAGTCTCCTTTTGGCCAGCTTTATGTAACCCGCGTGCACAGTAACGGTGGCTTCATACAAGCTTTTAGATGCTTCCCACAAATCTAGGTGGTGTCGGTAGGGGGGTTCATAGGCTCTCACGGTGCAGGAAAAAATCATCACCTACTGCCGCCGGCATCCTCCTTGTCCCGAAGGAAACCACTAGGCGAACCAGAATGAAAGGAAACACAGCTCTCACCTGGTGGGAATATCGAACTGCGTACCTCCCACCCAGACCCTTAGCCAGTTGATTGTGGAGGCCATGGGCTCCCCTTTGAAGGGAACCTCTTACACATCCCTTCTTTATGAGGTTTTATGCATATTTAGAAAGATCACGACCTCCTAGACTTAGACCCTGGTCTATCGCGCTCCCACTAGGATTACAAACCTTCCTGCAAAGCATTAGTATCCTTGGAAAATATCATAGTCCCTACCTCGAATACTTAGCTTTCGCCTATCTTGCAAGGATCATATTACATAGATTCCAAGAATCCCGATACCTCACTAGTTTGCCCATAATCCTAAGATCTGGAGCCTAGCCTAAGGTCAATGTGAAAACGACTCCCACTAAATGATGCCTCGTTCACAATTTGATGCCTGATTTCATAGTAGACCTCATCTCATTATAGGTTTCGATGTTGGCCAAATAGGGACATCCGACAACCCCCGCCGGACATCAACCTAATGGTGACATAACCAAATCGTGATGAGTTCACACTACCATCAAACATCAACTAGAAACGGATATCACTTAGTAGAATCCTAACCTAACTTGGTCGCTAGGACCATGTGAGGAAAAGGCATCCCACTAGGATTATCATACTTCTTATGGGGACATTAGTTATCTATTAACAAATCTAACACTGCGTCTATCTCGGTGCACAGTACTTGGCTACCTGAACTACCACGAGGGCGGTTACCACCTTTTCTTTTAGCTAGCCAACGGATTCGCACGTGTTAGAACTATATAGAGACACCGATAAATCCATAAGCTTAGTACTAACCCTAAGCCTGATCTAGACAAACTCACAAGCAAGATAGATAATTAAATAATCATCGGGGTTCTCTAAACACTAAGAAAGAGAACAACACAAAAACATCCAAACTGAATCAAGTCCAGGGTTCGACCCCTGAACCTGAATAGCACAGCCAAGATATCATGTTCTTCCGTTCTGCACGATCTCTGACGACGACCCCGATCATCGCCAACGTGCACGCTTTCATCGGGTCTTTGCACTCCATGGTACCGCTTGCCCGAATCATGGATGTAGTCATCTCCTTCTTTCTATGATCGAAAAACTAACACGCTACGAGCAAGTGCTCGTTTGTGTGCAATTTTGCTAGAAAGAAAAGAAAACAATCCTAGAAAACATGGCCAGGGAACCGAGGGTGGTCAACCTCCACCCCCGCCCATCTAGAGCCTTAAAATCCACAAGTACAATAATTATCAATGCAAAATTAAATCCGGGGTTCGACCCCCGACGACATGCAATCACAGATTATTATTCAGCGCGGCACCTGCAAAAAGACAATACATAGCACAATCCATATGCATGATCTATGCCGAATCTCATCGAAAACATATGCTATTATATATTCACATTATGTTTTCACGAATTGATGCATGAAACACACACCAAATTGTGCTCTGATACCAATTATTGGAATTGCATCCGCTTATCAGAGTCGCAGCAGAAGTAAAACATAGATTCGAAAATCATACGATGTATGTTTCATTACAATTAATTCTACAAAACAATCTACATGCAAATCTATGATCTTAGCATATGTGCGGACACCCTAGAGGCATACTACGATCTACAAAAGACATGCATGAATCTAGTTAGGTGTTTAGAATCATCATACCTAGTGGATCTATGATCTGGAGAGAACGGAACTATAATAAACAGCACGTGAATCGCAAGGGAAGCTGTCAGATGGCACCTTATCCTTTGCGAATTGAGGAATCCTCGAAGTCCTATCTCTGAGTACAAGGACTACGAGCCGACGGAGGAATTCGTTGCGAAGACGACGGCATACCGGTAGATCTCCTTCTTCTTTTTCTCTCTTCTTCCTTTTCCTTCCTTCCTCCTTCTTCTTCCTTCTTCTTCCTCTTTATTTCTTGGCTGAAACCTCAGAGAGGGAGACAGGGAGAGGGGGTTCGGATTTTACAGAGGGGGAGAGACTAGGGCCGGCCTCCCCTCCCTTTTCCTCTTATAGGGTCGGTCCCCTAGTTCTACAAGCAAGCTAGGGCCGGCCCTAGATGGATAGGGATGAGGGGGGGAAGTTTTCAGGGTTTCCACAAACCTATCGTGAAGCCTGGACGAAAACGCCCTTCACGAAAAATAAAAAGCTGAAAGAGAGATTGAGTGAGGTGTGCTTCTCGGAATTGAGTTCCGTCAGTGCCTATGAGCTCCTAGAATTATTTCGCTCATTCTAAGATCCATATTCAATATGTTCTGAGCTATATTTCAATATTTACCAAAATACCTCTATGACCCCTAACACATGTGAATTAGGTTCTTAGGCTCCGGGCTTGCGCTCCATCGCGCTACTTCGCATCCAACGTATCCAACTAGGTCAGGGAACAATTCCTATACGCAACGATAGGGTGGAACCTTCAGGGTTTGGGATCTCTAGCTCCAACCGGATCCTTGATTAACTGTTCCGGTGACACACCGAAAGTTTCGTTAATCAGCCCTAATCTGATTAACCCGTGTAGCCACCCAGAGTGCGACGCGAGTTGAACTCCAGTGATCCTAAACTTATATTACTCCCTCGTAACCCTGTTCTCTACTATACTCCGATAATCCTCAGTCCCTCCTATTACTGGTGCCATAATACTACTCGGGCGGTGGGGAGCACCTTCAGATCCCGATCGATTATCTGACTAGGGTTTGATGACTTGTCATCTATAACACCATACACCTTCTGGTGCTATGCCTAGCATCCGGAACGTCGTCAGTCATACTGACAACCACCAGGCATGGGTTAATTGTGTGGATAGATTGACGCATCAAAATGCACCCATCCATCACTGGACGTCGGATAACCTGTAGGGATTGCATGCAACCCAAGCGCCAGCCGGGTAACTCAACGTACCGTAGTATTGGACTATGGAAGGTCCGCACACGTTGGCACATCAAAGTACCACACAACTGGTTGGTCCAGTGCGCATGGTCCCTCAAGATTAAGGACATATTATCTATAGTAGTAAGACGATTTATGCACCAGTGTCTGAATCACTGAACTATGCACCGTCTTGGTTCCTGTTCAACACGATCATCGTGCTTGGTCAAGTGAATGGAAATCCCATATTCCCGTGGTGAAGACTTCACCACATCCTCTACCTGCCAACAGCTTATTCTCGGTGAAGCGACCGGCATCACCAAAGCTGTGAACTATTTCTAGGTCTACACAGCACTGGTCCACTGGGTCTCCCAAGCATGGATCCACCATGCGCCTCATTGGCCTACTGTGTTCCCTAGGGTCCTTTTATTATATGTGTATTAACATATACCAAAATAGTATTCTAATTAAAGTAATAACCAAAGTCATCTTTATTAATGTTAATATAAAAAATCCACGCTCAGGACACACGAGCTACAACATCCTCCACCACTGGCGCCATCTCGCCGAGAACACTCCCTCCCCCCCCCCCCCCCCCCCCCCCTCGAAACACTCTCCCTAGCTCCACCCCCACCAGGAGCATCGCCGGCGTTAAAATATCTTTTCACTATCAGAAGGTCCAAAAGGTCATCTCCTCCCAGGGAGACGCCGCCTATCCCGACGCAAAAACGCCCCCCACTAACCAAGTCACCCTCAGCATCCTCCCCCGGCCTCTCACCACGGAGGGGGAGATTGCCACCGCCCATCACCACCTGCCCACAACGGACCTCCACTTCGCCCCCGTCATCGACGCCCATGATCTCCAATCTTCGAGAGGGTTTGTTCCCCCATTAGCAGTGGCTACAATGGGGGAGAGAAAGTCATGGCGGCTCCGGCGGGAGCATATATTCGTCGTTGTGAAAGAAAAAAAAAAAAAAAAAAAACAGGTGGGAGGTATGAGGTGAGAATCGATTTTTTTTAGTGAAAACATGATATGCCTAGTGGTTTTGGGGGTATAAATAAAATTTTACTGACTAGTTTAACAAGCAACCCCTACCCATATAGGAATAGTAATATACAATAGACACACACACTACTTGGTTCATTCGCCCCCTCTCTTCAACTCGGCCACCAATTCCATCATTGCCACTTGAGACGACCCCCCTTCCCTTATCGCCGCCATCGCGCTCTCCTTGGCTGCCGCCGCCCGCTGCCGGAGCTCCCTTCCCCCCTCCGACTCCATCAGCCATCGTACACGGCTCTCCACCTCCTCCGCGCCCACCAGGGCCGTATCGTACCCCTTCATCTCCGCCACCAGCCTCTTCTCCTCCACCAGGAACACCTTGTTCATCCGCTGCTCCGCGTACAGCGGCCAACCGATCATCGGCACCCCGGCGCAGATGGCCTCCAGCACCGAGTTCCACCCGCAGTGGGTCACGAACCCGCCCACCGACCCGTGCCCCAGCACCGCCACTTGCGGCGCCCACGACTTCACCACTAGCCCCCGATCCCCGGTCCGACCCAGAAACCCCGCCGGCAGCAGCGCTTCAAGGTCCGGTTCGGGTGGTGACTGTAACCCCTCGGCCGGGTTCTCGCCGCGAGGTGCCCGCACGACCCATAGGAACCTCTGCCCGCTCCGCTCCAACCCGGTGGCGACTTCCTTGAGCTGCCCTGCAGGGAAGGAGCCTCTGCTCCCGAAGCTGAGGAACACCACGCTCCGACGTGGCTGTGAGTCCAGCCACGTCAGGCACTCGTGCCTCTCTTCGCCTCCACCCGGCTCAGCAATCAGCGGGCCGATGCAGTATACCGGGGGCATCGGCCGGCCCGGCACGCAGAGCCCAGCTGAGATCGCCTCCAGGGCCCTCTCCTCCAGCGAGCGGAAGGTGTTGGCGATGATCCCGTCGGCTCTCGGCAGGCGGTCGAAGTGGAAGAGCAACTCTCTGTAGCCCTCCTCATTGTGGTCGAGTAATTCGACCGGCATGTCAGAGGCTGGTATCGGTGGCAGGCCGGGGAATTGGAGGGGGGCATCGCCGAGATCTCTGAAGTTGGCGGTGGTGAAGCCGAGGGCGGGGAGGTGGACGAAGGCGGCGAGGTTGGTGGCGCTGGTGGAGAAGAAGAAGTAGGAGGGGATGCGGAGCTCAGTGGCGACGTCGAGTGCTAGGGTGCAGAAGAAGTCGAGGACGAGGGCGCGGACGGTGGTGGTTTCGGTGAGGGAGCGGAGGAAGTCGTGGAGATGGGGGTTGGCGAGGCGGAGGAGCTCGAATAAGAGGGTGACGGCCGGGATGGCGGTGGGGGTGTGGGGGAGGGATATGGGGGGGAGGGGGTGGAAGGAGATGGAAGGGTGGGCGGAGGTGAGTCGGTCGGCGGTCGATCTGTCACCGAAGGGACTTTCCACGATGAGGACGGTGACGGAGAAGCCGTGGCGGAGGAGGAGCTTGGCGAGCTCAACCATGGGTGCGAGGTGGCCGACGCCGACGGACGGGTACAGCACCACCGTCTCCTTCATCTCCTCCCTCACTGTGGGAACGTTGGGAGCAGATGGTGGAGAGAAAGAGGAGATAAAGCCTTGGGAATCTGGGATTATTCCACGGGTGTGGCTCTGAAGAAATCACGTCTTACAAACCATCGCAGCCACACAAAGAAGATCGAGCAGGAAAGTCTGACGGTGATAACGTGTGAACACCGAAGCAAGGCCATCTCCAACGGACTCCCATCTCAGCTCCTATCCCACGTGGCACAGTTCAGTTTTGTCCCGTAGTTAAAAAGATTCCCTCCAATGGGTTTCTACCCAACCAATGTGACGGTAGGAGCAGAAAACCGATTGAATCTGCCGAAAGACATAAAGGGTTTCTTATGTGGAGCCCGCTCTGCATGTAATGTTTTGGGACTTATAAACCAACGGTCCAATTCTATTTAATTTAAAAAACTATTTTATTATATAAAAAAATATATTAAAATAGTTACAAATATTTAAGATCATTTTTCCAATTTTATTAATATTAGTGTTATTTTGACTTTGTCCCCCAAATTTTGTCTTCAATTAGACTTTATACCACACATTTTCATTAATTAGACTTTACCTCCCAAAACTAACTATTCCGTCAGCTCACCCCTAAAAACTTTATTTCTTTCCCTTCAGCTCACCCTTTCTCTTAGATGGCGAGCTGACGGAACAGTTAGCTTTGGGGGGTAAAGTCTAATTCAATGCAAAATTTGGGGGGCAAAGTCAAAATAACCCTTAATATTTAACTATATTTTTTTAATAATTTTTTAGGTCCTAAATTATTTTTTTAGATTTTTTATAATTTATAATTAGTTTTTAAGTACTTTTATAATGATAATTTAATAGAAAGAAAAGGGTGTGGGTATGTGGATGGTAAATTATTGAAATGAGAGTGAGTGTATGGTAAAGAAAGTAGGAGATAGGAGTTGGATGGGAGTCGGTTGGAGGAGGCTCTTTTGCTAAACAACTCCTATATATCCTATGTGGCAGATGGGAGGCGGATGGGAGCTAAAGGTGACCCCACTTGGGAAGGAGTCGGTTGGAGATGGCCTAACTCCAGTTTCTCCAACATTTTTGGGCGGGCACAAATGATGGGCTAATCCTTCCTACCATACAACCGTGGGGCCCATTGCAATTCAAGAGACATGGGTAGTAGGCCCCAACACATGAGGCTAGTGACCCCCAGCACTCAGAGCATGCTGATAGGTTCTGGGGGCAGTGAGGCCCGCGGTTGTATGGTATGCAGGATGTGTTGAAAATTTTTCCACGCAACGCTGCACCCATAATGGCCGAACACCAAGGCAAGCGCCATAGAGACCGTAGATTAACTCAACACCAGGAGAAAAACTTTGGTGTAACTGCTATACACGTCAGCTATTGTAACAAGTTGATCACAAACGCCCAAACACCCTATGCACTGCATCATTACCACACGACAACAGCCACCATGACATGTGCATCACCCTCAGCCCCAACTGCACCTCATCGGTACACTAATTTAAAGGGTCATTAGGGAAAGAGATGTGTAGTTGGTGCTGAGTGCAATGCACTTGTCAGGCCGGGGTGGCAGCTATCATGTGGCTTTGATGCAGTGCATAGGGGTGTATGCACATTTGTGATTGACTTTTACAGGAGCTGACGGGTATCACAGTTACACCAAAGTTTTTCTCCGAGGCCAGCATCCGGCTACGAGAATGGTCCCCCATGATAGTCCTTTACAAGATAGCCATTTGGAAGGGCCATGATCTTGCTGATCCAGCCTATGAGTTCGACCCGTTAGAGTCGATGAGATGATCCCACTCCTAGTTGCTTGTCGCACAAGTAAAGTAAGATGTTGCTTGCAATGCAAGCCAAGCAACCAAGTGGAACTTGTATAAAAGGACGTGGTCAACCAAAGTTGGAAAGGAAGTCGTAAGGAGATATTGTGGGGATCTGGGGAAGACGAATGAAACCTTAGCTGTCAAGGAGTGCAAGAGCCCAGGGAGAGGCACGGGTACACCTCTCCCCTGGGGTGCCATGGCGCAGCCGGATCGACACGTAGCAAAGATCCCGGGGAGGTGCAGGTGAGCACCTTCCCACGAGGAGCGACGAAGGCAAGAGGGGGGACCCTCCCCACCGGCAATTGAGGCGAGTGACGAAGATGAAGCCTTAAGAGGGGGTCTAGAAGCTCGTCTGGGCGAAATCGCTCACAGGGCTAGCTAGCTGCTCGGTTGCTTGGGTGACTATAACACTTTGCCTGGACAAGTTTCAGCCAGGAACCCGAAGAAGGCCTTGGCGTAGTGCCTTCCCCCTAGGTGATTTGGGTCATCGAAGGAGAGCTTGCAGGAAGAGAGTGTGGCCAAGCTTAAGACACTCCCTCCCCAGCACAACGAATTTGATGTGGTGATCGACGGAGCAATGATCGAGGGTATTGCGATTGTATGTATATGTATCATGTCTAACCTAACTTGCTGGGCAAGTCACCCTTGTACTTATTTATACTTGGCCATAGAGCCCTCATACGAGAGACCTTTTTCTAAATTCTACCATGGTATAAGAGCCCTTCAAACCCTAGCCAACCGACCCTCCTCTCTCTCCTTTTCCTCTCTGAGATCCGTTCAACCCAACCCGTCGGCCCCTCCTCTCCTCTCGTCCAGATCGACCTGCAGGCCCCTCCTTTCCGTGCAGCCCTGCAACCCGATCGACGCCGCTGGTCCCTGCAGCCCGATCCGCTCGGCCCTCCTCTCCTCTGCGTTGAGATCGACGCCGGCCGACCCTGCGACACCGCTGGCCCTTCCTCTCCTCTCGATCAATGCCGCCAATCCCTGCAGCCCGATCCGCCCAGCCCTCTTCTCCTCTGTGTCGAAATTGACACCGATCGGCTCTGCGACACCATCGATCCCTCCTCTCCTCTCAATTGACGCCTCTGAACTGCTCGGCCTTCCTCTCTTCTGCGTCCAGATCGAAGCCGGCGGGCCTTGCAAAGCCGCCCGGCTCTCCTCAGCCATCCAGCCCTCCTCTCCTCAGCCGTCCAGCCCGACCCCCGAGTCGGTCTGCCCTTCCAGCCCCCCGAGCTCCTCTTTGAGATCTGTCCAACTCAACCCTTCAGCCCCCCTAGGCCGGTCTGTCCTCCTGCCCAACCCCTCCCGAGTTGGCCTACCCTCCTTGCCTTTGCGTCCATAGCCCGATGTTGCAGCCGCCTCTCCTTGTGTGCGACACGTCGCTCACCGTCCTTTGTGATCTTCGGGAAACTGAGTACGGATCGACTAACGCTTGACGCTCCCGCATCATGGCCTCTTTCAAAGCCGATCAAATCTTTGAGAGGTGTCTCGTCTATCACACCGATCTCCTCCTCTCTACTCAAACGGATTGGATACCCTAGTCGGCATCGATTCGAAACAAGCTAGAGGGTCAGTTCCTTTACCATCACCTCTTCCATGTTATCCTGTTTTCCGAGGACATCGATGCCCTCTACACACCTGGGATGCCGACATCTTTCGTCAAGCACACCGACGACACTACGTCCGAGACCACCGCCACACCGATGGTTCCTCCCACTGTTAAGGTATGTCTGTCACATGTGAGGAAGGACAAGCGAGATAAGATGGAGTCAAAAACTAAGGTATGTCTATTCGTTGGGTATCCAAAAGGGACAAAGGGTGGTTTATTTTATGATCCTGAGGATAGAAAGGTTGTCATCTCGACGAACACCGTATTCCTGGAACAGGATTATTTAATAGACCATAAGCCCACCAGTAAAGTAATTCTTGAAGAATTGCTTGGTACTGATGGGAGTACGCAGACAGAAAACGTAGTGGGAGCCGATACCACTAAGATAAACGATACTATAGAATCGACTCCTATAGAACCACCGTAGACTCGTCGCAGTAGGAAGACCACAAGTGCTCATGATAGATACATTGGAGAAGCCTTTATGGTGGATCCAGAGTTTCAGGAGGATGATCCTCTGAACTATGACGAAGCGATGGTATCCTCTGACAATGCAGCTTGGCAGGAAGCCATGGAGGCAGAACTGACATCGATATCCCAAAATTCGGTCTGGACACTTGTAACACCACCTCATAATATTAAACATGTTGGGTGTAAGTGGGTGTACAAAAGGAAAAGAGGTCCGGATGGTACCGTTGAGACTTACAAAGCTAGACTAGTCGCTAAGGGTTATACCCAGCGAGAAGGGATCGACTATGACGAAACCTTTTCGCCAGTGGCTATGCTTAAGTCTATCCGGATTCTCTTGTCCATTGCAGCCCATTATGATTAGGAGATCTGGCAAATGGACATCAAGACCGTATTCCTCAACGGGGATTTGGAAGAAGACATCAGCCTCTAGGCTTTCTCGCAAAAGGTCAGAAAAGTCTGGTATGCAAGTTGCAAAGGTCCATTTATGGACTGAAGCAAGCATCCAAAAGTTGGAACATGTGTTTTGATCAGGCTATCCAGTATTATGGATTTGAGCAAAACGTGGATGAACCATGTGTTTATAAAAGGAGCGATAAGACTGCAGTAGTTTTTCTAGTGCTTTACGTAGACGATATCCTGCTCATTAGAAACGATATTGGAATGTTGTCTATAGTGAAGGTGTGGTTATCCTCTCAATTTGACATTAAAGACCTGGGTGAAGCGAGTTATGTTCTAGGGATTAAGGTAACTCGAGATCGCCAGAACAAGACTCTCTCGTTGTCACAGTCAGCCTACATAGATATTATCTTGGTCAGATTCAGTATGCACAACTCCAAGAAGGGACTGGTTCCATTCAGACATGGAATGAAGTTGTCCAAGGATCAGGGTCCTAAGACTCCTGAGGAGAGAGCAGAGATGCAGAAGATACCTTATGCTTCGGCTGTAGGGAGTCTGATGTATGCTATGCAGTGCACGAGACCAGATATATGCTATGCAGTAGGCATGATGGGCAGGTATCAGTCAAATCCAGGTCCAGGGCACTAGACTGCTATGAATAGTATACTCAAGTATCTCCGTAGGACGAGAGATCCAATTGTCCTTTACTGTGACAATAGTAGAGCGGTAGCACAATCCAAGGAGCCAAGATATCACCAGAAGAGCAAGCATATCGAGCGGAAATACTACATTATCCAGGACTTGCAGAAGCGAGGGGAGGTTGCAGTGACTCAGGTGGCGTCTGCAGATAACATGGCGGACCCTTTCACAAAAGCGTTACCGACCAAGGTTTTGAGAAGCACGTGGATGCCATGGGAGTTAAGACCGTTGTTCCCCGCTAGGCCAAGTGGGAGATTGTTGTAGCTCGTGTGTCCTTAGCGTGGATTTTCTGTATTAACATTAATAAAGATGACTTTGGTTATTGCTTTAATTAGAATACTACTCTGGTGTATGATAATACTCATATAATAAAAGGACTCTAGAGAAACAAAGTAGCCCACTGAGGCACATGGAGGATCCATGCTTGGAAGACCCAGTAGACCAGTTCTATATAGACCTAGAACTAGTTCACAGCTTAGGTGATGTCGGTCGCTTCACCGAGAACAAGCTGTTGGCAGGTAGAGGATGTGGTGAAGTCTCCACTACGGGAACGTGGGATTCCCATTCACCTGACCAAGTACGATGATCGTGTTGAACAGGAACCAAGATGGTGCACAGTTCAATGATTTAGATACTGGTGCATAAACCGTCTTACTGCTATAGATAATCTGTCCTTAACCCTGAGGGACTATGTACACTGGGCCAACCAGTTGAGTGGTGCTTTGATGTGCCAACGTGTGCGGACCTTCCATAGTCCAATACCACGGTACGTTGGGTTACCCAGCTGGCGCTTGAGTGACATGTAATCCCTACAGGTTATCCGAAGTCCAGTGTTGGATGAGTACGTTTTGATGAGTCAATCTGTCCACACAGTTAACCCAAGCCTGGTGGTTGTTAGTATGACTTACGACGTTCCGGATGCTAGGCATAGCACCGGAAGGTGTGTGGTGTTATAGATGACAAGTCATCAAACCCTAGTCAGATGATCGATCGGGATCTGACGGTGCTCCCCACCGCCTGAGTCGTATCATGGCACCAGTAATAGGAGGGACTGAGGATTATCGGAGTATAGTAGAGAACAGGGTTATGAGGGAGTAACATAAGTTTAGGATCACTAGAGTTCAACTCGCATCGCACTCTGGGTGGCTACGCGGGTTAATCGGATTAGGCCTGATTAACGGAACTTTCGGTATGTCACCGGAACAGTTAACCAGGGATCCGGTTGGAGCTAGAGATCCCGAACCCTGAAGGTTCCACCCTATCGTTGCGTATAGGAATTATTCCCCGACCTAGTTGGATGCGAAGTAGCGTGATGGAGCGCAAGCCCGGAGCCTAAGACCCTAATTCACATGTATTACGGGCCGTAGGGGTATTTTGGTAAATACTGAAATATAGCTCAGAACACATTGAATATGGATCTTAGAATGAGCAAAATAATTCCAGGAGCTCATAGACGCTGACAGAACTCGATTCCGAGTAGCGCACCTCACCCAGTCTCTCTTTTAGTTTTCCACTTTTCGTGAAGGGTGTTTTTGTCCAGGCTTCACGATAGACATTGGAAATCCCTAAAAACCGAACCCCCTCTATCCTAACCTATCTAGGGCCGGCCCTAGCTTCCTTGAAGCCATGGGAGACCGGCCCTATAAGTAGGAGAGGGAGAGGGAGGGCCGGCCCTAATGTCTTTTCTCCTCCAGAAAATCCGAACCCCCCCTAGTCCTCCTCCTTTGTGGTTTCGGCCAAGAAAAAGAGAGGAAGAAAAAGGGAGAAGGAAGAGGAAGGAAGGAGAAGGAATAAAGGAGAAAGAGGAGGAGAAAATCTCGCAGCTCGCCATCGTCTTCGCAACGGATTCCTCCGTCGACTCGTAATCCTTACACTCAGAGACGGAATTTCGAGGATTCTTTAATTCGCAAAGGACAAGATGCTATCCGACAGTTTCCCTTGCGATTCAAGTGCAGTTCTTCATTGTTCCGTCATCTCCGGATCATAAATCCAAAAGGTATGATGATTCTAAACACCTAACTAGATGCATGCATGTCTTCCGTAGATCGTAGTATGCCTCTAGGGTGTCCGCACATATGCTAAGATCATAGATTTGTATGTAGATTGTTTTGTAGAATTAATTGTAATGAAACATACACCGTATGATCTTCGGATCTTTCTTTTACTTCCGCTGTGACTCTGATAAGCGGATCCAATTCCAACAGCTATTCAGTACCCCGAGTAGTAGAAAGCTATGAACGAGGAGCTTCAGGCGTTTGCTCAGACTGGGACCTGGTCTATTGTCCCTTTTCTTTCTAGAGTCGAGCCTGTCGGTTGCAAATGGTCTACAAGGTCGAACACCAACCTGATGGATCCATTGAGCAGTATAAAGCCCGACTCGTTGCTCATAGTTTTTCTTAGGAGGCTGGGATTGACTATAACGAGACTTTTGCTGCTGTTACTCAGATGACCACTGTTTGCACTCTCCTTGTTGTTTCTTCTGCACAACATTGGCCTCTATTTCAGAAGGATGTGAAAAGTGTCTTCCTCACGGCACCCTTTATGATGTTGTCTATATGCAGCCGCCTCTTGGCTACTCCATGCCTCCTCAACTATAAAAAAACCAGTTTTTACCAACGAAAAATATCCGTCGGTAAAGTTAGTTTTCCGTCGGTAAATATTTATCGCGACGGAAGTCACTTCCGTCGCTAGTCTGTCGGGAAAAAAGGCGTCGGGAAAAATAAGCGACAAACAAAAAATATCCGTCGGTATTAATTATTAATACCGACGGATATTTTGTGTCCGTCGATAATATACAAATATTTAATTATAAATATAAAAGATTTTTGTCGATGAAATATTAGCGTCCGTCGGCAATATATAAGCTTTGGCCGACGGAATATTCCTATCTGCCGGCAATATATAACGTTATTACCGACGGAAGATATAATTTCCGTCGGCAATATACAAATTATTTAAAAAAATAAAATAGCTTATTATCGACGGAAGTCATAAATTTCGTCGGTAAAAAAACATGTTTTTTTTTTTAAAAATTACTTAAATAATGTTTTTTAATTCATGTTATTTACAACAATATTACAATATATTCATATATTACCATAATTTACTAAATCAACTATTACCACAATTTATCAAATATTACCATAATTTATCAAATAATACCACAATACATTCAAATATTACCATAATTAACTAAATCAACTATTACCACAATTTATCAAATATTACCATAATTTATCAAATATTACCACAAATTACCAAATATTACCACAATACCATACAATTATAGACAAGACCAAAAAATGACCACATATTAATTATAAAATTATTTTTACATAATCCAAAATTGAGGTAAGCTGCGTGCTTTAGCTCAACCACCCCACGCCGCCCGGCACCAACGCTGGTGCTCTCATCCCCTGACGCTGCACATCCTGCAATTAACATGTATTTATTAAAAAAATAATTTATATCTATAATTGAGAGTCTAAGCGTTGAAAAATCATAAGTTAGCGTGTGTTTCGGATTTGAAATTGGTTTGGATTCAATCGGATCGTCATCGAATCGGCATCTGATAATTCGTACTTGGAATTTTATCGTATTTTAGACTTGCAAGTAAGTTCTAATTGGATATTTTAATAATTTACCCTACGATTGACCAATTGAGAGTCTAAGCGTTGAAAAATCACAAGTTAGCGTGTTTCGGATTTGAAATTGGTTTGGATTCGATCGGATCGTTAATCAGATCGGTATCCGATAATTTGTACTTAGATTTTTTTTCATATTTCGGACTTCCGAGCAAGCTCTAATTGGATATTTTAATAATTTACGCTCCGATTAACCAATTTAGAGTCTAAGCATTGAAAAACCATAAGTTAGCATGTTTCGGATTTGAAATTGGTTTGGATTCGATCGGATCGTCATCGGATCGGTATCCGATTATTCGTAGTTGGAATTTTATCATATTTCGGACTTGCGAGCAAGTTCTAATTGGCTATCTTAACAATTTACCCTCCAATTAACCAATTGAGAGTCTAAGCGTTGAAAAATCACAAGTTAGCGTGTATCAGATTTGAAATTAGTTTGGATTCGATCGGATCGTCATCCGATGATTCATACTTGGAATTATTTTATATTTTGGACTTGCGAGCGAGCTCTAATTGGATATTTTAATAATTTATGCTCCGATTGACCCATTTAGAGTCTAAGCATTGAAAAATCATAAGTTAGCATGTTTCGGATTTGAAGTAGGTTTGGATTCGATCGGATCGACATCCGACAATTCGTACTTGAAATTTTCCTGTATTTTGGACTTGCGAGCGAGTTCTAATTGGATATTTTAACAATTTATGCTCCGATTGACCCATTTACAGTCTAAGTGTTGAAAAATCATAAGTTAGCTTGTCTTGGATTTGAAATAGGTTTGGATTCGATCGGATCGTCATCGGATCGGTGTCCGATAATTCGTACTTAGAATTTTTCCGTATTTCGGACTTGTGAGTGAGTTCTAATTAGATATTTTAATAATTTACGATCCGAATGACCCATTTAGAGTCTAACTGTTGAAAAATCATAAGTTAGCGTGTTTTGGATTTGAAATATATTTGGATTCGATCGGATCGTCATTGGATCGGCATCCGATAATTCATACTTGGAATTATTTCGTATTTCGGACTTGCGAGCGAGTTTCGGATTTGAAATTGGTTTGGATTCGATCGGATCGTTAATCGGATCGGTATCCGATAAATCATACTTGGATTTTTTTTCGTATTTCAAACTTCCGAGCAAGTTTTAATTGGATATTTTAACAATTTACCCTCCGATTGACCAATTTAGAGTCTAAGCGTTGAAAAACCATAAGTTAGCATGTTTCAGATTTGAAATTGGTTTGGATTCGATCGGATCGTCATCGGATCGGCATCCGGTTATTCGTACTTGGAATTTTATCGTATTTCGGACTTGCGAGCAAGTTCTAATTGGCTATTTTAACAATTTATCCTCCGATTGACAAATTGAGAGTCTAAGCATTGAAAAATCACAAGTTAGTATGTTTTGGATTTGAAATCGGTTTGGATTCGATCGGATCGTCATCGGATCGGCATCCGATAATTCGTACTTGGAATTTTATCATATTTCGGACTTGCGAGCAAGTTCTAATTGGTTATCTTAACAATTTACCCTCCGATTAACCAATTGAGAGTCTAAGCGTTGAAAAATCAGAAGTTAGTGTGTTTCAGATTTAAAATTGGTTTGGATTCGATCGGATCATCATCGGATCGGTATCCGATGATTCGTACTTGGAATTATTTCGTATTTTGGACTTGCAAACGAGTTCTAATTGGATATTTAAATATATTATGCTCCGATTAACCCATTTAGAGTCTAACCGTTGAAAAATCATAAGTTAGCGTGTTTCAGATTTGAAATTGGTTTGGATTCGATCGGATCGTCATCGGATCGGCATCCGATAATTCGTACTTGGAATTTTATCGTATTTCGGACTTGCGAGCAAGTTCTAATTGGCTATTTTAATAATTTACCCTCCGATTGACCAATTGAAAGTCTAAGCGTTGAAAAATCATAAGTTAGTGTTTTTCGGATTTGAAATTGATTTGGATTCGATCGGATCGGCATCCGATAATTTGTACTTGGAATTTTATCGTATTTCAGACTTGCAAGCAAGTTCTAATTGGCCATCTTAATAATTTACCCTCCGATTGACCAATTGAGAGTCTAAGCGTTGAAAAATCACAAGTTAGCATGTTTTGGATTTGAAATTGGTTTGGATTCGATCTGATCATCATGGGATCGGCATCCGATGATTCGTACTTGGAATTATTTCGTATTTCAGGCTTGCGAGGGAGTTCTAATTGGATATTTTAACAATTTACGCTCCGATTAACCCATTTAGAGTCTAAGCGTTGAAAAATCATAAGTTAGCGTGTTTCGGATTTGAAATAGGTTTGGATTCGATCGGATCGGCATCCGACAATTTGTACTTGGAAGTTTTCTATATTTCGGACTTGCGAGCAAGTTCTAATTGGATATTTTAACAATTTATGCTCTGATTAACCGATTTAGAGTCTAAGCGTTGAAAAATCATAAGTTAGTGTGTCTCGGATTTGAAATAGGTTTGGATTCGATCGAATCGTCATCGGATTGGTATTCGATAATTCGTACTTGGAATTTTTTCGTATTTCGAACTTGCGAGTGAGATCTAATTGGATATTTTAACAATTTACGCTCCGATTAACCCATTTAGAGTCTAAGCGTTGAAAAAACATAAGTTAGTGTGTTTCGGATTTGAAATTGGTTTGGATTCGATCGGATCGTTATCGGATCGGCATCCGATAATTCGTACTTGGAATTTTTCTGTATTTCAGACTTGTGAGTGAGTCCTAATTGGCTATTTTAATAATTTACGCTCCGATTGATCCATTTAGAGTCTAAGCGTTGAAAAATCATAAGTTAGTGTCTTTCGGATTTGAAATTGGTTTGGATTCGATCGGATCGGAATCGGATCGGCATCCGATAATTCGTACTTTGAATTTTATCGTATTTCAAACTTACGAGCAAGTTCTAATGTGATATTTTAATAATTTACGCTCTGATTGATCCATTTAGAGTCTAAGCGTTGAAAAATCATAAGTTAGTTTGTTTTGGATTTGAAATAGGTTTGGATTCGATCGGATCGGCATCTGACAATTCATACTTAGAATTTTTCCGTATTTCGGACTTGCGAATGAGTTCTAATTGGATATTTTAACAATTTACGCTCCGATTGACCCATTTACAGTCTAAGCGTTGAAAAATCATAAGTTAGCGTGTCTCGGATTTGAAATAGGTTTGGATTCAATCGGATCGTCATCGGATCGGTATCCGATAATTCGTACTTTGAATTTTTTCGTATTTCAGACTTACGAGCGAGTTCTAATTGGATATTTTAAAAATTTATGCTCCGATTAACCCATTTAGAGTATAAGCGTTGAAAAATCATAAGTTAGCATGTTTTGGATTTGAAATAGGTTAATTTGGATTCGATCGGATCGGCATCTGATAATTCGTACTTGGAATTTTTTCATATTTCGGACTTGCGAGCGAGTTCTAATTGGATATTTTAACAATTTACGCTCTGATTGACCCATTTAGAGTCTAAGCATTGAAAAATCATAAGTTAGCGTGTTTCGGATTTGAAATATGTTTGCATTCAATCAGATCATCATCGGATCGACATCCGATAATTTGTACTTGGAATTATTTCGTATTTCGAACTTACGAGCAAGTTCTAATTAGATATTTTAACAATTTACGCTCCGATTTACCCATTTAGAGTCTAAGCGTTGAAAAATCATAAGTTAGCGTGTTTCGGATTTGAAATAGGTTTGGATTCGATCGGATCGCCATCCGACTATTCATACTTAGAATTTTTCCGTATTTCGGACTTGCGAGCGAGTTCTAATTGGATATTTTAACAATTTACGCTCCAATTGACCCATTTACAGTCTAAGCGTTAAAAAATCATAAGTTAGCGTGTCTCGGATTTGAAATAGGTTTGGATTTGATCGGATCATCATCGGATCGGTATCCGATAATTCGTACTTGGAATTTTTTTTCGTATTTCGGACTTATGAGCAAGTTCTAATTGGATATTTTAACAATTTATACTCCGATTAACCCATTTAGAGTCTAAACGTTGTAAAATCATAAGTTAGCGTGTTTCGGATTTGAAATAGATTGATTTGGATTTGATCGGATCGGTATCCGATAATTCGTACTTGGAATATTTTCATATTTCAGACTTACGAGCGAGTTCTAATTAGATATTTTAATAATTTACGCTCCGATTGACCAATTTAGAGTCTAAGCGTTGAAAATCATAAGTTAGCGTGTTTCGGATTTGAAATATGTTTGGATTCGATCGTATCATCATCGGATCGGCATCCGATAATTCGTACTTGGAATTATTTTGTATTTCGTACTTACGAGGGAGTTCTAATTGGATATTTTAACAATTTACGCTCTGATTGACCGATTTAGAGTCTAATCATTGAAAAATCATAAGTTAGTGTGTTTCGGATTTGAAATAGGTTTGGATTCGATCATATCGTCAAATTAGCATGTTAGCGTGATAATATGATCTAAACTCAAATTATTAAGATCCATTTTTTATATTAAAATTATAAAGATTAGTAAGTACCTGATCATGAGCATGAGCCACCGCTAGACCGGCTTATGAACTCATTAAGCCGACGTTCCAATACCCTGCGAGCTTCTCTTTCCTCCTCAACTCGCCGCTCGAGGGCCTGCCTCTCTGCCTCAACCCTGTGCTTGAGGGCCTACCTCTGGTCGCGCTCTGCCTTAACCCTGTGCTCGAGGGCCTGCCTCTGCTCGCGCTCCACGTCTAGTGCAGATTGCAACTGAGTGATAGCACTAGTCTGGGTGTCCCGTGCCCTTGAGCGCACACTACAAGAAATAGGTTCTTTACCGACGGACATTATTATCACCGTCGGTAATAATATACTTTTTACCGACGATTACTATAACGTTCGTCGGTATTATAACTTCAATTTTTTTAATTTTTTTTGCACATTTATTACCGACGGTCACATATTATCCGTCGGTACAATGCTTTATACCGACAGCATGTATATATTCGTCGGTACAATACTTTATACCGATGGCTAAATAAAGTCCGTCGGTACATGTCACGACGAAACACAGGGTAAAAACCGAGTCTCTGGAAAAAAAGGCACCCTGTGTTTCGTCGTGATATTGTACCGACGGACGTTATATTTCCGTTGGTATAACTAATTGTACCGACGGAAATTATCTGTCCGTCGGCACAATACCGACGAGAATTAAATATCCGTCGGTAAAATTGTCCCGACGAAACTCAGGGTAAAAACCGAGCCTCTGGAAAAAATGGAACCCTGAGTTTCGTCGTCGATTTTTACCGACGGACGTTATATTTCCGTCGGTATAATGAATTTTACCGACGAAAATTATATGGCCGTCGGCACGATACCGACGGGAATTAAATATCCATCGGTAAAATTTCACGACGAAACTCAGGGTAAAAACCGAGCCTCTGGAAAAAATGGAACCCTGAGTTTCGTCGGCGATTTTTACGGACGGATATTTAATTCCCGTCGGTAAAAATATTATTTTTACCGACGGACTTAAAATGTTCCGTCGGTAAAAACCCTACCTTAAATAACTTTCAGCGATCCCCTTCTGCTAGTTCTGTTTCGATCTTAACCTCTCCCCGGCCGCCCCCTCTCTCTCTCTCTCTCTAAATCTCCCCCCCTCCCCGGCCTCCCCCCCTCCCCGGCGACCGGTAGCGAGGTCCTCCTCCTCCTCCGCCTCGTGGGCTCCTCCTCCTCCTCCCCGGCCTCCCCCCCTCCCCGGCGACCGGCGGCGAGGTCCTCCTCCTCCTCCGCCTCGTGGGCTCCTCCTCCTCCTCCCCGGCGACCGGCGGCGAGCTCCTCCTCCTCCTCCCCCCGGTGAGCTCCTCCTCCTCCTCTTCCCTATTACTGATGACTTCATGAGCTTTGACACATTGCATTGGTTGCCGTCGATGACCGCTCATCCCAAAACCAGTTGCTGGTCCATTATGTAGTGAATCATGACAAGCTTAAGCTATTTGAATCTAGACTTCCACCTATTAGTTTTTTGGTTGGATAATCGGATGGCTCAACGGTTTTATATTTATGTTTTAGAGCTAAGCATGCAATGTGACCAAATCTGAAAAATCTTGTTAGCCACCCAACCAACTAGACAAGGGGTGTCAATGGGTTGGGCTAGGGTCCATACGAGTATGGCAGAGTCCATACCAAATCCATACTCATTCGGGTATAAGAGGGTCAATATACTCGATCCATATTAATTCTGGTTTTGAGTTTTGGCTTGGTTTTCAGTTATAAACTGGATATAATTTTATCTTTTTTTTAATCCACCGCATATGCAATTATTTGGTGGGAAAAATCAATGCATATGAATTCGGTTAGAATTTACGTATAGTATGATGAGATTGGAGTCCAAACATATTTTCTAATATACACAAGGGAACACAAAGCTGTACACAATGTCGGAGTGTCGTTTATCTGCCACTGCATAGTTCGATCACTTTACAATGTTCCGAGTCGGTTTTAAAATGCTCATATTCAATGTTATTCTAGGTCTTCCCCTCCTCCTCAGATCTTCTATACTAATTTTGGACCCTCTCCTTATTTGGGTTGTCTCTACTCTATATTGTACATAGCAAAATCATTCTCCATTATCTTATCCTCAATTGGTGCCACTCTAAGACTTTCTCCAATATACTCATATCTCAATCGCCCCCGCCTAGTATTTTCGTATATCCACCTTAACATCCTCATCTTGTCATGTCCATCTTATGATCTTGGGCTATCTTTAAGGGCCAACATTTTGAAGAATATAGAATTGCGAGTATTATTACTGTCTTGTAAAGTTTATCCTTGAGTTTTAAAGGCCTGTAGAAGTTTCGGTTCCGTGTTCCATACCCGGGAACCGAAACCGAATTTGTGCGGAGTCTTATAACATTGTTTGAAATTACTTCAGGTGTTGTATAGACAGATAGACGAAGATGTCTTCGATCGATAAGAGTTGGATGCGTAATTCGAATCGCATGAGCCAAGAGTACAGAGAAGGAGTCAGGAAATTTCTGGATTTTGCATTTGAGCATCTTGCACCGCTTGATGGAAAAATTGTGTGTCCCTGTATAGACTGCGGAAGGGTGACTAGGAAGGTTCGAGAGGAATGTGAGGTTGATCTGGTAATGCGTGTCATTGACATTACCTATACCCGTTGGTTCTCGCACGGTGAGGAGCTAGATGCAGTCCCCATGGCAGCTCACGGTGAAACTGCAAACACAGTGATCGTTGATGATAATATTAATACAGACGATGACGATGACATGCAGGGTATGATACATGATTTGCAAGGTGGAATAGGCACGAAAGCACCGTCAGGTGATCAGTCCAATATTGAAGCGGACAAGTTCTACAGATTGCTTAAAGATGCCGAACAACCTCTATACCCGGGGTGTGAGAAGTTTTCAAAACTCTCTTTCACTGTAAAGCTTCTTCATTTGAAGTGCCTCAATGGTTGGAGTAATAAGTCATTTAATATGTTGGTAGAGTTGCTGAAAGAGGCTTTTCCTATGGGTGAGACAATACCGAAATCATTCTACGAGGCGAAGAAGACAATTAAAGATCTCGGTCTGGGTTATGAGAAAATTGATGCATGCGTGAACGATTGTATGTTGTACCGGAAAGAGTACGAACATGCGCGGTCATGCCACATATGCGGAGCAACGAGATATAAAGAGACGGATACCGAGTCGAGTACCAGTCGAAGGAAGAAAAATGTATCTGTAAAGATTCTCTTATACTTCCCGCTTAGGGACAGGCTTCAGAGGTTGTTTATGTCATCGAAGACTGCTGAGCACATGAGGTGGCATGCACGAAAACGTACAGATGACGGGATTATGAGACATCCGGCCGACTCTCTGACGTGGAAATATTTTGATCATACCTATCCTGAATTCGCATGTGAAGTTCGCAACGTCAGGTTAGGGCTTGCTAGCGATGGCTTCAATCCCTTTGGAAATATAAGTGTGTCGTACAACATTTGGCCAGTTGTCCTAGTTCCATACAATTTGCCTCCCTGGATGTGCTTAAAAAAGCCATACACAATGCTCTCCTTGCTCATTCCCGGACCCAGGTCGCCTGGTAATGATATTGACGTTTACTTGCAGCCGTTGATTGAGGAGTTGAACGAGTTATGGAAAGTTGGGGCCGATACGTATGATGCCTCATTGCGCCATAATTTTCGGATGCATGCGGCACTTCTATGGACCATCAACGATTTTCCTGCATATGCCAACTTATCCGGGTGGAGTACTAAAGGAAAATTGGCGTGCCCTACATGCAATAAGGAGACAGATTCATTACGGTTGAAGAACGGAGGCAAGTTCTGTTATATGGGCCATCGAAGATTCCTTATTGATGGCCATAAGTGGAGGTAGAACAAAAGAGCTTTCAACGGCAAGAAGGAACTTGCAAAGGATCCGGAGCAGCTTTCGGGGGTAGAAGTCTTGTGCGAATTGGATCAGTTTGATGCCATGGCACTTGGGAAAGGTAAAAAGAAGAGAACGCATGAAGATTCTATGCGTGAGCATAACTGGAAGAAGAAGAGTATTTTCTTTAAACTACCGTACTGGAGCAGCCTACTCTTGCGGCATAACTTGGATGTCATGCATATCGAGAAAAATATGTGTGACAACATTATAGGAACACTGCTGAATCTCGACGGTAAGACGAAGGATAATCTTAAATCTCGTCTCGATCTTAAGGAGTTGGGCATCCGAAAATCACTTCATCCCCAAGAGATTGGGGATAAGTATGTGTTGCCAGTTGTATAATACACCATGAGCTCACAGCAAAAGGCAGCCTTATGTGCATTCCTACGGTCTGTGAAAATGCCAGACGGTTATTCTTCAAATATCGCACGATGCGTGCAAGAGAACGGCCGGAAGTTGTCTGGATTAAAGAGTCACGATTGTCATATTCTTATGCAGCGATTGTTATCTCTTGCTATACGTGGGAATTTAACCGAACAGGTGTCCGATCCGTTAATTGAGCTCAGCACTTTTTTCAGACAGTTGTGCTCGAAGGTACTTAGAGTGGACCAACTTGAACAGATGGAGAGGGATATTGCGCTCACATTGTGCAAGCTAGAGATGATATTTCCACCTTCCTTCTTTGATGTCATGGTATATTTGACCATTTACTTGGCAAATGAGGCCAAACTCGGCGGCCCAGTTCATTACCGATGGATGTATTTTATCGAGAGGTAATCGTCTTGTCTCATTCGCACAATGTATTTGATCGTTCTTGATATATTCATCCAAATATTTTTTTCTCAAATTAGGTACTTGCGAACATTGAAATCATATGTTCATAATAAAAGTCGTCCGGAGGGATCAATTGCTGAAGGATACCTAGCAGAAGAATGTCTAACATTCTGCTCAAGATACCTACATGGTATAGACACGCGATTCAATCAACTTGAGCGGAACTATGATGGTGGTCCAATAGACTTCGATGGGGTCTGTCTATATTTGCCAAAATGGGTAGACCTGTAGAAGGAGGCAAAACCCGTCGATTGTCTGTAGATGAGATTCAACAGGTATATATGTATGTGTTGCGCCAATGTGATGAAGTGTGGTCATTCATTGAGTAAGCATTTTACGATTATTTACTCATTCTTTCAGTCCATTCATTAAGTATATGTGCTAATTATAATCTAATTCATAACCTATAAAATAGGAAACATAAAGCCATCATTAATAATCGGGGTACTCGAAATGCTCCCCAAATTTATGATCGTGAATTCCTATCGTGGTTCGAGAAACACATAAGTATTCGCATCATTACTGAATTTCATTGACATCCATTACCGAACAATAATTATGTGTTCATATCATGAATGTCATGTGGTTATTATAGACACAAGAGATGCACGACAACCACGATCCGCTGATGAATGAGGATCTCTGGTGCTTATCTTGTAGTCCTTTGCAAGACGCAATATCGTACGATGGTTATATCGTGAACAGTTATAGATTTCGGACGAAAGATAGTGAAAAATCACGAAGAACCCAAAATAGTGGGGTTGTAGTCAACGGTGAGCAAGAAGAATTAGAAAATATCGACTTCTACGGCGTCCTTAATGAGATTCTCGAGATTAAATTTCTTAGCCAAAATCGGATCGTATTATTCAAATACGATTGGTATGATGTTAATAATCGCGGGACTGGTTATAATATCGACAAATACGGTTTTATCAGCATCAACACTGGCAAGAGATTGAATACCCATTATGAAAATCCATTCATTCTTGCCTCTTAAGCGCAACAGATATTTTATGCACCAGATAATACCTCTCCAGGTTGGCAAATTGTAGTCAGGTCACCACCCAGAGATTTTTATGACATGGGAGACAAGGATGCGGGGGTCATCGATGATGATTTGGATGCATACCAGAATGATGAGATAATCATTGTCGACGCAGTGCACGACGAAAATAAAGATGTCGACAATATAAACTGGACAGCGAATGCAGATCAAATGATAGAAGAGGGATGCGATGAGTGTGACAGAGATGGGACAAAAAATGACTAGACCGTATATAAATCAAATTGTTTCATATTTAAATCAAATTGTTTCATATATAAATCATATTATTTCATATGTATATCATATTAATTTATACTGTTTCATATGTAAATCATACCGTTTCATATGTAAATCAAACTGTTTCATATTGTTTCATAAATCATACTGTTTCATATGTAAATCAAACTATTTCATATTGTTTCATATGTAAATCTTACTATTTCATATGTAAATTAAACTGTTTCAGATGGCATCACGGTCATATGTTCGTAGAGGCAGGGGTGGGGTAGCTCGGAACGCTCCGGCTGCCACCCAGGGTCCGAGGCTGAGCCGTCCGGATCTGGTAGTGCTATTCCTCTCTCCACACCAGCTCCTGATGTAGTCGCAGCCTCCGGAGCTTCGAGCAGTGCTCAGCACTCGGCTACAGCGTCTACGCCCACAGGTAATGTTTAGATCTAAAGTTTTATACATGTTGTAAATACTTCTTCAGTACTGATGTATATTTTATTTGTAGGGTCGAGGATCACCAGGCACGTAGGCGACCGGGGCGTGACGACGGCCCGGCGCTTGTCGGCCTTACGCGAGCCGCTTTCCCTACAGTGGAGCGGCAGGACCTTTGTGGGCGAGCACGCATCTGACGCCGCCACGTGGGTCGGTATTATAGTACGGGAGGAGAAAAATGCCCCGATTGTGGGGTTAAGGGGGTGGAAGAATATTGATACATCCTATAAGGAGAGGATGTATCAGCAGTTTTTGGTACGTTAGTTTCATTAAAGCATTTTAGAATAATATCGTACTTCTTTATAATTTGATTTGATAAAATGACTTGTTTCTAAATTGATTTTACAGAAGAAATTTAAATGGAAGAACATGAAAACCGACACCCATCGGGAGGACTTGTGGAAGATGATGGATGAGCGGTACAGGGATTACCGTCACGAGCTCTACCAGTTCTACGGTTACTTGGTCGGCCAGCCAGCTGAGGAGGTACAGGCTGCGGCCGGGACGAGAGACGCGCCACCGCTACACGTTCTACAGTTTTTTGTCGCTCACTGGGCCACTCCTCACTTTCAGGTATAATCATAATTTTGTTGATTCGTACTTGTTTTAATATTATACTAAAAATTTGTATTGATGTTTCAAAATTTAATCGATTGACACAGGTGAGTTCACGTAGAGGCAAGCAGAATAGAAGTGCCTCGACGACACCTGCTCCAGTGAAAGGGAGGACCTCCATGCCCCAGCTTGCCCAGCAGCTGGTAAATGATACAAACATTGTTATTATTTAAAGCTCTATACATGTTATATTAACTCATCTATTTATTTTATATGTCCAACAGACACAGTCCTTGGGCCACAAGCCTAATAGGATTGACCTTTTTGAGGCCTCTAGGAGGCGGCGTATCGATGGGGCATTTCTGGACGACAGGGTTGCCTCGCAAGTGGTAAGTAATTAAATTACTATTAATATATTCTTATACATATGCCATAAAATATCATTGAATATCATTGGTTGTTTTTATATAGGAGAGGATGCGACTTCTGGTGACCCCGTCGGGCGAGGCCGGCTCCTCCTCCAGCTCAGTATCTGTCGACTCAGCGATGGATACTGTGCTGAGACCTGCCACGCACGGCCGTGTCCTCTGTACGGGCCTTGGAGTCACGCCCTCCTCCTACTTTGGATGAGAGGGTATGCGCTCGAGGGCACGGGACACCCAGACCGGTGCTATCACTCAGCTGCAGTCTGCGCTAGACGCGGAGCGAGAGCAGAGGCAGGCCCTCGAGCAGAGGGATGAGGCGGAGCGAGAGCAGAGGCAGGCCCTCGAGCAGAGGGTTCAGGCGGAGAAGAAGGCCCTCGATGAGGAAAGAGAAGCTCACAGGGAACTGGAGCGTAAATTTTATGAATTCATAAGCCGGTCTAGCGGTGGCTCATCCTCATGATCAGGTACTTACTAATCTTTATAATATTAGCAAAAAATATGAATCTTACTAATTTGAGTTTAGATCATATTATCACACTTATGATTTTCCAACACTTAGACTCTAAATCGGTGAATCGGATCGTAAATTGTTCAAATATCCAATTAGAACCCGCTCGCAAGTCCGAAATACGAAATAATTCCAAGTTCGAATTATCGGATGCCAATCCGATGACGATCCGATCGAATCCAAACCTATTTCAAATCCGAAACACGCTAACTTATGATTTTCCAACACTTAGACTCTAAATCGGTGAATCGGATCGTAAATTAGTCAAATATCCAACTAGAACCCGCTCGCAAGTCCGAAATATGGAATAATTCCAAGTTCGAATTATCGGATGCCGATCCGATCGAATCCAAACCTATTTCATATCCGAAACATGCTAACTTATGATTTTCCAACACTTAGACTCTAAATCGATGAATCGGATCGTAAATTGTTCAAATATCCAATTAGAACCCGCTCGCAAGTCCGAAATACGGAATAATTCCAACTTGGAATTATCGGATGCCGATCCGATGACGATCCGATCGAATCCAAACCTATTTCATATCCGAAACACGCTAACTTATGATTTTCCAACACTTAGACTCTAAATCGGTGAATCGGATCGTAAATTGTTCAAATATCCAATTAGAACCAGCTCGCAAGTCCGAAATACGGAATAATTCCAACTTGGAATTATCGGATGCCGATCCGATTGAATCCAAATCTATTTCATATCCGAAACACGCTAACTTATGATTTTCCAACACTTAGACTCTAAATCGGTGAAACGGATCGTAAATTATTCAAATATCCAATTAGAACCCGCTCGCAAATCCGAAATACAGAATAATTCCAACTTGGAATTATCAAATGCCGATCCTATGCCGATCCGATCGAATCCAAACCTATTTCATATTCGAAACACGCTAACTTATGATTTTCCAATACGTAGATTCTAAATCGGTGAATCGGAACGTAAATTGGTCAAATATCCAATTAGAACTCGCTCGCAAGTCCGAAATACGGAATAATTCCAACTTCGAATTATCGGATGCCGATCCGATGATGATCCGAACGAATCCAAACCTATTTCATATCCGAAACACGCTAACTTATGATTTTCCAACACTTAGACTCTAAATCGGTGAATCGGAGCGTAAATTGGTCAAATATCCAATTAGAACCAGCTCGCAAGTTCGAAATACGAAATAATTCCAACTTGGAATTATCGGATACTGATCCGAAGACGATCCGATCGAATCCAAACCTATTTCATATCCGAAAAACGCTAACTTATGATTTTCCAACACTTAGACTCTAAATCGGTGAATCGGATCGTAAATTGTTCAAATATCCAATTAGAACCCGCTCGCAAGTCCGAAATACGGAATAATTCCAACTTGGAATTATCGGATGCCGATCCTATGACAATCCGATCGAATCCAAACCTATTTCATATTCGAAACACGCTAGCTAACTTATGATTTTCCAATACTTAGACTCTAAATCGGTGAATCGGAGCGTAAATTGGTCAAATATCCAATTAGAACCCGCTCGCAAGTCCGAAATACGGAATAATTCCAACTTCGAATTATCGAATGCCGATCCGATGACGATCCGATCGAATCCAAACCTATTTCATATCCGAAACACGCTAACTTATGATTTTCCAACACTTAGACTCTAAATCGGTGAATCGGAGCGTAAATTGGTCAAATATCCAATTAGAACCCGCTCGCAAGTCCGAAATACGGAATAGTTCCAACTTGGAATTATCGGATGTCGATCCGATGACGATCCGATCGAATCCAAACCTATTTCATATCCGAAACACGCTAACTTATGATTTTCCAACACTTAAACTCTAAATCGGTGAATCGGATCGTAAATTGTTCAAATATCCAATTAGAACCCGCTCGCAAGTCAGAAATACGGAATAATTCCAACTTGGAATTATCGGATGCCGATCCGATCGAATCCAAACCTATTTCATATTCGAAACACGCTAGCTAAGTTATGATTTTCCAATACTTAGACTCTAAATCGGTGAATCGGAGTGTAAATTGGTCAAATATCCAATTAGAACCCGCTCGCAAGTCTGAAATACGGAATAATTCCAACTTCGAATTATCGGATGCCGATCCGATGACGATCCGATCGAATCCAAACCTATTTCATATCCGAAACACGCTAACTTATGATTTTCCAACACTTAGACTCTAAATCGGTGAATCGGAGCGTAAATTGGTCAAATATCCAATTAGAACCCGCTCGCAAGTCCGAAATACGAAATAATTCCAACATGGAATTATCGGAAGCCGATCCGATGACGATCCGATCGAATCCAAACCTATTTCATATCCGAAACACGCTAACTTATGATTTTCCAACACTTAGATTCTAAATCGGTGAATCGGATCGTAAATTGTTCAAATATCCAATTAGAACCCGCTCGCAAGTCCGAAATACGGAATAATTCCTACTTGGAATTATCGGATGCCGATCCTATGACAATCCGATCGAATCCAAACCAATTTCATATTCGAAATACGCTAGCTAACTTATGCTTTTCCAATACTTAGACTCTAAATCGGTGAATCGGAGTGTAAATTGGTCAAATATCCAATTAGAACCCACTCGCAAGTCCGAAATACGGAATAATTCCAACTTCGAATTATCGGATGCCGATTCGATGACGATCCAATCAATCCAAACCTAGTTCTTGTCCAAAACAAGCTAACTTATGATTTTCCAACACTTAGACTCTAAATCGGTGAATCGGAGCGTAAATTGGTCAAATATCCAATTAGAACCCCTCGCAAGTCCGAAATACGGAATAATTCCAATTTGAAATTATCGGATGCCGATCCGATGACGATCCGATCGAATCCAAACCTATTTCATATCCGAAACACGCTAACTTATGATTTTCCAACACTTAGACTCTAAATCGGTGAATCGGATCGTAAATTATTCAAATATCCAATTAGAACCCGCTCGCAAGTCCGAAATACGGAATACTTCCTACTTGGAATTATCGGATGCCGATCCTATGACGATCCGATCGAATCCAAACCTATTTTATATTCGAAACACGCTAGCTAACTTAAGATTTTCCAATGCTTAGACTCTAAATCGGTGAATCGGAGCATAAATTGGTCAAATATCCAATTAGAACCTGCTCGCAAGTTCGAAATACGGAATAATTCCAAGTTCGAATTATCGGATGCCGATCCGATGACGATCTGATCGAATCCAAACCTATTTCAAATCTGAAACACGCTAACTTATGATTTTCCAACACTTAGCTCTAAATCGGTGAATCGGATTGGAAATTGGTCAAATATCCAATTAGAACCCGCTCGCAAGTCCGAAATACGGAATAATTCCAAGTTCGAATTATCGGATGCCGATCCGATGACGATCCGAACAAATCCAAACCTATTTCAAATCCGAAACACGCTAACTTATGATTTTCCAACACTTAGACTCTAAATCGGTGAATCGGATCGTTAATTGGTCAAATATCCAATTAGAACCCGCTCGCAAGTCCGAAATATAGAATAATTCCAAGTTCGAATTATCGGATGATGATCCGATGACGATCCGATCGAATCCAAACCTATTTCATATCCGAAACTCGCTAACTTATGATTTTCCAACACTTAGACTCTAAATCGTTGAATTGGATCGTAAATTGTTCAAATATCCAATTAGAATCCGCTCGCAAGTCCGAAATACGGAATAATTCCAACTTGGGATTATCGGATGCCGATCCGATGACGATCCGATCGAATCCAAACCTATTTCATATCCGAAACACGCTAACTTATGATTTTCCAACACTTAGACTCTAAATCGGTGAATCGGATCGTAAATTGTTCAAATATCCAATTAGAACCCGCTCGCAAGTCCGAAATACGGAATAATTCCAACTTGGAATTATCGGATGCCGATCCGATGACGATCCGATCGAATCCAAACCTATTTCATATCCGAAACACGCTAACTTATGAATTTCCAACACTTAGACTCTAAATCGGTGAATCGGAGCGTAAATTGGTCAAATATCCAATTAGAACCCGCTCGCAAGTCCGAAATACGGAATAATTCCAAATTGGTATTATCGGATGCCGATCCGATGACGATCCGATCGAATCCAAACCTATTTCATATCCGAAACACGCTAACTTATGATTTTCCAACAGTTAGACTCTAAATCGGTGAATCGGAGCGTAAATTGGTCAAATATCCAATTAGAACCCGCTCGCAAGTCCGAAATACGGAATAATTCCAACTTGGAATTATCGGATGCCGATCCTATGACGATCCGATCGAATCCAAACCTATTTTATATTCGAAACACGCTAGCTAACTTATGATTTTCCAATACTTAGACTCTAAATCGGTGAATCGGAGCGTAAATTGGTCAAATATCCAATTAGAACTCGCTCAAAAGTCCGAAATACGGAATAATTCCAACTTGGAATTATCGGATGCCGATCCGTTGACGATCCGATCGAATCCAAACCTATTTCAAATCCAAAACACGCTAACTTATGATTTTCCAACACTTAGACTCTAAATTGGTGAATCGGATCGTAAATTGGTCAAATATCCAATTAGAACCCGCTCGCAAGTCCGAAATAAGGAATAATTCCAAGTTCGAATTATCGGATGCCGAATCGATGACGATCCAATCGAATCCAAACCTATTTCAAATCCGAAACACGCTAACTTATGATTTTCCAACACTTAGCTCTAAATTGGTGAATCGGATTGTAAATTGGTCAAATATCTAATTAGAACCCGCTCGCAAGTCCGAAATACGGAATAATTCCAAGTTCGAATTATCGGATACCGATGACGATATGATCGAATCCAAACCTATTTCAAATCCGAAACACGCTAACTTATGATGTTCTAAGACTTAGACTCTAAATCGGTGAATCGGATCGTAAATTATTCAAATATCCAATTTAACCCGCTCGCAAGTCCGAAATATGGAATAATTCCAACTTGGGATTATCGGATGTCGATCCGATGACGATCCGATCGAATCCAAACCTATTTCATATTCGAAACACGCTAACTTATGATTTTCCAACACTTAGATTCTAAATCGGTGAATCGGATCGTAAATTGTTCAAATATCCAATTAGAACCCGCTCACAAGTTCGAAATACGGAATAATTCCAACTTGAAATTATCGGATGCTGATCCGATGACGATCTGATCGAATCCAAACCTATTTCATATCCGAAACACGCTAACTTATGATTTTCCAACACTTAGACTCTAAATCGGTGAATCGGATCGTAAATTGTTCAAATATCCAATTAGAACCCGCTCGCAAATCCGAAATACGGAATAATTCTAACTTGGAATTATCGGATGCTGATCCGATGACGATCCGATCGAATCCAAACCTATTTCATATCCGAAACACGCTAACTTATGATTTTCCAACACTTAGACTCTAAATCGGTGAATCGGAGCGTAAATTGGTCAAATATCCAATTAGAACCCGCTCGCAAGTCCAAAATACGGAATAATTCCAACTTAGAATTATCAGATGCCGATCCGATGCCGATCCGATCGAATCCAAACCTATTTCATATCCGAAACACGCTAACTTATGATTTTCCAACACTTAGACTCTAAATCGGTGAATCAGAGCGTAAATTGGTCAAATATCCAATTAGAACCCGCTCGCAAGTCCGAAATACGGAATAATTCCAACTTGGAATTATCGGATGCTGATCCTATGACGATCCGATCGAATCTAAACCTATTTCATATTCGAAACACGCTAGCTAACTTATGATTTTCCAATACTTAGACTCTAAATCGGTGAATCGGAGAGTAAATTGGTCAAATATCCAATTAGAACTCGCTCGCAAGTCCGAAATACAGAATAATTTCAACTTGAAATTATCGAATGCCGATCCGATGACGATCCGATCGAATCCAAACCTATTTCATATCCGGAACACGCTAACTTATGATTTTCCAACACTTAGACTCTAAATCGGTGAATCGGAGCGTAAATTGGTCAAATATCCAATTAGAACCCGCTCACAAGTCCGAAATACGGAATAATTCCAACTTGGAATTATCGGATGCCGATCCGATGACGATTCGATCGAATCTAAACCTATTTCATATCCGAAACACGCTAACTTATGATTTTTCAACACTTAGACTCTAAATCGGTGAATCGGAGCGTAAATTGGTCAAATATCCAATTAGAACTCGCTCGCAAGTCCGAAATACGGAATAATTCCAACTTCGAATTATCGGATGCCGATCGATCCAATCCAAACCTATTTCAAAGCCGAAACACGCTAACTTATGATTTTTTAACGCTTAGACTCAGTTATAGATATAAACCATTTTTTTAACAAATACATGTTAATTGCAGGAGCAGGGCGGCGTCAGGGGATCGATGAGAGCACCAGCGTTGGTGGCGGGCCGCGTGGGGTGGTTGAGATAGGGCATGTATCATCTCTCAGTTTTGGATTGTGTAAATATTATTTTATAATATGTGGTTATTTTTTGTTCTTGTCGGGTATTAATTGTTATAATTGTCGGGTATTGTGGTAATATTTGATAATTTGTTGTAATATTTTGTCAATTTAGGTAATATTTGATAATTTGCGGTAATATTTTATAAATTATCGTAATATTTGATAAATTGTGGTAATATATTGTTGTATTGTTGTAAATCACAGGAATTAAATAACATTTTTTAGGTAAATTTATTAAAAAAAAACATACTTATTACCGACGGAAACTAATTATTCCGTCGGTAATAAAGTTTTTATTTTTTTTAAATTATTAGTAATTTGCCGACGGAATGTAATTGTCGTCGGTAATATATATTTTATTACCGACGGTAAGTACATTGCTGTCGGTAATATATATATTATTACCGACGGTATATACTGTAACCGTCGATAAAAGTCTTATATATTACCGACGGTCTTTTATATATCGTCGGTAATAATATATTATATTAATTTTTAATTGTATAAATATTACCGACGGCTATAATATTACCATCGGTATTAATTATTATTACCGACGGTAATATTTAGTCCGTCGTATTGTTTTCCCGACACCTTCTTTCCCGACAGCCAGCGACGGAAATTTCTTCCGTCGCTATAAAATATTACCGACGGAAATGTAATATTACCGACGGATATTTTCCGTCGGTAATAACTGTTTTTTTTTGTAGTGGCATACCCTCTCGTCCAAAGTAGGAGAAGGGTGTGACTCCAAGGCCCGTACAGAGGACGTGGCCATGCGTGGCAGGTCTGACCATAGTATCCATCGCTGAGTCGACAGATACTGAGCTGGAGGAGGAACCGACCTCACCCGACGGGGTCACCATAAGTCGCATTCTCTCCTACATGAAAACAACCAATGATATTCAATGATATTTGATAGCATACATATATGAATATATTAACAGTAATTTAATTACTTACAACTTGCGAGGCAACCCTGTCGTCCATAAATGCCCCATCGGTACGCCGCCTTCTAGAGGCCTCAAAAAGGTCAATCCGATTAGGCTCGTGGCCCAAGGACTGTGTATGTTTTTTGACATATAAAATAAATAGATGAGTTAATATAAGATTTATAGAGCTTTAAACAATGAAATGTTTGTATCATTTACCAACTGCTGGGCAAGCTGGGGCATGGAGGTCCTCCCCCTCACTGGAGCAGGTGTCATCGAGGTATTTCTATTCTGCTTGCCTTTAGCAGAACTCGCCTGTGTCAATCGATTAAATTTTCAAACATCAATACAAATTTTTAGTATAACATTAAAACAAGTTCGCATCAACAAAATAATAATTATACTTGAACCTGAGGGGTGACCCAGTGAGCGACCAAAAACTGTAGAACGTGTAGCGGTGGCGTGTCTCTCCTCATGGTCGCAGTCAGTAACTCCTCAACCGGCTCGCCGACCAAGTAACCGTAGAGCTGGAAGAGCTCGTGACGGTAATCCCTGTACCGCTCATCCATTGTCTTCCACAAGTTCTCCCGATGGGTGTCGGTTTCTATGTTCTCCCATTTAAATTTCTCTTGTAAAATCAATTTAGAAACAAGCAATTTTATCAAATCAAATTATAAAGAAGTACAATATTATTCTAAAATGTTTTAATGAAACTATCGTACCAAAAAGACTTGATACATCCTCTCCTTATAGGATGCATCGATGTTCTTCCACCTCTTTATTCCCACAATAAGGGCATTCATCTCCTCCCGTACTATCATACCGACCCACGTGGCGGCGTCAGAAGCGTGCTCGCCCACAAAGGACCTGGCGCTCCATTATAGGGAAAGCAGCTCGCGTAAGCTCGACAAGCACCGAGCCATCGTCACGCCCCGGTCGCCTACGTGTCTGGCGATCCTTGACCCTGCAAATAAAATATACATCAGTACTGAACAAATATTTACAACTTGTATAAAACTTTAGATCTAAACATTACCTGTGTGCGTAGACACTGTAGCCGAGTACTGAGTGCTGCTCGAAGCTTCGGAGGTTGCGACCTCAGGAGCTGGTGTGGAGAGAGGAACAACACTAGAAGATCCGGAGGGCTCGGCCTCGGACCCTGGGGTGGTAGCCGGAGCGCTCCGAGCTAACCCACCCCTGCCTCTACGAACCCTCGACCGCGATGCCATCTGAAAGCAGTAATATTTTCCTATACGAAATAATATGATATAAATAATAGTTTGATTTACATATAAAACAGTATGATTTACATATGAAACAGTTTGATTTACATATGAAACAGTATAAAACAATATGATATACATATGAAACAATATGATTTATATATGAAATAATTTGATTTACATATGAAACAGTAAGATATTCATTTTCTAATAGTCCAATTTACATTGAAACAATCCAGGTTTGGGTTTATCGTTTAGGTTAAAAAAAAATATTTTTTAACTTCGCCAATATAACATCCTAAACCCTAACCCCTAAACCCTAAACCCTAAACCTTAACCCTGAAACCTAAACCCTAAACCCTAAACCTAAACCCTAACCCTAACCCTAAACCCCTAAAACCTAAATCCTAACCCTAAACCCTAAAACCCTAAACCTAGAACCTAAACCCTAAATCCTAAAACCTAAAACCCTAAATCCTAACCCTAAACCCTAACCCCTAAAACCCTAAACACCTAAAACTTAAACCCTAAAACCCTAAACCCTAACCCTAAAACCTAAAACCTAAAACCCTAACCCTAAAACCCTAAACCAATTGAATATGGATCTCCTACCTAGGTAGGCACTCCGTGGGGACCTTTAATACATGGCAACTAGGTAGAATAAAACCTATGTATTGGGAAAATAAATGAAAAGAAAATTAGAAAGGGAGATAGAGGAGATGAAGCAAACCTTTAATACATGGCAGCTAGGTAGAATAAAACCTTATCGAGTTTGTTCACGAAGTTTAGCTCAAAAACACTTAACTCCCTATAATCTTAAAACAACATTTTGCCCCTCATTCAATTCAGTTTTGACCAGATAAAAATTACCAGATGAGGGAATTAAGTAGTTGACTAAACGGGGTATTGTGCTAACATTTCAAACTTTAGGGAGTGATTTAGAACAATATAAATGGGTATTGTGCTAAAACCTACTTAACCCCCCTATAGTCTAAAAACTATATTTTGCCCCCATTCAATTCAGTTTTGATCAGATAAAAATTATCAAATGAGGGAATTAAGTAGTTGACTAAACGGGGTATTGTGCTAACATTTCAAACTTTAGGGAGCGATTTAGAACAATATAAATGGGCATTGTGCTAAAACCTACTTAACCCCCCTATAGTCTAAAAACTACATTTTGCCCACATTCAATTCAGTTTTGATAAGATAAAAATTACCAAATGAGGGAATTAAGTAGTTGACTAAACGGGATATTGTGCTAACATTTCAAACTTTAGGGAGTGATTTAGAACAATATAAATGGGTATTATGCTAACATTTCAAACTTTAGGGTGTGATTTGCAACAAATTAAGGAGAAGGAGGAGAGGAGGAGAAGGAGGAGGAGGAGGAGGAGGCCAAAGGAGGATGAGGAAGAGGAGGAGGCCGGAGGAGGAGGAGGAGGAGGATGAGAGGAAGAGGAGGATGAGAGGAAGAGGAGGAGAAGGAGGGGACTTACCGGAGAAGGACGGCGGTTAGGCGACGGAGCCGAGGTGCGCGCACCGGAGGGGAGGCCCGGGGGAGGGGGGGGGTCGAAATCGGGGAGTCCGAGGGGGGGGGGGGGAATAATTCAGAGAACAGAGAAAGAAAAGGGGATCGGGCAGTTATAAATCGCAGGATTTTTACCGACGAAAACTTACTATCCGACGGTAAAAATATATATTTTTACCGACGGCTTTTATATGTCTGTCGGTAATAAAAATAGAAAAAATAATTAAAATATTAAAGTTTTAATACCGACGGTAATTATTTGTACCGTCGATAAAAATGCAATTATTACTGACGGCTTTAATGTTTTCCGTCGGTAAACATATTATTACCGACAGATACAATATTTCTGTCGGTAATAAAATACAAAAATAATTAAAAAATCAAGTTGTTATTATCGACGGAATTTAATATTACCGTCGGTATAAAGTATAATATTACCGACGGTAATTAAATATACCGTCGGCAATAAACCTCTTTCTTGTAGTGTTTACGACCAAAAACAGGCACCCCGCGCTTAGTTTGAGTGTTTTTGCAGTGTTGTTCGTCGAATCGGTTTCTATGAGAGCTATTAGGATCACTCTCTGTTTGTGTGGTACTCACCACAGGGGTGGGTTTTCCTTTTTCTCTACGTGGATGACATGATCATCACAGGTTATGATGTTACTGGCATTACATCACTCAAAGCTCATCTCCAACAATAGTTTCAGATGAAGGACTTGGGTCGTCTTCGATATTTTCTTGGTCTTGAGGTAGCACAAAGTTAGGAAGGCATCATCGTCTTTCAGCAGCGATATAATTTAGATATTCTAGCTTGAGCTGCACTTGTTGATCAAAAGGTTGCAGATACACCTGAGGAGCTTAATGTTAATCTTCGACTGATAGACGGTGAGCCTCTTTCCGATGCTACACGTACAGGCAGATAGTAGGGCAGCTTGTCTACTTGTGCATCACCAGACCTGACATTGCTCATGCGGTCAATATTGTCAGCCAGTTTGTTCAAACCCCTTACTCCGCTCACTACGCATCCCTTCTGAGGATCCTTCGATACCTATGAGATACCATTACCCGATCCCTCCTTCTGCTTGCCAACTCCTCTCTGGTTCTTCGAGCTTTCTTCGATGTTGATTAGGCCGGTGATCCTACTACTTGATGCTCCACCACTGGTTTCTGTCTGTTTCTCAGCGACTCTCTTATCTCCTGACGCGGTAAGAAGCAAGATGTTGTCTCCCTTTCCAGCATCGAATCCCAATATTGGGCTATGGCTTCAACCACCAAAGAAATCGTTCATGTCAAGCGCCTTCTTTGAGACTTTGGGGTTGAAGTCTCCTCACCTACTGCTCTCTATAGTGACAACAAGAGCGCCATTCAAATTGCCTGTAATCCAGTCTTTCATGAACGAACAAAGCACATAGAGATCGATTGCCACTTCACCCGTGAGAAACTACGATGCTGGAACTATCTCTCTACCACATGTCTCATCCATTGAGTAGATCACAGACGTCTTTACAAAGTCTCACCCGACTCATCGTTTTCCATTTCTTATTGGCAAACTCAATTTGTTTGACCCACCATGAGTTTGAGGGGGGGGTGTTACGATTGTGTATATATGTATCATGTCAAACCTAAATTGCTAGGCAAGTGACCCTTGTACCTATTTATACTTGGCCATAGAGCCCTAATACGACATACCTTTTTTCTAATTCTATCAGAGGGGAAAGGAGCCACCCCTGATTTGAGGAGATCGAGAAACAGCAGGAAAGTACTGATATGTCATGGACATGTGCGAGTACCGGATCGAGGGGGAGCACCTCGATGGCACATAGATAGAGGATCACGTTGTGTGAAGTCACTGACGGACAACTATTTCAGCCGACGATAAGCGGGTTGACAAGGTTGCCGACGGGTGGCTGGTAGCGGTACTGACTGGCACTAGTGTGACTCGCCGACAGACGACTGAGGCACGTGATGGCGGCAAGAACTAGCCAGAGGTACACTTGTAGCGCAGCAGGGTGCTAAGCTGTCGGTAGATAGTGGAGGAGGCACCGACAGGTGACAACATGGAGGTGCCGATGGGCACCCGACCAAGGAGGTGATGGTAGGGATGGCAACGGTGTGGTTTAAAACCGAAAATTGCGGTAAACCACACCACATGGTGCGGTTTTGGTTTGCCAAAATATAAAACAGTCACGGTGCGGTTTCAGTTTTCAGTTTCAGTGTAGCGGTGTGGTTTCTGTTTTGACCAAAACCGTATAAAATCGCACCGTTTAGGCCATTCAAGTGATAAACCGCAGTGCACCGCACCGTACCACACCACACCGCATGGTGTGGTTTCGGTTTAACATAATGGTACACCGTGGCGGTGCAGTTTCGATGGTGCGGTGCAGTTTCGGTTTTGCCCAAAACAGGCATGACAATGATGTTCGTTTTCCTTTTTTCTTTTTTTAAATGTGCACCCACAAGTCGTGTAATGAACTGTGCACATTGCAAGTGTCACCAGCATTCGAAACTCGACGGGTTGATCCGAAACCAAAACCCCATGACTGTTGTTTGATTTTCTTGGTCGTTATCAGAAACACAACGAAGGGTTGAAAAGAACAGCCAACGCCAAATTTTCCTATTTAATTAAGAATGCGAAATTTAGAACTTTAATTCTTCGTTCTTTGCTGATCATACACAATTGAGCTCTGATACCACATGTAAGAATTATGAGATTGATGAAGAAGAAGATGGAGCCTACCTGGTGCCATAGACGAGAGAGTTCCTCAATGGGGAGAAGTCCACGATGGTTGTCTTTCGCTTCAAGCCTTAAGCCTCGGGATATCCATCATACATGATGTGATGCGTATAAGGGAGAGGAGCCGATTAGGGTGGAGAGGAGACTACAACCATATTTATAGAAAACCCTAGTATTTGGTCACCCATCGCGTTTAGGAGACCTATTTATAGAAAACCCTAGTCTTTGCCCATAAACTGCTTCTACACGATTAGGTCTAATCCACACTTAACATAGTTGTACCAATATAACCCAAAGTCAACTACGAGATATCTCTCAGGCTTGTTCATGCACATGACACGATCACATTTTATTTTGACCCGACCGGCACCACTAAATCTTATTTCGACGATCTACAACACCTAATCTATGATCTAGGTAGGCCCACTACAAGAAATTCTTACTACATATTTCCACCCTTTACACCCCCAACCCTTTCTCCCAACAAAACTGTGGAATGGGAATACTACTCGGTTTTTCCAAAATGGGAATCATATCTTCTTCTTCTCAAGTGAACCAAACAAGCCCTTAAATAGCAGCCTGTTTGGTTCCATGTAGTTGGCACTATACAAAGCATACAATTGGAACACAGTTTTTTTGTTACTTGTTCCAACTATACGATTTTATATAAGATTTTGAATAGAAGTGAGTTAGAATTGCTACAGTTTTCGAAAACTACAGCAAACCAAATAGCTCGTAGTGTGTTGTGTTGACTCCCGCGTTCGAGCGACAACGAACCAAATAGGCCGTAAGCTGGGTCGAAAACTTCCTCCAAGTCTTTGGAGTTGGGCCTCAGATGTGCGAAGATCGTGTTTCGGCGGTGCAGATCGAATTTTGAGTTAAAAAGATTAAAAGATTGATCCGCACCATTGAAGAATGTGCACCGTGCATCCGATGACTAGCTTCAAAGATTTGTAGGAAGAACCGATTATTGAGGAGTTGTTTCTATCACTTGGGGTGTATGGCATCCTATTGGGCCTCGACATGTATTGTTTGGGCCTAACTTTTAGGCCAGGCCTATTTAAAAGGAGAAATGCTATTCAGCCCGAAGGTTTTTTGATTTTGCCGGTCCGATTGACATTGCAGCGTGTAACTAGTGGCTGAAACTCACTAGCGACATTTAAGTCTTTTACACCACCGATTGCACGCTGCCACATCAATCGAACTGAGCGGAATCGGAAAAACCTTCGGACTAAATAGCATTGCTCATTTAAAAGAGCTTGCTCTTATTCACATATATCCACTGAATTAATAAGTTACCCAAGTGATGATTGTATCCTAGCGCAAAAGTTGACTCTAGCTACTTGAGCACCACATAATGTGTGTGTGTGTGTGCGTGTGCGTGTGCGTGTGTGCTGGGGGGGGGGGGGGGGGGGGGGGGGGGGGGGGGGGGGGGCGCTTAAGGATAACCTCAATGGTATTTATTAGAGAAAATCGAAAAAATAAAGTAAGTTACAGTAGTGACACAAAAAAAGGCTGTCAAAAATTTACAAAAAATGTCCGTTGACGGTCTACAACGGCGGACAACCAAACCCTAATGTTTTGATCCAACTTAACCAATAATGCCACCTGCATTGAAGGTTTTTGTAGGTCTTACGGTTGCGCTCTAATCAAATGAACCAACGACGTGACAAGAACATAGACATCCCACCCGTTGCTTAATCCCGACGGAACCCTCTTCCAAGTGCTCTATTTGAGAGTTAGCTTGGATTTTGGGCCGAGCTGGACTCAAACATACATTCAAGCATGATTGTGTTATTGGCCGGGTATGGATAACCACTAACCCGACTCAAACCCCCAAACCGAAACCTAAAATATTTTATTTTTATTTTTTGTTTATAATAAATACATAATTTTAAAAACGCCTACTTTGCAAGGATCAATGCCTTTGGACTTTAGAAACATTATTTCACATATATCCCTTTAATTTATATGTCTAAAGGAGAAAAAAAATATTTTGGCTTAATTACAGTCGAGTTTGGGTTTGGGCTTCATAAAATAGTTTTGGGCCGGATTTGCATCAAGCACAAAAATTTTAATTTGGGCATGGACCGGGAATGGGCACACACTCAAAAGTTTGGGCCGAGATTGGGCATGAATGGCCCGACCTGAACATGTCTCAGTAACACATCCAATTGTGGCTTTTGGCGGGGGGCGGGGGGCGGGGGGGGGGGGGGGGGGGGGGGGGGAAGGTCACCCACCCATCTTCCTAAAAACACAAACAACGGAAGTGAAAAAAAATAAAAAATCATTGTGGGCACCGAAATTAGCCCACGAATTGGACCCGACCCGCATGCAAACCTGGCCCGCATGCGAAACCTGGCCCGCACACAACGGCCCGCATGCGAACTCGGCCCACACACAACGGCCCGCATGCGAAACCTGGCCCGCACACAACGGCCCGCATGCGAAACCTGGCCCGCACACAACGGCCCGCATGCGAAACTCGGCCCGCACACAACGGCCCGCATGCACACTCGGCCCACACACAACGGCCCTCATGCGAAGTTGGGCCCGCACACGAATGGCCCGCATGCGAACTCGGCCCGTGTGCAAACCTAATTCGCGCATCGCGGCCCAACTTGAAGCAAACGAGTCCCACCGGACCCGCGACTCAAACACAAAGAGGGGGGCCCACCGGCCCCCCCTCTTGAAAACCGTGCCCCCCACATCAAAGAAAGGTGGGGGCCGGCCATAAAGAAAAAGAAAAAGAAAAGAAAAAGAAAAAGAAAAAGAAAAGAAAAGAAAAGAAGAAAAAAATCAAAACCGCCTCGATGCGGGGGGAGGTGGCGTGGACGTCTACACAACCGTAGATCCGCGACGATCCCTCGATCCAACGGACAAGATGACGTTGTGTCGCCATCCGATCCAAAAGTGCAACAAAAATAACAACTCGATCCTTGAAGATCGAGTCACATCTAGCCCATAACCACTCCAACTAAAAGGGAGGAAATCGGGTTTGTTTCCCCAAATAAGGGAACAATATATCGATGGTTATGGGGGGAGATATTGGAGGAAACAAAAAGATTTCAGCAATATCTCCCCCAACCGCCCCCCTTTGCCTATAAATAGAAGGGGTCGGGGAAGGCATCAAGGGTCGAAAGCTGAAGAGGAAAAGGCTCTGCAAAGACGAGCTCCAACGCTTGAAGACCGAAGGCTTCACGAGGCACGGCAAGCATATCCTACGGGAGTCCTTGGCCCTTCAAGTCCTCATCAACGTGAAGACCTTGCACTCGAAGATCAAAGCTTCGACTCCTCGCACGAAGAAGAAAGCTTGGAGAAGAAGACCCGGAGTCGTCGTCATCCCGACTTCTCCAACGATCTTCATCAACTCCGAAGAAGCCATAAGCAAAGGCCGGAGAAGAAGATCGAAGCCGACAACACCCGTCGTCTTCAACAAAGGCGTCGACTCTTCGCACGAAGAAGAAAGCTTGGAGAAGAAGGCCTGAAGCCGGTGCTACCCCTGCCGTCTTCGTCAACAAAAGCCGACGCTACAACCGTCGTGCAGAGATCGGTGCTACCCCCACCGTCTTCACCAACAAAGCCGACGCTACAACCGTCGTGCGGAGATCGGTGCTACCCCCGCCGTCTTCATCAACAAAGCCGACGCTACAACCGTCGTGCGGAGATCGGTGCTACCCCCGCCGTCTCCACCAACAAAGCCGACGCTACAACCGTCGCACGGAGATCGGTGCTACCACCGCCGTCTTCATCAACAAAAGCCGACGCTACAACCGTCGCATAGAGATCGGTGCTACACCCGCCATCTCCAAAAGAAGCCTTCAACTCCAATCAAGCCAAACACGCCCGGAAAAGAAGCCGACGTCACAACCGTCGCCAGGTCCGAAAGCCGAAGACGAAAGAGCTTCGCAAGAGAAGCTCCAACGCTCGAAGACCGAAGGCTTCACGAGGCACGGCAAGCATATCCTACGGGAGTCCTTGGCCCTTCAAGTCCTCATCAACGTGAAGACCTTGCACTCGGAGATCAAAGCTTCGAACTCCTCGCACGAAGAAGAAAGCGTGGAGAAGAAGACCCGGAGCCGTCATCACCCGATTGCTCCAACGATCTTCATCAGCTCCGAAGACGCCATAAGCAAAGGCCGGAGAAGAAGATCGAAGCCGACAACACTCGTCGTCTTCAATCAAGGCATCGACTCCTCGCACGAAGAAGAAAGCCGGGAGAAGAAGGCCTGAAGCCGGTGCTACCCCTGCCGCCTTCGTCAACCAAAAGCCGACGCTACAACCGTCGTGCTAAAGCCGGTGCCACACTCGCCGTCTTCATCAACAAAAGCCGACGCTACAACCGTCGCACGAAGATCGGTGCTACACCCGCCGTCTTCATCAACGAAAGTCGACGCCACAACCGTCGCACAAGCATCGGTGCTACCCCCGCCGAAAAGCCAAAACCGACGCCACAACCGTCGAGGAAGCCGGAAGAGTAAAGAAGCCTTGAAGAGGTAACGCCAGTCGTTCGAGAAGAAGATCGAGTCGAAGCTAAAGTCAAAGCCGACGCAAGAAGCTAAAGCAAACGCACCGGTAAAGCCTGCGCTAAAGCAACGCACGTGCCAAAGCCAAGCAACTACGACGGTCACGAGCAAAGCACCGCACGTTCTAGCCGATACGACGCGAAGTCCGGAAGAACTAAAGCATCGCAAGTCTCTACCCGCCTACGTTCAAGCGCAAGCGCCAAAGCAAAGCAAACGCCAGAGCCAAGCCAAAGCTACGCCAAAGCCGAAAGCTAAAGCCAAAGCCGAAGCCAAAAACACGATCGACGCTGCGAACCGATGATCAAGGACGCCGAGGTCGAGCAAGGATCGAGGAAGACACGAAGACCGAGGAACGAAGCCCAAAGCCTCCCTAGCCGAGAAAGCACGAAGCACGGACGGGACAAAATCAACGGCGGAAACTCCTTAGCCTCTCAAAAACCCTCACCCTGTAAAGACCTCTGTCCTGGGCAACCCCTTCAGAGCTCTCGCACGAACACCACGTGGAGACGCGGATCAAAGGGACCCTCCAGAGGATCTCTCCCACAATCTCCTGATCAAAGAAAATTTGTAATCTCGTGTGATCCGCAATAAAGACGACCCGAATCTTTTTCTGCGACCACAGATTTCTGGCACGCCCGGTGGGACCTCCTCTCCTTTCATCCGTACGTTTGAAGGAGTTGCTTCAAGTTCGCCATGACCGGAACGAACGATGATACGTTTGCTCCAACAAGCCTCTCACCTATCGCCGAGTCTCCACTACTCCAACACGGCGATCCAGAAAACCCGGTGGATGACATTCCCCCGGTAGTACGCGTTTACACTCGGCGTACTCAAACTCTTGCGGACTTCTTCACGCCGGAAACTGCTACCGAAGATGCCCGCCAAGGCACCAATGAGGCCTTGGTGCATGAAGAAACAAGCCTCAATCCTGGAACATCTGTCCAGAAATTTGGGGAGGACCAGCCCCAACCCCGAACCCGTTCGGGTTCTCCAGCGGACTTTGCACCTCCCTTGCCGGGGGCAAACATCCGTCATCAAGCAGAAGCAAGTCATCATAACTACGTCTCCGACGACGATGGCGAAGGTGTGGGCATACAACATCGAGACGTCCTGCGACATCATCCTCCGTCCGCTCTCCAGCTCCAAGTCATCCAAATGAGTGAACACATGGCTCAGCTCACCCGACTAATGGAAGAGAAAGATCGTCACATCAACACCTTACTTCAAAGGCTGAGTGCCAGGGATGCCGCAACATTCGGTCAACCTCCTGCTTCTCCAGTAGCTGCTCCAGCCCCATCTCCAACTCCTGCTCTTGCAGAAGTTGGCCCGGCAACACTAGCAATTACTCCTGCACTTTCCTCGGCCCCCGTGCCGACCTCGATAGCCGCGCAACCTTCAGTGGGCAGCAACGATGAATGCCCAGCAAATACAAGCACTGGTGGCTGACATGATGCGTTCCCACGGCGGCAGCCTACCTCCGATCACGGCGGCATACTCAAAGCCTTACACCGCAAGGATCCAGCAGCTGCGCTTCCCTACCGGGTTCCAGCCACCAAAGTTTCAATACTTCGACGGAAAGGGGAACCCAAGGCAACACATTGCCCACTTCGTCGAAACTTGCAACAACGCCGGCACATACGGCGACGAGATGGTGAAGCAGTTCGTTCGCACCCTCAAAGGTAACGCTTTTGATTGATATGTTGACCTTCCTCCAGGATCCATTGACAGCTGGGATCAAATGGAAAGAGAATTCCTCAACCGCTTCTACAGCACTCGGCGCATTGTTAGCATGACCGAGCTTACTGCCGTCAAGCAAAGGAAGGACGAGTCAGTAATCGACTACATCGATCGATGGAGGAATCTCGCCCTGAATTCACGAGACCGTTTGTCGGAAGACTCGGCTATCGAGATGTGCACCCAAGGCATGCACTGGGGCTTACTCTACATCCTCAAGGGGATCAAGCCTCGGTCCTTCGAAGAACTCGCAACTCGAGCCCACGACATGGAGCTCAGCTTAGCAAATCGCGGGGACTCGAAGACCAAAGACTTCCTGAAGGTGGAAAAGAAAGACAAACCGCCGGCACCCAAATCAAAGCAAGTTAACGTCACCGACATCGCCTCGGCCTCCAAGCCACTCAAAATCAGTGGCAAACCGGATCAAGAAAAGGGAGCTGCTATACCACCGCCTCCATCTCAAAGACAGTCAAAGATGACTCTAGAAGAACTCGAGGCCAAAGAGTATCCCTTTCCAGACTCGGAAGTCTCCTCCATGTTCGATCAACTGCTACAAGAAAAGATGATCGAGCTTCCTCCTTCAAAAAGGCCCGAACAGATGCATCGGGTCAACGATCCGCTCTTCTGCAAATACCATCGGCTGGTTAGCCATCCTATTGAGAAGTGTTTCGTCTTCAAAGAAAAGATCATGGCACTCGCAAAGCAAGGAAAAATCGAGATCGACTCCAGCGATGTTGCAATGGCAAACATGACGTCCATCACCTTCGGTTCGTTTCAACCAGTACTCGTTGCTACTCACCAGAGAAGGCCCAAGTTGCGCATCAATCGCCAAAGGCCAATTGCAAAGTCAGCTCCACGACGGAAAGTCTCAAGACGACAGCAGTACGCTCCTAAGCTCGCTGAGGAAGAAACGTCATTGCCCTGGGGGCAACCGACGTCTACATCAATGTCTCTCTCAAACAAAGCTATGTCCCAACGGAATCTCCAGACGAGGTACGAGGAAGGAGACCCGGAGGTCGGTCTGTTAGGCCAGCCTTCAGGTAAATTCGACTACTACGTCCTCTACTCCAGACCTTCGCCTGTCTCAATAGAAGAAATCAAGCCCACCGGCTGGGAGTCAGAAGGCGAACCACCAAGGTCCCCAGAGGAGCAGGTCTCCCCGACCCATGAAGGACCTACCACTCCCACTCCAGAGCTTCACCTTGGTAACGAAGAATCCACTGATGAAGATGCATGGGTCGTGTTGCCTCGCAGACGAAGGCCATGGACGCCAAGAAGTCACAAGTTCGATCGGGTAACAAGAAAGCTTCCAGAACGAAGAACTTACAAAAAGAAAAGCAAAGCTCCAGGAAGGAAGGCATTCAAAGTACCGCCAGCAGATCCTGATGATCTCCTCCTGCAAAACCCTCCAGAACCGACAACATTGCAAGAGTTCTTCCCCGATTACTTCCTCCCAGCTAATCAGCAGCATGAAGCCTCCTGTTGCATGGTTGAGATTCACATAGCGCCAGAAGAAGAAGATAGGATCAAGCCTTCTGAAGAGAGCAACACCGACAACGAGGAGAATGATTCCGACAAAGACAGTACTGCTGCTTACGACGAGGCAATTCTGCACTTGCCACTCATAGAAGCACTACACCTCCCAGAGAAAGCTCGTCTAGCAATGGCCGAGGCTTTAACAGACCCAGACAGCTACAAAAGAAAGAAGAAAAATACCGAGAAGGACAAAACTATTGTCTCATGTAACGCAGCAATAACTTTCTCGGACGAAGATCTGCAGCTCGGAGCACGACTGCACAATCGACCTGTCTATGTCTCGGGATACATCAACGAGAAGCCGGTAAATCGAATCCTGTTGGACTGTGGCTCCGCCGTCAACATCATGCCTATCCAAACAATGCGCCAGCTCGGCATCACCACCGACCAGCTCTCGCAAAGCCAGCTGGTCATTCAAGGGTTCAACCAAGGAGGACAGTCCACCATAGGGATCATTCGTCTAAAACTCTCTATCAGTCAGCTTGACACGACGGTTCTTTTCCACGTCATTGACTGTCAAACATCATACCACCTTTTGCTGGGAAGACCGTGGCTGCACGAAAACGGTGTCGTAGTGTCTACCTGGCACCAATGCCTCAAGTACTACGAGGAAGGTCTGGAAAAGTGCATTGTTGCAGACGACAAGCCATTCAATGAGGCGGAAGCGCACCTCGCCGATGCCAAATTTTACCAAGCAAGGGACCTTGTTGCAGAAGTCCTTCCAGCTAAAACTCCTCGAACTCAGAAAGCTAAAAGTATGGAGCAGGATGAAGCTCCGCCAACTCCAAATCCGGTACCACCATCTAAGGCGATACACGAAGTCAAAGAAGTGCTAGCGCCGAGACGAAGAATGCGCATCAGCTCCAAGCCAAGATCCATGAAGCATACTCCATTACCTGTCCAAGCTACGACAGTCTTACGCCTCACGCCTCAGTGGCTTCGCAAAGATAAATCACCACCTTTTGCCTCGCCAAAAGGGATAGTCCAGCCGCTATCGGAAGCTAACGTCATCACTCTGCAAGAGATGACACTGCCACTACCCAGCTTGGGGCAAGCTTCAAGCTTGCCAAGATCCATCAATTCCTTCGAATCCAGCCAACTCACATTCAAGCCAAAAGGAAGTTGGGGGCAAAATGCCGCCAAGCTGCTGTTCAAAGCCGGCTTCGACAAAGACAGTGCTGCACATATGAGTACGCTCCTGCCAGCTCCAATACCACACGGGATGACTAAGACTCAAGCCCATTTACTCCAGGGCGGCGAGCAGATCCCACCAAATCGGCGAGGCATCGGCTCCCGTCAAACCCCGATGGTCATCAAGATAACAGGAGAGAAGACCTTCACCTCTAACTACATTGAGGTGAAGTTGCTAGATGAAGCGGAAGAGGGATCGTCAGCCTCCGATATACGCTCCACCAATGTCATTCATCCCGCTACAAAGGGCGCCAAAAGAAGGCGATATCGAGCTCGGCATTGGACCATACCTCAAAAGCAAAAGAAGAGCGTCAAAAACCAGGCAAGTCAAAACCCCATATCAGTATTCAAAAGACTTGGGCCAATCAGACAAGCAAAGCGAAGGTCAGTATTCGACCGTCTGGGAAAGCCACCCACTGAGGTGAGAAAAATCATTCCCACCCACCCACCCAAATCATTCTTTCAAACTGTCAAAGTCCCCGACATCCTTCTGGTGTCTCTTAATCATATCACAATTGCGGACACTTCGGTCGACGGAACTTCTGCTTCGGACGACGAGTTGCCACAAGCCCCGTCCGTCCTCGAAGAAGGGGGGCAACCGCCTCTCGTGCAAACACTTCCTCTTCCAAATAAAGCTACATCCCAGCATATGCTCAAAGCAAGAGACGAGCAAAGAGACCCTGAAGTCAGCTTGCTTGGCCAGCCATCAGGTAAGTTCGACTTCTACGTCTTCTACTCCAAACCTCCTTCGATCCTAATGAAAAAAATCAAGCCAACCGGCTGGGGATCAGAAGATGAGTTGGTAGAGCCCCCAGAAGAGCAAGTCCTTTCGATCAAAGAGAAGCACTCGGTCGCAGCATCAATTCGTCACCCTGGCGAGAAAGATCTTCCTGATGAAAATGCATGGGCTATGACACCTCGAAGGAGAAGGCCACGACGATCAAGCTACAGGATAACACGTCTGGCCAACCACGAGCAAGATCAGGCGACAACAAAACTCCCCGAAAGAAAGACCTTCAAGGAAAAGAGTGAAGCTCCAGAAAGAAAGACGTCCAAAGTACCTCCAGTAAGTTCAAAAAATCTTCTCCAGCAAACATGCCCAGAGCTGGCAACACTCCAGGAGTTTTTCCCCAGCCGCTTCCTTGATGTTGATCAAAACCTCAAGGTCTCCGGTTGCATGAGGGAAGTTCACCAAGTGCTCAATGAAGAAAGCGGTACCAACATCGAAAGCATGGGGAGAACTATCGTCGCCAACGGCAAGCACTGCAACGAGGCTGAATCACACCTTGCTGACATCGAGTGCCACCAGGCCGAAGACCCTGTTGCAGAAGTTCCTCCAGCAAAAGCTCCACGAGCCCAGAAAGTCAAAGCAGCTGCGAGGGACAAAACCACTCCACTTGCAAAACTAGCGACATTCTCTAGCCAGACGGTGCACAAAGACAAAGAAGCATCAGCATCGAGACAGAAAATTCACCTCAACTCCAAATCAAGCTCAATGCCACATGTTCCATTGCTTGCTCAAGCTGCTTCAGTCCTGCGACACCAATCTCAATGGCTTCGCAATCCAGGACGATCACCTTCCACTCCAGCAAAAGAACCAGCGTCACCATGCTCTGAGGCCAACTTCATCGCTTTGCAAGAGATGGCACTACCGTTACATGATCTGTTGCACGCCTCGAGCTCAACCCAGTCTTCTGAGTACACCAGCTCCGAGCGACTCGCAATCAAGACAGAAAACACTCGGGGGCAAAACTCCACCGAGTTGATGTTCAAATCCAGCCGCAACAAAGAAAGCACGGTACATATGGGTTCACTACCCTCAGCTGCAATACCACATCACCTGACAAAGACTCAAGCACGCCTCCGCAAAATTGGCGAACAAATTCTTCCAAATCGCCGAGGCATCGGATCCAGTCAAACTCCAGTAATTACCAAAACTCCAGGCAAGAAGATCTTCACTTCTAACTACATTGAAGCGAAGAAGGCGGATGACAACTGCGAACCAGCAGCGACTCTGCCTACCAGCGGCAAGTCCCTCAAAAGGTACTTTGCCTAGCGCAAGGTTACCCCCCTTGCCTCAAAAAAAAAAAAATAAAAAAAAAAATAAAAAATAAAAAATAAAGGAACTACGTGTGACTTGATCCCTCTCAGTAGGGTACGTAGGCAGCCTGTAAAGGTTCAGTCCAAACAAAAAAAAGGAAACCACCATTCCAGGAAAATAAGTTCAGAAAAGACGCAAGTCCAACTCCGTGGGACAAGAAGCCGTCGGCCTCCGTTAAGCCACCAGCTCCCGGAGCTGCCACAGCTCATCTCTCGAGGCACCCACACGGTGCAACTCCGAAAGGCAAGAAACCACCAGCTCTCGGCGATTCGTAAGCTCCTCCCGCTGCTTTGCAAGCTCCGTTACAAAAGTCTTCTCGGTTGCTCGAGCTTTCTCGAAACGGAACTCCAGCTTCTGAAGCAACGCATGGGTAGCAAGTCGAAGTCCTAGAGGCGCCGAAGCGGCCCGCCTCCCGCAGCTTACACGCGCTGCAACTCCAGTGGTAGAGAAGCCGTCAGCTTCCGACGCATTGCCAGCTCTGCATACTGCCTCGCAAGGTTCACTCCAGAAGCCTTCTCGATCGCCCTACCAGCTCAACGCGTTGCCAGCTTTGCACGCTGCTTTGCAAGGAGGAACTCCAGCTTCCGAAGCGACGCGCGAGTAATCTCCACCTTCTTCTGTACCCGAAGAAAGTCTGCAGTAGCAAACGTGTGAAGCCCCTCCAGTCGACGTTCCTCTTCCTCAGCCTTTGCCAACGCCAAGGAAACATCCTCCTCTAATGAAGCCCGTTGCAAGCGATAAGCATAGCCGTCCGCCAAAAGGGTGCACATATGCTCCTCAAACAAGGAGCCATCCACCAGGAAATCCACCAGTTACTCAAAGCGTCAAGACCCTCCTCTTGGAAGGGTGCAAGTGCCGCCTGGATAAACTTCCAGCATAACTCTCCAAAAGAAACTTAGAAAGAAGACTCTGCGATCTACACTTTCGCTGGCAAGCCTCTAAGTGCTGAGACAAGGCGCGATCCTGTCCTGAAGACCCAAGCACGGGAACCGCATCCTGGACCATCGCCGTGACGGCTGTCAAAGACGCCACAAGAACTGACAAAGAAGCCGCGGCCAAAACATCCGTGGGAACTGACTCCTGAATGGCAACTCCGGACTCGGTCGAACGATCTGCCGTGAAGATCCCTCATCGGTGAGAATGAGCTCATCCAACTTCGACACACGCTTCCTGCTTCAAAGTACGGCGGCCGAAGACTTGCGCAAAGGGAAACGAAGATGCGTACTCCCGTGGGAGACCGCATCGACGATCCATCCAGAAGTCGGAAAGCTCTCGTAACGGCGGCAGAAGACTTGCGCAAAAGGGAAATGAAGATGCGTACTCCCGTGGGAGACCGCATCGACGATCCATCCAGACGACGAAAAGCTCTCATAATGGCGGATCCTGAAGAAAGAAAGGGAGAAAAGCACAAATCAGTCACGCATACAAACAAATCAAGTCAAGGCAAAAAAAAAAAAAAAAAAGAGAGAAGAAGAAAAGGGCCTCGAGCCAAGGACTGCATCCTTCGCGACCTCCACGAAGCCAAAAAGATTATTGGAGCTGTCACCGAAGTCAAGATCGGCAAGCAAAAGACGACCAAGACAGGCTGCTCCTTGTCAATGCTAGTGGCTTCGTCTTCCTCCTCGTTGAACTCCAGAACGCCCATCTTGATGTCCTCCAAGCTGACATCACCACCAGAAAAAGTTCTCTCCATAGTCCAGAGGAACATCCAGCCCGTCTCGCCCAGCCTGCCCGGGTGAAACCTAGCCAGTCGCTCTACTCTCGCGGTAGACCTCAACGGTCCCGTCGGCCTTCGAAAAGCACTCGAAGGGACAAGTCCTGCAAGGAAACGAAAAGTGCAAGTCAAATCAAGATGCGGGGTCAATTCCAGAAGAAAAAAGCAGTTCAAGTCCAGAAGTCAAAAAAAAAAAAAAAAAAAAAAAAAAAAAAAAAAAAAAACGGAGCTGAAGCTGCAAACCCAAAGGGCCACAGCCCCTTAATGCCAAAAATAAAAATGTAGAGGGGGCCGCAGCAAAAAGAGCCATAGCTCCATTCTCTTTTAAAACCCACAACCCCCAAACGAGGCTGCGATCTTCAAGCTAGGCAAAACGAGCCTGCGACCTGCAGTCGCCACCTCTGCGCACGCCGCTCGCCTGTGGCCTCGCGCCGCCTACGTCGCACCTCGACTAGCACGCGCAGCCACCGCCGCTGTTATCGACACCACAGCCGCACTTCACCCCGCTGTGCCACCTGCGCACCACCGCCGGCCTCCATACCTAATCTCGCACCCGGCTGGACCCAACGCCACCTGTCGAGCATCGCCGGAGCCATCAGTGCCGCAGCCACTTGCCGCGCCTCCCCGGAGTCGTCTGCACCCACAGCCGCGCCAAACACCGCAGCCCCCGGCCGAGCCCGCCTCCGGCCTGCGCCCTCCCACGCCACCAGCCGCCGCTGCCTCCGGCCCCCGCGCCCCACGCCCCGTCTCCAGCCCGCACGCCGGCCGCACACCGCAGCCCCCGGCCGCGCCCCGTCTCCGGCTCGCGCGCCGGCCGCACCCCGCAGCCCCCGGCCGAGCCCGCCTCCGCACCTCGCAGCCGCCCCGCGCGCTGCGCCCGCCGCAACCCCGGCCCGTGCACCGATCTCCCGCTCACAGCCGTCTTCACCCGCAGTCGTCGCGTGCCTGAGCTGCTACCAAGCTAGCTACCCGCAGCTTCGCCCGATCTGCGGCCTGCGCACCGCCATTGCCCGCCTGCGGCCTTGCGCCGCCTACGTCGCACCTCAACTCGCACGCCGGCCACCGTCACTGTCGTACCACTCGTGCCAAGCCTGGTCACGACCAGCCACTGCTGCCGCTGTCATTGCCGATACCGCACAGCTCCAGTCGATCTGTGGCCTGGGCACCGCCACCGCCACCGCTCGGCCCTCGTCAGTACGCCACCCGCGACCGCCACCTTTGTGCACCTTCAGCCCGAGCTTGCGCCCGACGGTGCTCCGCCCGACCTTCGCTCCATGTGCCCGCGGCCATCGGCCGCCTGCATCGCAGCCACCGCTGCTGCGCCCCGCGCCGAAACCCGAGCAGACCACCCCGCTAATACTGTGTCCATGAAAAAAAAAAAAAGGCTGCAGCTCCTAAAGAAAGCTACAGCCCCTTTTCCCAAGTGGGACGCGCAGCCTTCTTTTTCCTTCAAAAAAAAAAAAAAAACCAGCCATAAGGGGCCCGCCAGCTCCCCTCTCCGTTATAAGCCCTCCAGGCCCGGGGTGCTGCTCCGTTACCCAAGGACCACGGCCCCCATTAGGGGCTTGAGCCCCTGCACCGCATCCGCTCGGCTCGATCGCCGCCGGTGATGGTCCGCGCGCACCGCCGCCCGGCCAACTCCGTGCGACCCGCGCGCCAGATCTGCCCACGCCGGACCCCGACCGGCTGCTGCTCCACCTGAGCCCCGTGCCCGCTCCGACCCCTGCCGGCTTTCCGCGCGACGCACGCCTCGCCAGCGCCGACCATTGCCAGACCCCGACGTGCCACGCCGCCTGCCGGTCGCCCGGAGCCCGCAGCCGCATGAAGCCTGCCGGCCCGTCTCGCGCCAGCCACCGACGGCCTGGTCCGCGCCCGCTGGCGCCTCTCAGTCGTCGGACCCTGCGCGCCTACCCGCACGCCGCCCGGCCACCACAGCCGGCCGCACGCGCCCGGACCGCGCCCGCCGCCCGCCGACCCGCGCCGCCCGCACTGCCGCTCGCGCCCGACCTGAGCCGGCCACGGCTGCCCGCACGCGCCGGCCTGCGCGCGCCGCAGCCCACCTGATCCGGCGCCTCGCCGCCGCCTTCGCCGCTCCGCCCGGCTGCCGCCTACGCTCATCGACCGTACCCGCGCCGCTCCACCCGGTGCTGCTGCCGCCGCTGGTTTCTGCGAACCAGAGAAGAGACCGAGAAAAAAAAAAAAAAAGAGGAAACAGAGACCGGAACCAAAAAAAAAAGAAAAGAGAAAAAGGGAAATAATGTTGGAAAAACAGTAAACCCCCTATATAAAGACATAATCGGCTATTGGGATAGAGACGAGGTAAATCTCATATCCCCTAAATCTAGGGGTCTCTATCCGATAGGCATCCATATCCGATGTAACCACGGAAAAATAAAAAAATAAAAAAATAAAAACAACTAAGAAAGTAGGGTCGCACCTCGTCGACTCCGCCTCCTCCGCTCGGTGCATCATCCGCTTCGTCACCACCATCGGCCGTGACAATCGGCTTCCACCATTGCGCTCCAGCACCAAAGAAGGGCAACAACCCTCCGCCAAGGCGCATCGCTGCCGTCCTCGCGCTCCCGTCGCCTTGCTGCCCTAGGACTCCGCGCAGCAGCCGTCATCAACGTTCGCGCCATTCTCAAAGCAAAGGAAGTCCGCGACAATAAGGGCGATCGAAACCTTAGAAGAAGTCTTCGACTCTAAGCTGCCAGAGCCCTTCATCTTTTGCGCTAGCAACGATGAGGGAAAACAAAAAGGCGGGGGTCCCTGTAAAGACCTAAATTCCGCACAAATACGTGATCAAGGCCAAATGCTACGCGTTTCCCGCGGGCGCACTCGACCTTGAGGGGGCATTTGTGGGCACCGAAATTAGCCCACGAATTGGACCCGACCCGCATGCAAACCTGGCCCGCATGCGAAACCTGGCCCGCACACAACGGCCCGCATGCGAACTCGGCCCACACACAACGGCCCGCATGCGAAACCTGGCCCGCACACAACGGCCCGCATGCGAAACCTGGCCCGCACACAACGGCCCGCATGCGAAACTCGGCCCGCACACAACGGCCCGCATGCACACTCGGCCCACACACAACGGCCCTCATGCGAAGTTGGGCCCGCACACGAATGGCCCGCATGCGAACTCGGCCCGTGTGCAAACCTAATTCGCGCATCGCGGCCCAACTTGAAGCAAACGAGTCCCACCGGACCCGCGACTCAAACACAAAGAGGGGGGCCCACCGGCCCCCCCTCTTGAAAACCGTGCCCCCCACATCAAAGAAAGGTGGGGCCGGCCATAAAAGAAAAAGAAAAAGAAAAAGAAAAAGAAAAGAAAAGAAAAGAAGAAAAAAATCAAAACCGCCTCGATGCGGGGGGAGGTGGCGTGGACGTCTACACAACCGTAGATCCGCGACGATCCCTCGATCCAACGGACAAGATGACGTTGTGTCGCCATCCGATCCAAAAGTGCAACAAAAATAACAACTCGATCCTTGAAGATCGAGTCACATCTAGCCCATAACCACTCCAACTAAAAGGGAGGAAATCGGGTTTGTTTCCCCAAATAAGGGAACAATATATCGATGGTTATGGGGGGAAATATTGGAGGAAACAAAAAGATTTCAGCAATATCTCCCCCAACCGCCCCCCTTTGCCTATAAATAGAAGGGGTCGGGGAAGGCATCAAGGGTCGAAAGCTGAAGAGGAAAAGGCTCTGCAAAGACGAGCTCCAACGCTTGAAGACCGAAGGCTTCACGAGGCACGGCAAGCATATCCTACGGGAGTCCTTGGCCCTTCAAGTCCTCATCAACGTGAAGACCTTGCACTCGAAGATCAAAGCTTCGACTCCTCGCACGAAGAAGAAAGCTTGGAGAAGAAGACCCGGAGTCGTCGTCATCCCGACTTCTCCAACGATCTTCATCAACTCCGAAGAAGCCATAAGCAAAGGCCGGAGAAGAAGATCGAAGCCGACAACACCCGTCGTCTTCAACAAAGGCGTCGACTCTTCGCACGAAGAAGAAAGCTTGGAGAAGAAGGCCTGAAGCCGGTGCTACCCCTGCCGTCTTCGTCAACAAAAGCCGACGCTACAACCGTCGTGCAGAGATCGGTGCTACCCCCACCGTCTTCACCAACAAAGCCGACGCTACAACCGTCGTGCGGAGATCGGTGCTACCCCCGCCGTCTTCATCAACAAAGCCGACGCTACAACCGTCGTGCGGAGATCGGTGCTACCCCCGCCGTCTCCACCAACAAAGCCGACGCTACAACCGTCGCACGGAGATCGGTGCTACCACCGCCGTCTTCATCAACAAAAGCCGACGCTACAACCGTCGCATAGAGATCGGTGCTACACCCGCCATCTCCAAAAGAAGCCTTCAACTCCAATCAAGCCAAACACGCCCGGAAAAGAAGCCGACGTCACAACCGTCGCCAGGTCCGAAAGCCGAAGACGAAAGAGCTTCGCAAGAGAAGCTCCAACGCTCGAAGACCGAAGGCTTCACGAGGCACGGCAAGCATATCCTACGGGAGTCCTTGGCCCTTCAAGTCCTCATCAACGTGAAGACCTTGCACTCGGAGATCAAAGCTTCGACTCCTCGCACGAAGAAGAAAGCGTGGAGAAGAAGACCCGGAGCCGTCATCACCCGATTGCTCCAACGATCTTCGTCAGCTCCGAAGACGCCATAAGCAAAGGCCGGAGAAGAAGATCGAAGCCGACAACACTCGTCGTCTTCAATCAAGGCATCGACTCCTCGCACGAAGAAGAAAGCCGGGAGAAGAAGGCCTGAAGCCGGTGCTACCCCTGCCGCCTTCGTCAACCAAAAGCCGACGCTACAACCGTCGTGCTAAAGCCGGTGCCACACTCGCCGTCTTCATCAACAAAAGCCGACGCTACAACCGTCGCACGAAGATCGGTGCTACACCCGCCGTCTTCATCAACGAAAGTCGACGCCACAACCGTCGCACAAGCATCGGTGCTACCCCCGCCGAAAAGCCAAAACCGACGCCACAACCGTCGAGGAAGCCGGAAGAGTAAAGAAGCCTTGAAGAGGTAACGCCAGTCGTTCGAGAAGAAGATCGAGTCGAAGCTAAAGTCAAAGCCGACGCAAGAAGCTAAAGCAAACGCACCGGTAAAGCCTGCGCTAAAGCAACGCACGTGCCAAAGCCAAGCAACTACGACGGTCACGAGCAAAGCACCGCACGTTCTAGCCGATACGACGCGAAGTCCGGAAGAACTAAAGCATCGCAAGTCTCTACCCGCCTACGTTCAAGCGCAAGCGCCAAAGCAAAGCAAACGCCAGAGCCAAGCCAAAGCTACGCCAAAGCCGAAAGCTAAAGCCAAAGCCGAAGCCAAAAACACGATCGACGCTGCGAACCGACGATCAAGGACGCCGAGGTCGAGCAAGGATCGAGGAAGACACGAAGACCGAGGAACGAAGCCCAAAGCCTCCCTAGCCGAGAAAGCGCGAAGCACGGACGGGACAAAATCAACGGCGGAAACTCCTTAGCCTCTCAAAAACCCTCATCCTGTAAAGACCTCTGTCCTGGGCAACCCCTTCAGAGCTCTCGCACGAACACCACGTGGAGACGCGGATCAAAGGGACCCTCCAGAGGATCTCTCCCACAATCTCCTGATCAAAGAAAATTTGTAATCTCGTGTGATCCGCAATAAAGACGACCCGAATCTTTTTCTGCGACCACAATCATATAACATGAGAAAACAACAATTTTAAAAATAGAAAAACCTTCATAAGTTGTGAATAAAAAAACAACGGGCCGAATCCGAGCGTGCGGTTTCACTATTGTGGTAAAGGAGTACACCCTCAACTCATATCTCTCGGGATTATATGGTGGTTTCTACTTTGGATAAATTGGAGTGCAACCTGCGTCGCACTCTAGGTGGCTACATAGATTAACTCGAGTTCAGGGGGTTGATGATACACTCGGGTAGTGTGTTGATCGAGTTCGAGTTGGAAGCCATGAAACCCGGACCATGAAGGTTCCACCTTATTCATATTATGCACAGTCCTTGAACCATCTCCTTGAAACACATGAAGCAGTTAGAGGAAGCAAAAAGTCCAACCCTACACTCCGTGTGTGCGTCGCACTAGTGCACGATAGATGTGTAACTACTTGTGTATACTAGGGGTAACTAAAAGTGGTATAGAGACACATGTAGTCATCCCTTACCATAAGTGGACTCCGTTATATGGGTGCGTTGCATCCGAACATGTTGTGAGTTGACTAGTTGACTATATTAGAAGCACCCTATGTGTTTAATATGGGCACCCCAATAAATAGTGAAATCACTAGTGCACCCCACTTATATGTGTCATGCGAGTTTCCATACACGTGGGACGGCTAACTAGTGCAATGAGGGTGTTTTGGAAAACCAAACATCACCGTGGACAAGGGGGTCGGCCCTATGTGTTGGAGAGCATGCATAACCAGTCCTCCCTTGATTATAAAAGTTGGGTACTCCTTCATAGGGCCCGGTCATAGGGGGTAATGAATTGGGTTTGACTAGGGGTTTCTCACCCCTAGAAGCAAGGAAACAAAGGAGAGAAGCAAGGGGGTCAGCCCTAGCAAGTTGTGCACGCAACCTAGGGCGACCGGTCCTATATATGGAGCAAGGAGAAAGGGGGGCGGCCCTGGTGCCAGGCTTGCCCGACCCCCTCTCTCCATCACACTGTCTCTCAACTCTCTTTCTTACTTGCGGCTTCAAACCTCGACATATCTTCCTCGCGTGGCGTTTCATCGACGAAGAAGGGCTAACGTAAGGGAGTACTCAGAGACCCTTCGTCAGCGTGCCGTTCATCGTGTGAGATCAAGCGAACGAAGAAGGCTTCATCCTCACGAGTACCATAGGCTTCTTCATGGGTGATCTTCCATCTTCATCGGCAAAAGAAGACAATCCTCCGCAATTAAAAAATTCGCACGAAGATATGCAATACTCAAACACGTAGATCTAGCGTAAATTTGAATTGCAAGCATACTAGATATTCACATCGCTAAATTACTGTTAGGGTTTTCGATTTGTGTGCACACACATATAGATTAGTTTCAATGAAAGTTTTAATTATGTAACTCGCACCACGCACGGTCTTTCGACCAATAAATCGCTTCAGTTGCAAGCCTCTATCATAGGATTTTTTCAACAATAGTAAATCCATTAATCATCGTGTGTCGTAGTAATTTCTTTGGTGATTGCTTGTGTTTATCTATTCACTCGATCTTATCGGTGGTCGTCTCCACCGTGGTGCTTCTACATGCATCGTGTTTTGCTGCGCGAGGGCCTCAGATCGCAACAAATTGGTATCGGAGCTTCTTGTTGGTGTTCCAGGGGACTCTAGTTCGATGACGCAGCACAGGCGCGATGGAAGAACCGGGACCTAAGAAGGAAGCCGAAGGCCCAGGGGGAGGTTGCGATATAGCACCTCCCCCCCAAGAGGCTTGTTGCTACGATGGTTGGCGCCTTAGACGTAGGGCACAGTGGGGAGAGGCACGGTCCAATGCTTTCTAGGTTGTTCAGGTCTTTGGAGGAGACTTCAAGGGGGAGGTTGCGGTCGAGCACCTCCTCCCTCTGGGCAGTTCAAGACACCGAAGGTATTAGCCAGGAGGAGGTTACTGTTAGAATTGGTGAGGTCTACAGCTCATAAAAACCTATAATTTAGCTATGTATGGTTGATAGTATAGGAATGCATATTGGTACGTACCTTAGTACGTGTTCTGATTACAGAACAGAGAGCCATGGCTACATGGTAATCCACTTGAGTGGGAGACTCAAGGGACTAGTCCCATGTAACCTAAATACGTTCGCAGCTCTGATAAGGGTTGGTCGCCCTATCAGGATAAGCTGTTGGGATGATAGAGCGTGGGTGTCTCCACCACGGTCATTACCAGGCACAGTGTCTGTGGCCGAACGGAACCAACACGGTGCACAGATAGGTGAGCAGACACCGGTGCACTAAACCGTGTTTCTGCTTAGGGTAAAACGGTCCTAAACCCTGAGGAACCATGTCTGGTGGACTAACCAGTTGTGTGGTGCTTTGGCGCACCAATGTGTGAGGATCCGGATACAGTGATCCAAAACCACGGTGTACTGGGTTACCCGGCTGGCGTTGCATCAGCATGTCACTCCTACAGGCTATCCACACCCCTAACAGGAGGTGCGTTCCTTGGTCTGACCTACGTCGTATTAAACCCTGGCCAGGTGGTCATCAGTTGGACTGGTGATGGATTCGGTTGCTCGTAAGAGTAATCGGAGGTACGATGTATGTGGTCAACCTGGAAGGAACCGAGTCATATGAGCACTCGAGTCTGACGGTATTCTCCACCGCTCGAGTTGCATCATGGTACCAAGTGGAGGGACAGCGGGTTTACCATACTAAGCGGAGAGCAGGGGTATGAGGGAGAACATAGTAAGTCCGGGGGAATTGGAGTGCAGCCTGCGTCGCACTCTGGGTGGCTACGCAGGTTAACTCGGACTCAGAGGATCGATGGTACACTCGGGTAGTGTGTCGATCGAGTCTGAGTTGGAAGCCATGAACCCTGGTCCCTGAAGGTTCCACCTTATCGACATTATGTACGGTTCTTATATCATCTCCTCGAAACACAGAACGTAGTTAGAGGAAGCGAGAAATCTAAGCATACGCTCCGTGAGTGCTTCGCACTAGTGCACTGTAGATGCGTAGCTACGTGTGTGCACTAAGGGAAAACCCTAGGTTAGTGCAGTGACGCATGTAGCAATTCCTTGTCATAAGTGGACTTTGCCACATGGGTGCGATGCACCGGGACATGTTGCGAGTTGACTAGTTGACTTTACTAGGGGCACCCTACGGGAACCTCAGAGAATAGTGAAATCACTGGTGCACTTCACTTATGTGTGCCTTGCAAAGTCTCGTACACGAGGAACGACCAACTATTGACATAAGGGCGTTTTGGTCATACCATGCGTCACTATGCACTAAGGGGGCCGGCCCTAAGTGTTGAGAGACTGGTCAAGGTCGGCCCTGTTAGTTTCAGGAGGTTGTTGCCTCCGATGAAAGGGCCGGTCATGAGGCGCAGAAAACGGGCTGGTTTTGACCGTTTTCGAAAATAAGGAAAAGATAGAAATAAAAGAAGAGATATATAGGGAGAGGTTTGAATCAGTCAATCCTATCCGCTAGACTTATCCATAAGGATAAGGCCGACCCTATATAAGGCATAGGGAGAGAGGGGGGACGAAAGTGTGGATCCAAGCAAGCCCTAGGGCCGGCCCATGCATGGGGAAACCCTAGCCACCCCTTCTCCTCTCTTCGCATCTCCTCTCTCGTCTCTCTCTCCCTCGCTTGCGCCATTGGATGGCGACTCGTCTTCCTCACGTGGTGTTTCGTAGAAGGAGAAGGCTCGTTGTATGGAGGCACTCAGAGATCCATCGACAAGGTGCCGTGCATCGTGTGTGATCGGGTGAACTAGAAGGCATCTCCCGCAACCTTTTGCTGTCCAGAATCTGCACAAAAAATCAGCGTTGTTTCTGTGATTCTGGGAGCTACAGAAGTCCAAACGATGTAAAACTTGTTGCAAAAGTTGCGTCTCGAAGTTGGCTACCTATAGTCCAAATTTCAGCCCAATCAGAGTTCGTAGCAAAAAGTTATGGCCGTCGCACCAAAGCTATGTCGAGCAGATCCGTAGCCCGTCTCCATCAACAAAGAAGAAATTTGTCGCGGTGAAAGATTCCGCACGCAGGTATGATCTCTAACAAGTAGATCTAACATAATTAGAACATGCATACATGCTAGATTGTTCTTTCGCGTTAGATCATCGTTAGGGGTTCGCGTAGTTGTCATGCTAGATTCATACACGCATATGTAGATCGTTTCGATGAAAATTTTGATATGTAACGCACACCGCTCACGGTCCTCGGACCTTCACTTTGCTTCCGCTGCGGGCCTCTACCATGGATTTATATCCAACAATTGGTATCAGAGCCACGCTAGTGGTGTGTGTTTCATGTTTTTCATGAAACCGTCATGTGCGTGCATGAATAGTATGTGCCGCCATCGGGGTTCTACGAGTAGATCATGCATAGTATATTTTGTATGTTCTATGAATCGTTCTTGCAGGGCGCCGCTTCTAAAATTATTCTGGATATGTGATTGCTTGCTACCGGGGGTCGGACCCCGTGTTAGCGATTTTGTCTGGATATTTTTTCTTCTGTGTGTGGATAGATTTTAGAGCCATAGTCGGGCAAGAGGTGAAGATTTACCACCCTTGATTCCTAGGCTTTTTGCTAGGTTTGTTTTCCTTTTCGTTCTAGGAAATTGTGTACGAGCGAGCACTTGCTCGAAGTGTACTAGAGCTTTTTCGGTTACAGATTGAAGAGGAGGACTTGCCGTGGAGATCCACCACCGGAAGGACGAGCGGAACCTTAGAGGACGATGGCGATCCGGCGAAGCGTACATGATGACGGCAAAGGGCATAAAGCATCAGGAGATCGTATACAGAGGCTTGCACCGGATCGAGGAGCCTTACGAAGGAGACAGAGAGCTTGCGCTGTGCCAGTCAGGTTCAGGGGTCGGACCCTGAACTTGATTCAGTTGTGTGCTTGTTTCTTTCAATAGTTCTTTATATTTCTGTAGAGAACCCCGATGCGATAATTTAATTATCTGTGTTAGAGGGATGCCTTTTTCCCTCGGGTCCTAGCGACCTTATTAGGATAGGATTCCACTAGTGACGACTATTATTTAATTGACCCTTGATGATAGTATGAATTCCTCACATTTGGTTATGCCCCCATTAGGTCAACACCCGATTAGTCGGGTGTGCCTATTTGGCAAGCATCGAAACCTAGAATGAGTTGGAATTCTACTATGACATCATTCGTCAAATTTATAAGCAAGGCGCCATGGTAGTGGAAGACCTTTCCTTTCAGTCTGACCTTAGGCTAGGCTCCAGGGCATTAGCGTAATAGCCAAGTTTGCAGAGCATCGACGTTCTTGGGATATGTAATGTGACCCTTGAGTGGAGAAATCCACTTGAGGCAGGGACTATGATATTCCGAGATCGATTAATGCTTTGCGAAAGGCTTGAAACGCTAGTGGGAGCATGGTATGACCAGGGTCTAGTGTATAGGTTGTCGTGACCTTAGTATACACTCATACTTGCATTAAATAACCCTCAAATTTAATAAGGGATGCAAGAGAGGACTTTTAGAGATCCTCTGGCCTCCACGGCCAATCACTTCGTGCTCGGGTGGGAGGGCATAACTCAACAACCCCCTCGGGTGAGAGCTGTGTTTTTTCATGCCAAGCTACTTAGTGATCTCCCTCGGGATATGGCGATTACGGCGCCAAGGGTTCAGGCTTTTACTCACCCTCGTGGGGGCCGTTAGAACTTTCGTTCCGTAATTGCCTAGGCTCGTGGTTAAGCATCCGGAGTACACGTGAGGTATTCGTTGCGAAGACAATGGTGATCACGTGGTACTGGCCAAAAGATAACCATGGTTCATCAAAGCTCTTAGTTGGCAGATTTGGATAGGGTCAAGGGAAAGACCCGTGTAAGCGGATGACCTGCACACTGCCCCCTCGGACAGGTGCAGCCTATTCCGAGATCTTACATACATGGTTAATTAATCCATAGAGGTGTCTTCGCTGTGAGGGTAGTGCTGACATTTGGATATAATTAGCTTATTTTAAAATTCCATAAAATAAGTTATTTTGCATTCGTTTTCATTCAACCATATAGTTCCCCTATCCATTATCCCATAAGAGAACCAGTTATCGGGTCTCTAACTACGTAGAGCGGAAGCGCTATCTCTAGCTTATGCTTAGGGTAGTAAACGTACATTGGCCTCCAATCTAAATATCCCTGTACTAGACCTAACGGGTCCAGATATCACTAGGGCACTAACTAGGGCATATGACGACTAGCAAGAGTCTAAGGAGATGTGCAAGTGCTATGTTATAGCAGACTTGCGGACAACTCTTTAGAAGCGAGTCAGAGATATGTCGGGTCTTCCCTAATAAAGTTTTACTTGTATAAGATGTCTGCTAGGCGAAGTCGGTAGACTCATCGCTTATCCACCAAGATACTTGTCGGTACCGAGATGTATGAGGGTATGTTTGTTCGGGAACACATACTTGAGTTCCAGATCGAACTAGATTCCAAAGACATAGTACCAGATGACGAGGTGGTGGAAGACGTCTGTCTTGCATCCTTGTCTGGAACCTCGAAGGCGTTGTCAGAGACTTTAGCTTTAACAAGCTAGAGATGACAAACGCAGAACTTCTAAGGAGATTTCTAAGAGACAAAGGATGGGATCAAGATTAAAGGCAAAGCCTTTAGTGCTTAACCTAGGTCTTCTTTAGAAGAACCTAAGGGAGTAACTTATAAGAGATCGAAAACTATTCTAGTGCAGAAACTAGTGTGGACTCCTAAGTATGGTAACGCTAAGGACGGAAGAGTTTCTGTTTTAGCAAGTATAGGGGGTATTTGAAGATTGAGTATGGCCTCAGGATGTTAGGATTTGAGTCGCTATCTAGTAGCAGTTCTTATGCTTCTTAGAATATAGACTTCGGGTCTACAGAGATTCAAGGAAAGCAGAAGGCTACTTTATAGTGAAGTAATCCTAACATAGGTACTGATGCCATAAGCCGCTGCGGAAGCTGTTAGATATGAATGTCTTAGTTTTTCCGAAATACAGATTTTGTTTTTTAGAGATGTAGTTCTGTTTCCTCCTTAGTAAATAAAGTTTTTAGTTTTAGACAGCACCGTAGGTGTGTATCTTAAACTGAAAAGATAGCTTCATTACTAGAGGAATAGATCAGAATAATCTCTTTGTATTTAATCCTAATTCGGAAATAGATTACATGACAGCTACAGCGTCTAATTGGAATTCATCTAAATCCTTCAGAGAATCTACCCCATTTGTGACCTCTCTGATTTAGATATTTTGCCTCAGATAAATTCAGAGATAAATGAAGGCCGAGTTTCTGTTCACAGATTCATCGGAGATCCTTCTAACCTATGAGTGTAATCTGGAAGGCAGAATAACTAAAAGGGCCACGAAGGTATGGGATTAGTTAATTTTGATGTCTATGGTTCCAAGAGCGTCTAGACGATAGAAGACTCTTTGATTTAATCAAAGGACTAAGTCACTATCGGACGAGTTCCATAGGATCCTAAGGGAGCATGGGATTATCTCCCAGTTAAATGCTCCAAGGATGACACGTCATAATGAAGTCTCCAAGAGAAGGAATCGGACTCTGTTTGACATGGTCCGTAGTATGATGAATATTGCCAAATGTACTACCCACCCTTTGGTGGGGTTGTACCTTAAAACAGTAGCTTATATCTGAAACTCTCTCATCTAGATCAGTGCCTCAGACCTATAGAGAGCTATGGTTTAAGCGAAAGCTGACACTATAGAGTCTCGAGATATAGGGTTGTCCTGCACTTGTGCAAAAGGACAAGAGGGATGAGATGGAGATGTAGTTCCAGGTATATCTGTTTGTAGGTTACCCTTAGGAGGCATAAGTTGGACTGTTCTATGATCTTGAGGTTTGGAAGGTAATCGTTTCTACGAATACCATCTACCTAGACCAGGATTATATTATAGACCATAAGTTTACCGGTAAGGTAGTTCTGGGTGAACTACTGGGTACTGGTAGAGAGTGCGCATCTGAAAACGTAGTGGGAGTAGATGATACAAGAAACTAGTATACCCGACACTGTAGAAACAATTCACTTTTGTACCACCACCACTTCGTCGTTGTGGGACCATCAGAGCTCCTGAAAGATACTATGGAGAAACTTTGATAGTTAATCCAGAGTTTCAGGAGGATGATCCCTAGAGCTACGAAGAAGTAGTGGGAGCTTCCTTTGTACCACCACCACCTCGTCGTTGTGGGACCATCAGAGCTCCTGAAAGATACTATGGAGAAACTTTGATAGTTAATCCAGAGTTTCAGGAGGATGATCCCTAGAGCTACGAAGAAGTAGTGGGAGCTTCCGACAGCTCTGACTGATAAAAGACCATGAAGGCAAATCAGCATCAATGTCCCTTGGAACAGTCTTGACACTTATGACACTATCACCCTTCAGGGTGTAGGAGGTGTATAAGAAGAGCACCCAGTTAAGACTTAAGTAGCTAGATTAGTTACCAAAGGAGAAGGGATTGACTATGTCAAAACCATGTCATTGGTAGCTATACATAAGTCTATAACGGATCCTCTTAATCCATCGCAGCCCATTATAGTTGGAAGATCTGGTAGATGGATGTCAAGACAGTTATTCCCTAATGGGAATTTGGAAAGGACATATGGATGATATCGCCCTAGGCTTTGTGTCAGTAGGTCAGGAAGATATGTGATGTAAGTTGCAAAGGTCCATTTATGGACTGATGCAAGCATCCAAGTTGGAATATCTATTTTGATCAAGAAAATCCGCTCACACGGATTTGATCAGAATGAGGATAAACCAAGTTGGTACAAGAAAGGTGAAATAACTACAAGGGTATATTTAGTACTTTACGTTAACGATATTCTACTGATTGAAAATGACGTAGGAATATTGTTTACGGTAAAGGTTTGTAGTCATCACAATTCGATGTGAAAGACCCTAGTGAGGCGAGTTATGCTCTGGGAATCAAGGTAACTCTAGATAACCAGAGCAAGGTTCTCTTGCTGTCACAGGCTACGCATGAAGATAAGATTCTAGCCAGATTCGTTTTATGAGGCTAGATATCTATTGCGCAGCAGGATTCATGGGTCGGTTTCAGTCGAACCCAGGTCCAAATTACTGGACTAAAGTGAAGGGTATACTCAGAAATCCTTATTAAGTGAGGATTGTGAGTTAGCTTGCACTTCACAGGTCCTGATATCGATTGGATGCACAGGGTCTGACTTTGGTGTCAGATGTGCATTCCAGATAATCAATTTCAGGAATTGTTTTTATTTTGGGATTAGAAGCGGTTGTTGGTAGAGTGTGAAGCAACAGTGCATCACAGACTCTACCACAGTGGCTTAGCACGTTGTTGCGTGCAAGGTAGTATATCAGGTGGTAAGGCTTAGGAAATTCTTAGAGAACTTGGGACGTGTACCAGAAGCTCAGTTATCTATTGTTGCAACAGAAGAGCGGTAAGCAAGGTCCAAGGAGACTAGGCACCGCCGTGAGAGGAAACCCATCAAGTACAAACTCCACTTGATCTGACAGTTATAGGAGGAAATGCAAGTAGCGGTACTGAGGTGAAATCTACAGACAATGTTGCCAATTCCTTTAAGGAATTCCTACAAAGGCTTTTGGGCAGCATGTAGAAGCTACAGAGCTTAACACCGTTATTCCTCGTTAGACCTAGTGGGAGATTGTTAGAATTGGTGAGGTCTACAGCTCGTAAAAATCTATAGTTTAGCTATGTATGGTTGATAGTATAGGAATGCATATTGGTACGTACCTTAGTGCGTGTTCTGATTACAGAACAGAGAGCCATGGCTACATGGTAATCCACTTGAGTGGGAGACTCAAGGGACTAGTCCCATGTAACCTAAATACGTTCGCAGCTCTGATAAGGGTTGGTCGCCCTATCAGGATAAGCTGTTGGGATGACAGAGCGTGGGTGTCTCCACCACGGTCATTACCAGGCACAGTGTCTGTGGCCGAACGGAACCAACACGGTGCACAGATAGGTGAGCAGACACCGGTGCACTAAACCGTGTTTCTGCTTAGGGTAAAACGATCCTAAACCCTGAGGAACCATGTCTGGTGGACTAACCAGTTGTGTGGTGCTTTGGCGCACCAATGTGTGAGGATCCGGATACAGTGATCCAAAACCACGGTGTACTGGGTTACCCGGCTGGCGTTGCATCAGCATGTCACTCCTGCAGGCTATCCACACCCCTAACAGGAGGTGCGTTCCTTGGTCTGACCTACGTCGTATTAAACCCTGGCCAGGTGGTCATCAGTTGGACTGGTGACGGATTCGGTTGCTCGTAAGAGTAATCGGAGGTACGATGTATGTGGTCAACCTGGAAGGAACCGAGTCATATGAGCACTCGAGTCTGACGGTATTCTCCACCGCTCGAGTTGCATCATGGTACCAAGTGGAGGGACAGCGGGTTTACCATACTAAGCGGAGAGCAGGGGTATGAGGGAGAACATAGTAAGTCCGGGGGAATTGGAGTACAGCCTGCGTCGCACTCTGGGTGCCTACGCAGGTTAACTCGGACTCAGAGGATCGATGGTACACTCGGGTAGTGTGTCGATCGAGTCTGAGTTGTAAGCCATGAACCCTGGTCCCTGAAGGTTCCACCTTATCGACATTATGTACGGTTCTTATATCATCTCCTCGAAACACAGAACGTAGTTAGAGGAAGCGAGAAATCTAAGCATACGCTCCGTGAGTGCTTCGCACTAGTGCATGGTAGATGCGTAGCTACGTGTGTGCACTAAGGGGAAACCCTAGGTTAGTGCAGTGACGCATGTAGCAATTCCTTGTCATAAGTGGACTTTGCCACATGGGTGCGATGCACCGGGACATGTTGCGAGTTGACTAGTTGACTTCACTAGGGGCACCCTACGGGAACCTCAGAGAATAGTGAAATCACTGGTGCACTTCACTTATGTGTGCCTTGCAAAGTCTCGTACACGAGGAACGGCCAACTATTGACATAAGGGCGTTTTGGTCATACCATGCGTCACTATGCACTAAGGGGGCCGGCCCTAAGTGTTGAGAGACTGGTCAAGGCCGGCCCTGTTAGTTTCAGGAGGTTGTTGCCTCCGATGAAAGGGCCGGTCATGAGGCGCAGAAAATGGGCTGGTTTTGACCGTTTTCGAAAATAAGGAAAAGATAGAGATAAAAGAAGAGATATATAGGGAGAGGTTTGAATCAGTCAATCCTATCCGCTAGACTTATCCATAAGGATAAGGCCGACCCTATATAAGGCATAGGGAGAGAGGGGGGGACGAAAGTGTGGAGCCAAGCAAGCCCTAGGGCCGGCCCATGCATGGGGAAACCCTAGCCACCCCTTCTCCTCTCTTCGCATCTCCTCTCTCGTCTCTCTCTCCCTCGCTTGCGCCATTGGATGGCGACTCGTCTTCCTCACGTGGTGTTTCGTAGAAGGAGAAGGCTCGTCGTATGGAGGCACTCAGAGATCCATCGACGAGGTGCCGTGCATCGTGTGTGATCGGGTGAACTAGAAGGCATCTCCCGCAACCTTTTGTTGTCCAGAATCTGCACAGAAAATCAGCGTTGTTTCTGTGATTTCGGGAGCTACAGAAGTCCAAACGATGTAAAACTTGTTGTAAAAGTTGTGTCTCGAAGTTGGCTACCTACAGTCCAAATTTCATCCCAATCAGAGTTCGGAGCAAAAAGTTATGGCCGTCGCACCGAAGCTATGTCGAGCAGATCCGTAGCCCGTCTCCATCAACAAAGAAGAAATTTGTCGCGGTGAAAGATTCCGCACGCAGGTATGATCTCTAACAAGTAGATCTAACATAATTAGAACATGCATACATGCTAGATTATTCTTTCGCGTTAGATCATCGTTAGGGGTTCGCGTAGTTGCCATGCTAGATTCATACACGCATATGTAGATCGTTTCGATGAAAATTTTGATATGTAACGCCCACCGCTCACGGTCCTCGGACCTTCACTTTGCTTCCGCTGCGGGCCTCTACCATGGATTTATATCCAACAGTTACAGTCTAGGCACATACTCTCCGGCTTGACGGATCACAACGGCAAGTCGTGATAACATGGTATATGCATGTGTCTAGATCAAGGGGGAGCACCTTGACGGCACGGGAGTTGCCGACGACATCATGTTCAGCCATTAACAAGCGAGCTGATGTGGGATACCGACGATTGACTGGTGGAGGTGCCGATGGGCGCCGTTGCAGATAGTTGGCGGATGATGTGGTCGCTGACTGGCGTTATGGCGGCAGGCACGGTTGGGAGCACACCTACGGTCTAATAGGGTGCAGTGGCTATCGATGGATGGCGAAAAAAAGGCGATGACGGTCGTGGTGGCAACAGACTCAGCCGCGGGCACACGTGCAGTGCAGCAGTGGTGCAGAAGATGTAATAGCGTTGGTCGACGGACAATAGCTTGGGAGCGATGAACGCGGTCAGCATCGTAAAATGGTTCAAGGGCCGTGATTTACGGCGGAATCATCAACGGGCGATAGTAGAAACATCCATGATCATAAAGGGGGTCTCAAGTGGAGGCCTATCAGCCGGGAGAGTGTCGGCACATGCACGGTATTCAGCGAAGAACAAGGATGCATATAGAGCACTGTGGGCATCGAAATTAGCCCACGGATCGAACCCGATTTTTACACAAAAAAATAGGCCCGCACCCAACGGCCTTCGGGTCGAACCCGATTTGTACACGAAAAATGGGCTTGCACTCGATGACCTTCGGGTCGAACCCGACTCGCTCATGCAACTTGGGCCCGCACACAACGGCCCGCATGCGAAACTCGGCCCGCACACAACGGCCCGCATGCGAAACTCGGCCCGCACACAACGGCCCGCATGCGAAACTCGGCCCGCACACAACGGCCCGTATGCGAAACTCGGCCCGCACACAACGGCCCGCGTGCGAACTAGGCCCACGTGCGAACTCAATTCGCGCGCCATGGCCCGACCCAAAGCAAACGGGTCCCACCGGACCCGCAACTCGGACACAAAGAGGGGGGCCCACCGGCCCCCCTTCTAGAAAACCGTGCCCCCCTCTTCATGGAGAGGTGGGGTCGGCCCTTCTAGAAAACCGTGCCCCCCTCTTCATGGAGAGGTGGGGCCGGTCCTTCTAGAAAACCGTGCCCCCCTCTTCATGGAGAGGTGGGGCCGGCCCTAAAAGAAAAAGAAAAAGAAAAAGGAAAGAAAAAAAAAGAAAAAGAAAAGAAAGGAAAAAGAAATCAAAACCGCCTCGATGCGGGGGGAGGTGGCGTGGACGTCTACGTAGCCGTAGATCCGCGACGATCCCTCGATCCAACGGACAAGATGACGTTGTGTCGCCATCCGATCCAAAAGTGCAACAAGAATAACAACTCGATCTTTAAAGATCGAGTCACATCTAGCCCATAACCACTCCAACTAAAAAGGAGGAAATCGGGTTTGTTTCCCCAAATAAGGGAACAATATCTCGATGGTTATGAGGGGAGATATTGGAGGAAACAAAAAGATTTCAGCAATATCTCCCCCAACCGCCCCCCTTTGCCTATAAATAGAAGGGGTCGGGGAAGGCATCAAGGGTCCGAAAAGCTGAAGACGAAAGAGCGCTACGAAGAAGCTCCAACGCTTGAAGACCGAAGGCTTCACGAGGCACGGCAAGCATATCCTACGGGAGTCCTTGGCCCTTCAAGTCCTCATCAACGTGAAGACCTTGCACTCGGAGATCAGAGCTTCGACTCCTCGCACGAAGAAGAAAGCTTGGAGAAGAAGACCCGGAGCCGTCATCACCCGATTGCTCCAACGATCTTCATCAGCTCTGAAGACGCCATAAGCAAAGGCCGGAGAAGAAGATCGAAGCCGACAACACCCGTCGTCTTCAACAAAGGCATCAACTCCTTGCACGAAGAAGAAAGCCGGGAGAAGAAGGCCTGAAGCCGGTGCTACCCCTGCCGCCTTCGTCAACGAAAACCGACGCTACAACCGTCGTGTTGAAGCCGGTACTACACCCGCCGTCTTCATCAACAAAAGCCGACGCTACAACCGTCGTGCCGAAGCCGGTGCTACCCCCGCCGTCTTCATCAACAAAAGTCGACGCTACAACCGTCGCACGAAGATCGGTGCTACCCCCACCGAAAAGCCAAGCCGACGCTACAACCGTCAAGGAAGTCGGAAGAAGAAAGAAGCCTTGAAGAAACAACGTCAGTCGTTCGAGAAGAAGATCGAGTCAAAGCTAAAGTCAAAGCCGACGCAAGAAGCCAAAGCAAACGCCCCGGTAAAGCCCGCGCTAAAGCAACGCACGTGCCAAAGCCAAGCAACTACGACGGTCACGAGCAAAGCACCGCACGTTCTAGCCGATACGACACGAAGTCCGGAAGAACTAAAGCATCGCAAGCCTCTACCCGCCTACGTTCAAGCGCAAGCACCAAAGCAAAGCAAACGCCAGAGCCACGCCAAAGCTACGCCAAAGCCGAAAGCCAAAGCCAAAGCTGACGCCAAAAACACGATCGACGCCGCGAACCGACGATCAAGGACGTCGAGGTCGAGCCAGGATCGAGGAAGACACGAAGACCAAGGAACGAAGCCCAAAGCCTCCCTAGCCGAGAAAGCGCGAAGCACGGACGGGACAAAATCAACGGCAGAAACTCCTTAGCCTCTCAAAAATCCTCACCCTGTAAAGACCTCTGTCCTGGGCAACCCCTTCAGAGCTCTTGCACGAACACCACGTGGAGACGCGGATCAAAGGAACCCTCCAGAGGATCTCTCCCACAATCTCCTGATCAAAGAAAATTTGTAATCTCGTGTGATCCGCAATAAAGACGACCCGAATCTTTTTCTGCGACCACAAGCACGCTCCGGGTCAAGGATGATCAGGAGGTGTGCCAAGTCGAAAGACTTAGGTAATCACCAAATTCGATGATTCGGCCAAGTGCTAGAATGTCGGTTAAAAAAATATCAACTAAGCCAAAAAAAACATGTTTTCGTTAACTTTTTGGAGGCATGATCCTCATCTTGTTATCCATGATGTTACATGGTCACAGTCTATTTCTAGGGCATCAACCATGCTTCTTGCTCGCTGTTGCGGAGGAGTACACATCATAGTTCATAGATCAGTAGATTTACAAAGCTACCCGCATACCTATTGAGTGCATGCCTATCTAGAACTTGGAAATTTAGGACTAGTTGTAGGGACCTGTGTAGTTCTTCCTGGTTGGGTAGCGACTCGTCGCTGCTGCGGGAGTTGCTAACATAGGGTGGATATTAGACTCAAGATCCCAATGTTGCGCACACACCACGGCTATCCGCCGATTGTAACCGGAAGCGTCGTGCTGCATATCAAGGATCAGGGTCTTGCGAAAATCGGAGAATTCGATCTACCAAACAGTAGTACGAACAACATCGATTCACAGGCAATCAAAGATTTGGATTATCACGATCAAGAGTTTACTCAGGCAAATTGGTAACCGTTGGTCGGACCTTGCAAACCATCTTGTTGATCTCTCACAGAATACGCCCATGAAGTAGAGAACCCACTCCGAGAAGTACAGAGATATATCAGAGGATGTGTCAAGAGTAGGGGTGGGAATGGCTCGTGTCGAGTCAGGTTCGTATCGGGTCTAGTTTTGGGTCATGTCCAAAACCCCTAGACCCGGACCCGACCCGTTTAACTAATCGTGTCAAGATCGTAAACCCGTACCTGACCAGCTTATAAACGGGTAGACCCGATAAGACCCTTTTACCACACGGGTCTATTTAGTTGACCCGATCCGACCCAATCCGACTCGACCCGACCTGACCCGATAGACCCGCTGGTACTATATATTACAGCATTGGATTGCAGGTAAACCTGACCTGACCCTACCCGACACGACCCGTTGAATTTTAAACGGGTCTTCCTGGGTCTACCATGTCCAGACCCTAAACCCGGACCCGACCCGTTTATTAAACGGGTCTATCGTGTAGACCCCTTTACGACCTGAACCCGTTTAATACTGACCCAAACCCACTAACTTCGTGTCGGGTCTACCGTGTCGGGTCCAAAATTGTCAGCCCTAGTCAAGAGATGAAAGCGCCCAAAGTAGAAGCCGAGGTAGATATGCTGAAAAACTCGGATGAAGATCCGCACATTGTACCTTCTTTCTTCCTCCTCTTCTTATACTCTCTTATTCCCTCCTCTCTCTTCTCTCCTTGCAGCAAATCCTAGACCAGATTTCCTTCTCTCTCTGTTTTTCAATCTGCTCTCACAATCCTCTACCTTAGAAAAACCACTCCACTGTAATCACCGTCATCGTTGAGTCTCTAAGAGCCCGGGGGGAGTACCGCGCCAGTGCCCCCGGATCATTTCTTTTCCCGTGAACCTCTCTTCATCATAGACGATCTGGATCCTCTTCGTAGCCGTGAACGATCATTCCTAACGAGTTTCTGCAAGCAAGTGTAAGTTTGTGGTAGACCAAAATCGACCCAAACCCGCACTGCCCAGTCCAATTAGCCTGGGCGAAATCTGGCAAAGTTTTGTCTGTTGGCTGCCTATCCACGTCGTATGGGTGAGCCTGAATTTCGCTCGGATAAGCTTCCTGTAACTTCTGCATTTGGGTGTTGGGTTTTATGGAGCCAAAACACAACACTCATCACCAGGGGATACCTATGTAGAGGGGGGGGGGGGGGCAAACCTCTGGAGATCCTCCTTGATTCTTTGAAGTTTTCAAAATAGATTTACAAAATATTCCTCCCAAATTTTTAATTTTGCATTTTTTGGGTCTGCCACTACTCTCCACGGGTGGGCTATGGACCAGCCATCCATAGGAGAATAAGCATGTTAATCTGTTATATAAAATTTCTTTAACACACCATTCATCTTTATCCATGAAAGAAAACAATCAACATGGAAAACTTGTCTTGTGGGGGTTGTTATTCACCCACAACCATAGAATGATATATTGAACCCACCGGAGAGTTGGTAAGCAACTAATGCTTTGATAATGAGTTGCGGGTTCAATTCCCATAGTTACCCAGTAGTGCGTAGAAAAACTTTTCGAGTGTCCGTTTCAGAGACACCCATCGATGTCAAAATAATAATAATAATAATAATAAATATACTGGAGCTGATATTTTTTTATTGTATTAATTTTTTTATTTATAACATAAAAGTTAATTAGCTGACTTGGACAAGTGGGTGCATGAGGATCATAAAGTACTACTACAGTGCTGAACTGTAGAGCATAAAGAATGAGATTTCCACCATCTAATCCTCAATTCAATAAAGGAAGCCTCAGTGCAATTGACCCTTCCCTTCGTTATGATGGCTTAAACCCTAAACCACGCTGTACAGTTTTGTCCCTATCTAAGCTTCGCAGCTTTGTCAACACGTACTCTACCAACTGCGAAAAGAAAATAAAAATAAAAATCCACCACCTACCTGCCACGTGGACATCTAGCTGCTGCGGGGCCCGCGGATAGAATAGCATCGGCGACCTTCTGGAAGGAACCCAACAATCGTGGCCAGACAAACTCCAGCTCGACACGCACCCACTAAAGAGTTGGGGGGGACCGGCGAGAGTTCTCCACGTGTACTCAGTGAAGTCAAACGTTAGCCTCCCAGCTGGCTCGCAACGATTCTCCACCTGGCCCAGGGTCCATGTCAGCAAGCTCACCACCCAAAATCGTTGTCCGGTGGCGGTGGCGGTGATGGTCGCGGCTGTGGCGGCGGTAATTTCTTGTTTACACACACACACCCTGTTTTTAACTATAGGGCAGTTACAACTTACAAGACGTGTATTGTATATACTCGTATTTCTCTTCTTTTTTTTTTCTATTAATAGTAAGAATATGAGGCTATACACTATTTTATTCTAGGGTGTATACCGTATATGTACGTGTATTTTTCAGAAATGCTCCTTGTGAAACTCGAATTTAGTGGCGCCTCTCTGGTTGAACTCATAGCACAGCTTGCTCAGCTCCTGAGCCAAGACTGGAGCGCCGCAGTAGAACACGCCTGCACACCCACACACAACAATTGCGTCTCTAAGCAACGAGCGATACCAAGCCGAAGAAAAATGTATACAAGAAATACGGGCTCCCGTTCGCTCCCGTAACGAGTTACGGTAGTGCTCATGCCGTGCGATGCGGAATTAGCGATCAAGTAGCACGCGCTACCTGTTTGTGACCAAAGTGCGCTTGTGCATCACAGTTGCTGCTTCCGCATCGCGACTGGGCGCTACTCAAATTTACCATGGAATGGAAGAAGTCGAAAAAATCGGAAAAAGAATCAAAACATTCACGAATGAGTTGAGAAAAAAAAAGTAAAAGTTCTTAAAAATATATAAAAATAGGGTTTTGTACAAGTCAACACCTACAATCTTCTCTATTTATATATAAACCTCTCAATTCATTCAAATATTACATATTGACCCCTTTAGTTAGCTGACATCTAAAACGAGAGAATATTTTCGATTTAATTCTTAATATTTTACCTAAACTATGTAAATACCCAATGTGAGACTTCTTCGGATTAAGTTCAAGTTAGATTTGGATTATGTTTGTGTTTGAAAATAGGTCACTTTCAGTAATTAAAACCATAGATAAATTGGTTATTCAGTAGGGGTCGATATGTAAATATTAGATAATTTAAAGGTTTTATATGTAAATATTGATTTATAGGGATTTATATATAAATAGAGAATATTGCAGGGGTTGATTTGTAAAAATCCTATAAAAATATTTCAATAAATTTTTTGAGCAGTATATAACTGAATTAAAACACAGATATTTGATTAAAATGTAAAAATCATGAATTTTAAAAATTATGATTTTTTTATAAAAAAAAACCGTGTAGTAAATACCACAAAAACAAATCGTATTTTAAACATGCTTTTTTTTTTATAAAAAACCCGATTTCGTTACTGGAGTGGAGCCGGAGTCCAAGTAATAAACGCTTTAACTCTCATTCATGGTTTCCAAACTATGATTAGTGACACTTAAGCATTTGGCTTTTCAAGGAAATTAGACTAACCTATCTTCGCATGAGGGTGCTTCGAGCACAATCTCGAGAATACCTTCTTCCAATTAGGCCTCGCGAAATGAGTTCGGACCTGCAAATATTGACCAAATTGATCAAGTTGGTTCGACGTCAGAGTCACGTTCTTTGTAAAACCAATGAGAGAGCTGGGTTTTCAATGTCCACAACTTTGGATGGAGTAAGGTGACCCTTGGGAATTGTTTGGAAGGCCACTCCACATGAAATGGTCATGTCTATTGAATTCATGGGCTACTAATCATGCTTAGTTCTGCTACTATATATGTTTCAAAGATGAATTAGTAAGTCTTACTCTGGTTCCCGAGACTATGTCGACGCCATTCTTAGCATGATTGAGGGCTTGGACCATGGTGATGAGCGCCGAACGAGCGTCCCCTTCCTCGTACACGCTCGTGAGGTAATTGTGCATCTCAATCACGCCCTAATTAACCACAGCATAATCATCTCATAAGTGGTGTGCAATGTATTGATCGAAACACAATCGTCGTCAGCAAAATGGTAGCGTAAATGGGTTGAGTTCTTTAGAAATATCACTTACCCTTTGATCGAGATCAGCGACCTCGTTCATGACTCCTTTGAACCAATCGAAGGACCCCTGCTCGCGTGTCACCCAGTAGAAGTATGCATTGGTTGTCTTGAGTGTTCTCTTTGGTTTCAGGGACGTTGCCCTCATGATCGTGGCTAGATCGACGTGCCCAACTCTCTGACTCATCGGCTTGAAATAATCCGAGATCGCATCCTAAATGCAGCAGATCAGTTCAGGGATAAGTTTGTGTTTTCCGACATACCTCGACGAAAGTCATAAGAGTGTTCAAGGGGCAAAAGAACAGCAAAATTGAAGACAATTCATGGAAATAGAGAGCATACAAGTCTCGAGAAGCACTTACTGCTTGTTCCTCCATTTTCACAATGTTGATAAGCAGATCCTTCAGGATACTGATGAAGGGTGTTGCCCCAATTCCAAGCCCAACAAGCAGTAAGACATCATACTTCTTATAGTCCTGAGCTGGAGCACCATAAGGCCCATCTATCAAGAGCTTTGGCAAACTGCAGTGAACACAAGTTAATCTAAATTAATGGAAATTAAATGATTCAGTATAACGGAAGTTTTTTGCGCCAATCAATATCTACCGAATATTTTGGATTCAGTATAAGGGCCCTTTATTTTGGAGTAAGTGACATCGGAAGGGGCGTAGTGGGCGAAGTGAGCCAGTTCGGCTGATTAGTTGGGCAGAAGTGCTCCCCGAGGTTGGAAGTGGCACTTCTTCGGCCCATCTAGTTGCTCCAAAAGGAGATGCCCCAGTTACAAAATAAAAGAATCGAAGTGGAACTTTCGACCACATGAAAAAGTAATTATTGCTCACACGTCAGTAGCGCTTTCGAACCCCCCTTCGCATGCACGTTGCACCACAATTCAACTAAGCAAACATCGGAACTGCCATAAATATATGTAGTTCAGTGAACTATTAGTTCTCTGGAACCAAACAATTAAGCTGACGCTTAAGTCCCAGAGCTAATAGTTCACCGAACTGCACTTTTGATAGTTCTTACACTTTTCTAAACTTTCAGACAACCAATCGGCCCCATATAGGAAGTTCTTTAGAAAATGAAAGAGACAGTATAAAGGAAGTAATTGTCAATACCATTTTTTGGTGGTCTCGTCGGCTCGGAGGAGGCCGCTCTTTCCGGCCATTGGAGGTTCACAAGCCTCTGAAAAGACCCTCTTGAGCTCCCGAGTCCAGTCACCTAATTGTCGAATGTGGATGCTAAGGTAGTCATCCCCGGGAGCTGAAGTTATTGAGAAAGGATGCCTGTGGGGATAAAATCCATTCAAGAGTTAAAACTAAATGCTCTTTTATTTATCAAAAGAAAATTTATGGCAAAATTGGTTAAAATCGTAGCTAATGAAAAGGAGATCAATTATTTGTCTACAGTTGAATAATTTTGTTGACGGATCATCCCACATTGGTGAGGGAGGCACCCATCACCTGCTTAATATATCCTATGTGGATCTACCATTACGACCTGGTTGGGTTTTGGGGCATGAGGGTATCTAACATGGTATCACGGTTGGGTTAACCGTCTCCTACTCCGAGTGCTCCCCACCGATCTTATCTTGCCACTTGCACTCCTTACGACCCGTGTTCTGGGGCGTGAGGGTATTTAACACAGTATCACAGTTTGGTTCGCTATCTCCTACTCCGAGTGCTTCCCACTGATCGTGTCTTGCCACTTGTGCTCTTTACGACCCATGTTTTGGGATGTGAGAGTATCATAACAGTTTTAGAACACGATTATTTGTCTATATATGGAGGGATTATCATGGACATTACCATTCAAGTGGCGAGACGGCAGGGCACTGAACAAACATGTATTGCCCACTCTTATAGCGGAAAGTCGCAGGCTTCGACATTTGCAGCGTCAGAACATTACCAGGATATATTGCAACCTAGAAGAAGAAAAAAAGAAGGGGGACTTAGTGAGCCGTCCTTGATAAAAAGATCGGTTAAGTTAAAGGACTTTGAAATGTTGTGGATAAAAATGCCCTTCATATTATTTCAAATTTTTTTTGCATGCCACCGAATTACCAACGAACCACCGATATTTCGTCATCGAGATTGAACGGCTTGGTGTGATTTGAAGCTATACCTTCAGTAGCCGGACCGAGTAGTAGCCGGACCGAAATGCCCTCAGGATCCTTTCCCCTGCATACAGAAGAACCGGAACAGAAAGATACATCCATGTCTGCAACATCAGACGAGGGTCCAATCAGCGAGGCTTTGTGCTGAGTACAATGGAAGCCAAACGGAATTGGGGGGGTTACCGTTTTGAGGTACCAGTGGTGGATGAAGTAGAGGAACGTGCCGTGAACGACGAGCAGCACGTAGACGACGGCGAACAGGTGGTGGGAGTACCAGAAGGCATTGAATCCGGTGAGCCTGTCGAAGGGCTTCGGCAGCTTCACCAGGCTCCGGCGGAACCAGCGGGTCGCGAGGGTGAAGGAGACCGCCATGCAGACCACCATCAGGATCCCGGTCACGCCCACCGGGCCTCGGATCAGCCCCTCGTACGTCGGCTTGCTCACCCCAAAGTCGTCCTCCATGCCGGCGTACATTGCCGGCGAGGACTCCATCAGGCGCGGGAAATCACAGGAGAGGTGGGTTCCGGCATGGAGAATCACCCCAACCACAATCGCTGCTGCTATGGTCTGCCATTGCATACACCAAAGAAGAGAGAGCATTATTCAAGATTTCGTCTGATTTCTTCATAACAACACAATCCACATGCATGGTTGTAGAGTTAATAGGGCGATCGACCTTGTGGAAGTTGATGTTGTCGTCGAAGGGGAGGGCGCGGGCGAGGCGGGTGGAGCGGAGGCAGGTGATGGTGTTGCGGCAGACGGGGAGGAGGACGAGGGCCATGTTGAGCTTGAGCGTCTCGGCGGCGCCCTTGGCGGTGGGGAGGCAGTAGCCCATCACCTGGAACGCGTACTTGCTCTTGTACTGGATGAACTTCCAGGTGAACAGCCCGGCCATCACCCCCACCCACAGCGCCACCACCCACAGCCGCTTCCAGTTCTCCTCGAGGAAGTAGCCCACCTTGGTGCTCAGCTTCCGGATGGGGCCCCTCTGCCGCAGCCCCGCAAGGTTCTGGCTCAGCGCCTGGCTCGTGTAGCTCAGCGCCTGGCTGTAGTTCAGGTACGTGTCCTTCTGCAGCAGCAGCGTCTCCAATTGCCATAGCTGCAACAAATACGTACAACTCAACTCATAGCTATTCGTTGTAAGTAGAAGGTTTCAAAAATTAGGTTTAAGAGTTAGGATCGTTATTTTCAAACCGGACCGGACCGGACCGGCTGGTTTAACCGATTTGGTCCACAACTGAAAAAACAAATTTTGTTATGCAGGCTCTAATGGAACCGTTCGATTTTGCCAGCTTTGCTAAACTAGTGCTCAGATAAATTTCACTAAAATATTAATTTGTTTCCTGGAATAGAACACACTTAAGATCCCATTAGCCTAAGGTCTCCAATTTTTTTTCAGAAATCCAAAAATGCCCTTACTACTCTCCTCTCATTTCTCTCAAGCGTGAGCAGAGGTGGCGGCGGCGAGCAACGGAGACGTGTAGGATTCCTAGGTCTAGGGTTCATCCCATGCCCTATAGATGTTAGCTAGGTTTAGGGTTAGGTTTAGATACAGTTCGACGACGACGAGCAGCAGAGACGAGAAGCTCCGACGACAGAGGTTTGGTTAGGTTAACGAAACCGATGGTATTTAAGTAAAATTTTAAATAATATGAAGGACATTTTTATCCATAACATTTGTTTGACTTTTGGACTAAACAGATATGCTGTCACCGACGGTTCACTAAGTCCCCTTAATAAATATCATGGATACTTAACATTAAATGCTATATCGGGGTGAACCAACATTTGAGTTGGTTTGGAGTAACGTTTTCAAAACTGGACCTTAAGGAACCCGAAAGGGTAACCGGTCAGGTCCAAACCGGTTCAAACCATTGGAACCGCTTGAGAAATAGATATTTTTAAATAAATTGCACAGAAAATTATGATTCATCGGTTAAATAGGTATGTTCAAAGGTTTTAAACCATAGGTCATGAGTTCAAAACCTATCTATTCAGTTTTTTTTCAAAAATAGTGTAATTTATTTTTTAATAGAATTTTTCGAACGATCCAGTTTATTCAAAGACCAAACCGAAACATGTTCCAGCTCTGATCTAAACCGGTTGAACCACCAAGAACATCCCCGAGTCCACGTTCAGTTCAGCTTTCACACTACAGAGAAACCAATCGTGAAAATATTGGCTTGAATGGGAATTGGGAGTTTGCTTTGCATTCTTTACGTCAAAGCAACTGAAAGTGGGGAGCAGGCCGGTGCCTGAGTGAATCTTGAACAAGAGACGTGGGGGGAGACGAGAGTCGAGCAGCTGTTCAACCACTACGACGAGAATCATAGCTGAGGAGTGAGGACTGATGCCGAATTTTCAAAAGTAAATATCATATCGAACAGTCGGGATGTAGGAAAGTTTTATCATGCCAACCACTCCGCCAACTTGACGTGGCTCGATTATAACTGTCTATTGCACCCGCACCCAGTCCTGATCGGTGAATCACACTCTGCCCCAACCGACAGGTAAACTGATCGGTGTGATCGGGTGCCATGTCAGGTTGGTAAAGAGGGTTGGCAGAATAGCATAGCTCACGAGTCATAACAATAATTTTGCAGGGAGGGGTTTAGGTGAGCCAGCTGCATCACGCAACATGCATGCACAAGGTGACTAAACCTCACCCATGATGCGGTGTGTCATATATATGGTATTAACTTAAACGTTTTTTCCTTTTCTCGTGTTTCTCTATGTTTTTGAAAGAAAATTTTTTTTATCAGTTTATGGTGGAAAATTAATTTTTAGAATATTTTTTTATGGAGACCATACTTTCTTGACGACCAAATACCCAGTCTAACATGAAAATTGATACTTTCTTTTCCTTTCCTATCTATCACTGGCAATCAAAGGTAGAAATGTCGGGTCTCGATCTCTTTGAATCGGCCAGTCAATCCAAGCAGTTTAATCGATTTTAGTATAAAACCATCTTATTCATACTAATTTAAAAACAATATTTCGTTCAACAAAGATCAAACTTAATAGGAAACTAAGGGTGCCGGGATTGATCGATCAAACTAGGTCAAACCAACGGTCCGGTTTGAAAAACCTCTATAGAGCACAACTCTGATTAAGTGTGCGCTGTTTTTTAAAAAAAAGGATTTTTTTCTTTTTTTTTACTGCCTTCGACTGGCTATGACCCTGATGTCGTCCTTTAAGTTTAGTGCTAAGTTCTAATCAATCGAGACTCCTAGAAAAGGTTCGTTACCGCGTCAAGAGACCTCTCTACCAACGAAGGCCAAAGACTATAAAAACTAGGGTTTTTGACTGACTTATAACCCCACTTTTATGTCGAAATTTGAGTTACACCCCCACCTTCTAAAAAATTCATTTTACCCCCAATACGTTACTTGAGCGACCCCTAAAAAGTGGTGGTGTACGTAAAAAAAAACCCACATTTTAAAGGGTACGTGGCTGACGGTAAAGTGACGGATTGGGAGGTAAAGTCAAACTTTTGAAAAAATTGGAGGTGTAACTCAAATTTTGAAATATAGTGGTGATGTTATAAAAAAAAAACCTAAAAACTAATATTTTGGTAAACTTAAATCGGAGTTACCTTATTCTATGTTTATATAGCTTGTGTTTTGTCTCCTGCTCCTAAAAATAATTTGTATGATAGAGATGGTATGAACTTGTGTACAAACCTCAATATAGCCGAGTTTCTCGGGATCCAACTCCTCCATGATCAAAGCTGCGTATTCCTCCGCCTGCTCCTTCAGCCTCGACAGCTTGTTTGCCGATGCGCTCAGCATTATTATCTACCAACAAGAATCATCAGAAGAATTAAAACAACCCTAAGATATTATTATCATCATGGAAAAAGCTATTCAACCAGACAGAAACCTTTACAGACTCCTTACAGATAGGGACGGATCAAGGAATCGAATCTTGGGGGAGCGAATGTTAGAAAAATCTTTTCTTTTTGAGGAGGGGAGGAGGGGTCTTAAATTTTGTTAAAAATTCAGAAGAGGCAAACTTATGTAATTTTAAAATAATCCTAGCTAACACTACTATAATAAAGGGTTCTCTTTCGAATCTAGGGGGACGATCACCCCGACACACTCCCCTTGATCCATCCCTGTTTATAGACACGATCATAGCCTTTCGTAGCACCTAGGTCTGAGCGGTGAGTCTCACTCAGCCCCGATTGGGTCTGTAAACCTTTTTGTCAGGCTGAATAGCATTTCTCTATCATTAAATATCCAAAAGCAGAATATTTTTTAGCTACAACCTAACAATAATAAATAACTTTAATTAACCATCATATCCTAATCAAGTTATTAACTAAACATGAAATACCCAAATCACCCTCCCACCTACCGTTTAATGTAGAGTTGTCACTATTTTGTGACCTAGGGCTAGGGCATGGAAGTGAAGTGGCTGGATAATTGGAGAAAATCACACAATCGACATTTCCCCATGTTAAATTCTTGAAACAAAGAGCAAAGGAGCTTTCAGGTAACCGGCAGGTGGGAGTTGGTGGTTCTGGTGTCGCCGGTTTCGCTCACCGACTCCGTCACCAAAGGGGCTGCCCTTTATTATTTCTTAAGAATTGATCAATAACCCGGTATTTACAATCCGGAAGTGAGTTCCGTCGAGAAAACGGACAGCTGTGTGTGCACCCAGAAAATTCACGGCGACTAACGACGACGTTACCTCTTTAACCTCCGCTTCGGTGATCCGCCCGTCGTCGTTCTTGTCCACCCTGGAACCAAGGAGAGTAGATTTAATAAATTAATAAATTACTTACGGTATTTTTTTTGTTTTAGAAATAAATAATTTCCTCATTTGTACATATCGAAGAAGATCTGGAGCCGGGAATCGAAGCTCTGATCCGTGATCTGCGACCAGAACTCGAAGAGCTCCTCCTTGCTGATCCTCTCCATCTTCAGGCGGCGCCGCCGGCTCAATGTGTCGAAGAGCTCCAATGCGAACTCCTTCGAATCCTTCATCCCTGCAGAAAAATTACGAAGGAAAAAGAATTTCAGGAGGAGAAACGAAGGAACGGATCGAAGGGGTTCGGGACGACCGATGCATTGGGCGAAGTCGGAGCGGGAGAGGTAGCCGTCGCGCGCGAGCTTGTCGAAGCTGGACTGGACCTCGCTCCACGCATCGACACTGCTGGTCCGGCTGCTGATGAATCTGAGGCCTCGGAGCGCCTTGTGTGCCCCGGACCTCGTCCGGTTCAGCTCCGCCCGCTGCCTCCGCAGCGCCCGGGCCGCCAAGGCGGAGTCGATCCCGGACGGGGAGCATCCGGCCTGCGCGGCCGCGGCCGCGCCCGCGCGGGAGGAGTGGCCGTTGCTCCAGGAGAAGCGCTTCAGCTCGGCCCTGAGGTCGTGGGAGAGCTGCTTCGCCTTGGCCACCGCCTCCGCCTTCAGCTCCTGCGAGAACTGCCGGAGGCGGTGCGACGAGCTCCGCCCGATAGTCGGGGACCTCGAGCCCGACGCGGATCCGGAAGTGGCCTCGGCGGTGCCCCGGTCGGAGGCAGCAGCCGGCTCGACGCTCCGGATCACGATGGTGTCGTCGTCCTGAAAGTCGAGCGTCACCTCCACGAACTCCTCCCCGTCGTCGGGCGCCGTCGCCGGCGCCGCCGACGCCGCCGAGTGCCTCGGTGACGATCCGGCGCTCAGCGCCCTCTCTGCGGTCACCGTGTCGGACGCCCATCGGCGCTCGTGCTTCGTGAACCCCCTCATTCTGGAGCGGCCGCCGTCCTAATAAACGTACTCCCCCCAAGAGGGAGTACGTTTTATTTACCCCGTCTTGCCGCTGAAGAGAGAGAGAGAGAGACAGAGAGTGGGGGGTAGAGAGAGAGAGAGAGAGATTTGGAGAAGGGGGGTGTGGCGTAGAGTTGAGCGCAATATTATAAAGTGGAGTGCAGAAGCGAAGCGCGTTAAGAATCTCTTGGAAAAGGCACTTACGCGCTGGGTAAAAAAGAGATTCGCCGCTTCCCCATTTTTTTTTGCTTGGTCCCGGTTTCCTCTGAAAATATAACCTCAGATGGTAATATAGGTGAAAACAAAAAATAAATCACAACCGTCCATTTTATCCAGCTCCAAATGGTGAATCGCACTCATTCGTGATCGGTACGTAATGAACGGTTGTGGCCTTCACCTCTTCCGGCCTCTCGGCGACCTACCTCTAACTCATGTTTCGATAACAGGGTCATCCGCGGAAGCGATGCCACAAGTGATCGAGATCAAGAGGTTTTTTTGGAGATCACAAACCTAGAGAAGATGATAATCACATAAGCACCACAAAAGAATGGTACCAGTAATCAAGGAATAAGATTTTAATATACCAAGATATTACAAAAGTCCGGCGGTGGATCGCCGTTTGTCGGATCCTCGCACCGTATCTTTACCCTCAACGGTCTCAGAACAATCACAATACGAAGACAAACCCGACAGGAGATACATAAGAGAATACTGAACAAAATAAAGAGTAGAAGTATCGGAGAAACCACAGAAGTAGATTCGTCGAGGAACCCAAAGATGGTACGGACACCGTAAGTACCATCACGCTTCCTCGTCTTCTTCTTCTTCTTCTTCTTCTTCTTCTTCTTCTTCTTCTTCTTCTTCTCTCCCTTTCTTTTCTCTCAATTAAGTTCTTTCTCTTCACATGTAGCCATTGAAGATGGTTTCATGTCAAACCCTAGAGCCACCATGCTTCCTTTTTATAAGGAGCAAATGCAAGACCTTATATCTCTGGTCCAAAAATAGCTAAAAAATCAGCCAAATCATGACCTATACATATTCTACTAGCACCGATTTGCCCAGGCGAAGTTTTTCGATGTTCTGTCTGCCAAACATGCATAGAATTCATCATGATAAGGCCAAATTTTGCTTGAGCGAAATTTTCTGCTAGTGACCAATTTAGACTAGGTTTTAATGGGCAAAAGAAACCCAACGCCAACAACTCTCATTCTCCTCTTCCCAAGATTTGGGTATGCAAGACCTCCAAAGCGTGTCGACAACGGTGAGGAGGGAAGGCCGGAGTAGTAGTACACGATCGAGCCCTCCGGGGTCAAGAGGGTGGCAGGGTCTATGCTATTGGGCATGTTAACCACTGTTAATTGAGTACTTTTTTTGCAATGTGGTTCTTTGTTATTGGGCCCTGAGAAAACAGAATCTAGATCGTTAGAAAGATCAGAACGGATGAGAAAAATATGTATCGAGCAAAAAAAAATTACTCTTGATCTTTCTATTTCTACGGATCGGGCATTTATGTTTTTGGAGGTCAAATTGGTTAACTCAGCAAAAATGCACTCCTCTGGTATCGGCTCATCCAGCAGTGGCTACCCTCCGTCGTCTCGCACCGCGACCTGATCATCTCTCATTTTTAAATGGAGAGCTTCCTGGAGTCGAAGGAGGACTGCCCATTGGTGGATGTGTCAGAGCTGAATGAGTAATCGTCAGGATCAGGGCGGTTGGACACGGAGGACCAATAGCAGATGCAGATGACAAGACGAGCGACAAGATCTCGGCATGGCCCATTAAATTATCTTGATCATCATGGCCTTTCATGCCACACAACAATATCTTGCCCCAAATGGAAGGATTTTTCTTTTTCGATCGGCTCATGACACTGTATGCGCGGAAAAGATACGGGTCGTCTTTATTGCACAAAACAAGATTACAAGAGTGGTCGGGACCCGGGTGGCTCGGGGTTGGCGAGTCCGGGTTGCGGCGAGTGTTGATCAGGGGATTGTGGGAGAGATCCTCTGGAGGGTCCCTTTGATCCGCGTCTCCACGTGGTGTTCGTGCGAGAGCTCTGAAGGGGTTGCCCAGGACAGGGGGGTCCTTACAAGGTGAGGGCTTCTGAGAGGCTAAGGAATATCCGTTGTTTCTTTGGTCCCTTTCGTGCTTCGTGCTTCCTCGGCTAGGGGGTCTTCAGCTTCGTTCCTCGGTCTTCGTGTCTTCCTCGTTCCTTGCTTGACCTCGGCGTCCTTGATCGTCGGTTCGCGACGTCGATCGTGCTTTTGGTGTTGGCTTTGGCTTTGGCTTTTGGCTTTGGCGTGGCTCTGGCTTTTGCTTTGCTTTGGCGCTTGTGCTTGGACATAGACGGGGGAGACTTGCGATGCTTTCGTTCTTCCGGACTTCGCGTCGTATCGGCTAGAACGTGCAGTGCTTTTGCTCGAGACCGACGTAGTCGCTTGGCTTTGGCACTTACGTTGCTTTGGCGCGGGCGTTACCGGGGCTTTTGCTTTGGCTTCTTGCGCGGGCTTTGGCTTCAGCGTAAACTCGGTCTTCTTCTCGAACGACGTAGGCTACTTCTTCGGTGCTTTGACGGTTTGGGTGTTGGCTGGACTTCTCTTCTTCTCCGGGCTTCTTTGGCGTGATCGAAGTCGAAGAATGCTTTCGAAGATAGTGTGGGTAGCACCGATCTCCGTGCGACGGTTATGGCGTCGGCTTTTGTTGATGAAGACGGCGGGGGTAGCGACGGTCTTCGTGCGACGGTTGTAGCATCGGCTTTTGTTGATGAAGACGGCGGGGGTAGCGACGCTTCAGGTAGTCTTCTCTAGGCTTTCTTCTTCATGGATGGAGTAGACGTTTGTCGAAGGCGACGGGTTGATGACGCTTCGTTCCTCTTCTCCGGACTTTAGAGCTTGATCGGAGTTGAGGGTTTATTGGAGCCAACGGGGTAGTGCCGGTCTCCGTGCGACGGTTGTAGCGTCGGCTTTTGTTGATGAAGACGGCGGGGGTAGCGATGCTTCAGGTAGTCTTCTCCAGGCTTTCTTCTTCGTGGATGGAGTAGACGTTTGTCGAAGGCGACGGGTTGATGACGCTTCGTTCCTCTTCTCCGGGCTTTAGAGCTTGATCGAATTTGAGGGTTTGTTGGAGCCGACGGGATAGTGCCACTCTGAGCTTCTTCTCCGGCCTTTGCTTCTGGCGTCTTCGGAGTCGAAGGGTTTTCTTCTCCGAGCTTTCTTCTTCGTGCACGAAGTCGAAGTCTTGATCTTCTTGTGCAAGGGTCTTCACGTTGATGAGGGCTTTCAATGGACTAAGCCGATCCCGAAGGGACAGGCTTGCCCGTGCCTCGTGAAGAAGCGTCTCCTTTTCTGCAGAGCTTCCTCGCTTCATCTTCAATCTTCGACCTTTTGAGCCTTCCCCCTCCCCCTCTATTTATAGGCAAAAGGAGGGGGGGAGATATGGGAAGTTTTAATTTTAAATCCCTTTAATATCTCCCCCATAATTGTCACGGATTTATTATTCAATTGAAGAGAGGAATAAACATTTATTTGCTTTCCTTTTCTGGCGGGGTAATTATCGCTGGATTTTGCACATGAAATCGATGGCGACCCGGCTCTTCTTCTTGTCCGTCGGATCGAGGGATCGACGCAGATCCGCGTGTGAGCAGACGTCATACGCAACCTCCCCCCGCGCATGGCGGTAGTTCTTTCCTTTTCTTTCTTCTCTTTCCTTTCTTTTCTTTCCTTTTTCTTTTCTTTCCTTTCTTTTCTTTCCTTTTCTTTTCTTTCCTTTCTTTTCTTTTTCCTTGCAAGGCCGGCCGGTCCCCATGGGGTTCGGATCCCTACTAGGGGCCGGCCCCCATGGTGTTCGGGTCCCTAGTAGGGGCCGGCCGGGTGGGCCCCACCTAAGGGTGGGCCCGCCCGGTTCCCTTGTCGGGCGCGAGTCGGGTCTGGGTCCGCATTGGTGCGTGCTAGTCGGGTCCGAGTCGGAGTGCGCGTCGGGTTCGTATCCGCGTAGGTGCACGCAAGTCGGGTCCGGGTTAGATAAAATTCGTGTGTCTACAGACACCCTCTCCATTCATTACTCCTCCCCTGATTGTACCCGGTCATTGTATTCGTCGCGAACTACAATCATGGCAGGAGCAATGTCTGATGGTGTTGTTCAATTAAATTCATTGATCAAAACAATCCTATAGATCTCTTTCAAAAAGGAAAAGGAGGAGATGATACAATTCAAAGAAGCATAAGAGAAGATAAATATACCGCAAATCTTTTTAATCTACGAGCGCAATCGTTCGCTCCTCCAGGGGCTTAATAGGGAATACCAGCTCCTTTGATAGAAACAGGATGATATCTAGATTATCATCCTTTATATACGCCTTGTTGCTAGGGGTGGCAATGGGTCGTGTGGGTTCGTGTGGTGTCTAATTTCGGGTCATGTCCAAAGCCCCTAGACCTGGACCCGACCCGTTTAACTAATCGTGTCTAGATCCTAAACCTGTACCCGACCCGTTTATAAACAGGTAGACCTGCTAAGACCCATTAGACCTGTTTACTACACGGGTTTATTCAGTTGACCCGATCCAACTCGACCCGACCTAACCTGATAGACCCGATGATACTATATATTTTAGTATCGGATTGCGGGTAGACCCGACCCAACACGACCCGTTGAATTTTAAACGGATCTTCCCCAGGTCTACCGTTTCTAGACCCTAAACCCGGATCCGACCCGTTTATTAAACGGGTCTATCGTGTCGACCCGTTTACGATCCAAACCCGTTTAGTCCTGACCCAGACCCGCTAACTTCATGCTGGGTCGTGTCGGGTCCGAAATTGCCAGCCCTACTTGTTGTACTTGATTTTAGAAAGAACTGTGAGACCTTTACGGAAAGCAAGAGCTTCAGCTCAACTGGTGAGCATCCCCGGAAAAAAAAAAACTGCTGCAACTTATCAAATGCTTGCCCTTCTCGTTGCGGACCACCACATCAACCCCTTTCTTGAATCTCTCAGTGCTGCATCAACATTTGCATGTACTAAACCTAGTGGAGGGGAAGGAAAAAAATTATGATCCAGAGAATTGTTGCACCAGATGCTCGGTGATGTATCGATATGTTGGGCTCCCATCCCCATGACGGAGACAAACCTAGTCCGTCGGGCGCCCATCAAGGAGCGCCTGGATGTGGTCCCTGGGTGCCCCACAGTTTGCGCTCGGGCACCCAAGGGCCATGTTGTGCGGACGACTTGTTTAGGGTTTTATATAAAAGACCTATTCGAACCATCTTTTGTATAGTCATTAAAGTGTTATTGAGGATGATTTGAGATAGTAGAGAGGGATCCCTTGAAGTCTAGGGTTTTTTCATGGAGAGAGGGAGCTAGCCGACGATCTTCCACTTAATGAAGATCGATCAAGGTCGAAGGAGGCTTGGAAGCAGAGGTGAGTGCTTTCTCTGGGGAAGAAAGTGTTGGATGTATATCTTGTTTCTTATTCATAGAGAAAACCTCTCGAGCGCTCTGACAATGGTGGACGCAGCCCATATTTCGATGAACCACCTAAAAGTTTGTGTCTCTCTGATTGCTTATCTTTCAGTCTGTGAATATTGTTACATGTTTGTTCTCACGTGCCGATCAATCTCGACGATTAGTTCCTTCCATAACAAAATCTGGTCTCCTTATTGATGCGTAGAGAGCTATCTGATCTAAACACTACACATAGGAACGACCCGTGCATGTTGCCCATACCCTTTTTACACACCATCAAGCTGTGCCCTCTTTCTCCTTACATATTAGGGAGCGATCGACCAAATGCATCACTGAGCAAATGGAGCACCCCTCATTGGAGCAAAAAAATTTCCTGATGGAGGCTTATCCCATCTATAAGTTTTATTTTTGATGCGCTGACACTCAGTAAAGAATTGGACTACTGTGTCTCTGCAAGTAGATTTGCATTTCGGATCCAAACCATGTGACAACCGCAGACTCACAATTGAAAAAAGGTGGTTACCCAGCACGGGATAGGAGAGTTGGCAAAGCAACTGATGCATATATATAGTTGAGGAGGTTGTGGGTTTGGCTCCGTCGATTTACCCAGGAGCGAAGTGGGAATTGTTAAGTGGGTCAGCCTGAAGGGATTAGCCCGAGCCGGAAGTTGACCATTGAAAGCTTTCGGGACATCCGTTGATGACCTGGACTTCCATTGAGGGTACAATTTGAGAGCAGTCGAACCCTAGAACGATTTTGTTCCAACTCCTTAAAGAGGTTGGAGCATCCTCCTCTCTCTCATTAGCCCATTTTACGGCCATGCATGTATGTAATTTCACACTATTTACTATGGTGAAATGACCAAATGCACTCGAAATGGATCAATGAGAGAGGGAATGCTCTAACCTCTTTAAGGAGGTTGGAACAAAGTCATTATCGACAAACCCGGAGAGGAGAAGGGGGGGGGGGGGGGGGGGGGGGGGGGGGGAGGGATGCTCTAACCTCTTTAAGGAGGTTGGAACAAAGTCATTATCGTCGAACCCGGAGAGGAGGGGAGGGGAGGGGGGGGGCTAGTAATGGGTATATGAGGGGATAAAAGGGTAGAGAATAAAGGAGGTAAAAAGAGAGTGGGGGTAAAAATGGCAAGGTGATCCAGTGCAGGAGCTCAATGGGGACAGAATAGGGAGGCTGGTGGGAATACCGGCGGAGTAGGACACGCAACGGGATGGGCAAAACACTTGTGAACCCGTTTCTGATGTGGGAGGGTGTCGGCCGCCGGGGGGCTTGACGAGGGCTCAGAGAGGGACTATCATTGGAGATCTTTCATAATTTCTCTCGTATTAAATAAATGGGTTCCACTAAGGTACCGTACCGAATCTATCTCCATCATCCATCTCATTTTTCATGCATCATAGGGGCTATGCAATGATCCCTAAGTCGTAGATGACTGAGATCTACCATAGAGCCATCGGATGATCCCTATGATTTTCGGTACCATAGAATTTTCCTAAATATTTTATTTATAAATTACTATATAATGACGTGTAGGTACTCATCATAATTATAAGCAATTGATTTGCCACCGCATCCTTCGATGAACCACTCATTATTTTTGAACAGGCAGATTGCAGCCGTAGTAGGGATGGCAGGTTTTGATGCGGTTTTGGGTAAAACCGAAATCGCACCGCAACACCGAATTGCCACACCGAAATCGCACCGCACCGCGACGGTGTCCCGTTATATAAAACCGAACCCGCACCATACAGTGCGGTGCACCGCGGTTTATCACTGTAATAGCCTAAACGGTACGGTTTTATACGATTTTGGTCAAAATCGAAACCGCAAGACGACGGTTTTGAATTTTGCCAAATTAGAACCACACCATACGGTACAGTTTACCATGGTTTTCGGTATTAAATTGCACCGCTACCATCCCTAAGCTATAGCTGTGGGGTCGAGCAAACTGGGTACAACAGATAGGGAGGTGGGTTTATTTATCAAATTTAGAGAGCAATGCTATTCAGCCATCCAGTTGTCCATCCGGATCCAGCCATCCTATGTGGCATCTGATCACAACCGTCCTTTACCTGCTGATCTGGCTGAGTTTGATTCACTTATGGTGGTTGGGTTGAAACCATCCTTTACTAAGAATGGTTTAGTGGACGGCTGTGATCATAATGCCTTGAGATATCGGATGGTCATAATGCTATTTGATGATATGATGATGTACCGAATAGGTTGGTTGATCTTAGTAAACTGAAAAGGAAAGGAGAGTTATCTCTCCTCCTTAAGATAATCGACAAACAAAGGCCAATAAGATTTGATAATGTCCATGTGAATTATATATATGCTTTCTGATATTTTTAGGTAATTCATTTGAACACAGCAATTGAATAGTATAGGCTCTAACAAAAAAAAAAAAAAAAGTTTTAAATGAAAAAGAACTCGTAACCTCTACCTCTTATGGTAAAAATTTAGCATGCACGGCTGCTGTGCACCTGCACTGCGCACCCTAATTAGCGGATTGGCACCCAGCACAAGCCAGAGTGGGACCCACCACTTTGTGCTGAGTGCAGCCCGCTGATTGGTGTGAATAGTGCGGGCGTAAAAGCAGTCGTGCTTGCTGAAATTTTTTTTCCCAACTCTTATATCCAGATTGAACGCTACCCTTTCTTTTGTTTTGGTAGAAATGGAGACATGTTCTAAAGAGATGGTGACGGTTGAAGCAACACTGTAGATTTTTTGCTACCCGCCTGGTACGCTGCACTTACTTACGACCCAAATTTGGGGCGTGCCACATTATCCATTAAAGGGCAATAATGGGGGTTGTAAGTGTCGCATACGTCCGGTTGTAAGTGTACCCCCGGTTTTTTCTCTTTATGCAAGCGCACCATACCTGGTTAAGTGGCTGGGTAGCAAAAATGCTCTCGTGCAACACTAGCGCCCTAATTGTAGCCATAAATAAATACAAAGATGGCTACAATTAGGGCGCTAGTGTTGCGACACTAGGAGGCATATGTTGTGCCCGTGTTTAGAGTTTTTATTTTTGTTAAAAGTCTTGGATCTGTTGCTTGCTCATCTTGGGTATAACCTTGATATATAACCCCCCTAATTTTTTAAATAGAATTTATTTTTTAAAAAAAAATATAAAAATACAAAAATATAAATCTTGCACATATGATAAAAAATTGAGCAGACTTTCTAGTGTCCAGCCTTTTGGAGTTGCGACCACCAATTTAGCTGCATTTGCTGGACACGATGAACGTCTCACCGGTAAGAGAGGAGATTATATTAAATAGGGTAAATTATATATAGACCCCTGTAGTTTGACCAATTATCACTTACACCATCTTCTGTTTAAAACCCTACAAATACTTTTCTATAGTTTGAAAAACACATCACGTGCACCCCCTCCAGAGGGGGTCTGTGTGTATGGTTTTTCAAACTATATGGGACATTTGTAGAATTTTAAACCTGAGGAGCGGGGGGGGGGGGGGGGGGGGGGTTCGTAACTAATAATCAATCAAACTAAAGGGGGTTTATGTGTAATTTACACTATTAAATAATTTCCACTTAGATTGCCTTTGGTTTGGACCAATCTCAAGGGATGGAGCCCCCTCAACCGTTCATGTTAGATTAGAATTGAATGGCTCTTTGTGGTCCAAGATCACGTTTGTGTAGCGTAGCATGCCAGCTGTTGTGATTCAGTATTAGTTACCACCAAACCCTTGGTTTTTTTTGGACAGAGGGATCTTGTCGCTAACTTTAAACCGGTTTAGTCCGTAATATAAAAGAACCCATCTAATTGGGCGGTTTAGAGGTTATAAACAATGTTTATTATTTTAATATACTGGTAGGGGTCTCGGCCGAACCCCCTCATTCACTGAGAGGGATTTCTCAAATAAAAAAAATATTTATAAACAATGTGCAAAAAATAGGTCCACCAAATGGGTGGGTACAATGGAATAAAGTCCATTACAGTCCTGAGAAGGAAAATACCATTTGTCCAATGTCTATCCTGAATTGTCAATTAGAAATTTAAATGATGTGTCCAAATCATAGCCGTCTGTTGCACCCAGCCCCAGTTGATGAATTGCACGCAGCCCCAACCGGTTGGCGAAATGACACTGTGATTGGATGCCACGTCGGTCGGGTTGAGCATTCGGGACAGACGCTTTGGGCTGAGTAAGCTCAATGTTGTGTTTATTATTATTATTTTTTTTTGAGAAATGTTTATTATTTAATTTTGTTTAATATGAATGAGATGTTTGAAAGGAAAAGGTAACTACTTAATTTTGTTCAAGTCAATACTTCTCAGGGTGTTTGTTACAATTAGATTCAAATATTTTAAAATGAATTTTTGTTTTGATTAGAGATATCAGGGGTGCAAGATGGACAAGTGTCTGATTTCTAGTACTAATTTTAAAAAATTAGTATTTTTGGCGAAAGTTAAAATTAAGTTTTAACATGGCACGTATCATCCAATGTTTTTACAATCATATCAAATACTTTAAAATTTAACTATTCTGGTTTTTATTTTTGTTTTTGTTTCTTGAAGGGACCAAATAATTCGTACATCACTTCTTAGTCTGTCAGCACAACATAGACCAGAGATCAAAACTAGGAAAAAAATATGTTGGAGCCAACAGGATGGAAAGGCTCGCCACTATGGCAAGAGGGAGACCCATCACCATTGGCCAGGAGGAAATATGTTATAGCACTTATTCAAACCCTTGACCAAGGAGATGTATTGCATGTCTTACCAACAGAGCTATCAGCTGGAGAACTATTTGTTTCGAATGGTTTTTCAAACCACATCAATGCTCGTTAGAGCTATTTTTCGTCTATTGGATATAATTATCGAACCACTCCCTGTAAGAACACATATTGTAGGTGCACTAAAATAATTTTTTTTACCTATAAAGTGCACGACTTTTCTGACAGATTCCTCCTTCACCCCTTGTGTTCTATCTGCCGTTGTTCCTTTGCGTATGAATTTTGGAGTTGTATGTAGCTTGTTTGACGCCACATCTTCAACAATCTCCACCTTGGATTTTTAACAAGATATAAGCACTCCTCGAACACGAACTCCATCTCTTTGTTTCGTGAATCCATCTTCGGATTGTCGTCATCGCATTTTCCCCCGTATCGGAAGCCCAATCACCGAAGTTGGTGATTGCCCAAGTCTTTCGACTTGGCCCATCTCCTAATAATCATTGCCCCTGAGCGTGCTCTACTTGTACCCTTGTTCTTCACCAAACACCATGTATGTATCACCGCTCTCTCAGCTAATAAGCCTCCACCTGAGACCCCCTTCATCATCATGGATATTCCTATCATTGTCCGTCGATGACTCCGCTATAAATCATGGCCCATGCTTCGCTTTGCGACACTGCCCGCACCCATCGCTCCTAAGCGATTTTTCGTCGGCCAATACTCGAACATTTTCCGTACCCTGCTACACCGCAGGTGTGCCCGTGGTTGAGTCTACCTCACCACGACTGTCATCGCCTTTTGCCCACCGTCCGCCGATAGCGACCGCACCCTGTGTAATGCCCGGGATTTAAAAAAAAAAAAAACTAAATTAAACTAAAAAAAAAAAAAAAAACCAAAACCAAAAAATTAAAAACCCAATACCCACCTAACCCACTACCCCACCCTAATTCCACTACCCGAACCCGACCCACTATCCCCAACCCCCAACCCGTGACCCCCATCCCCCTTCCTCTCTCTCTCTCTCCCTCTCTCTTCTCTCTCTTTCTCTCTTCTCTCTCTCTCACTCGGATCCCCACTCTCACCCGACTTCTCTCTCTCTCCAATCCGACCTGGCCCCTCCCCAAACCCGACGCCGTCGCCGCCGCTCCTGCCCCGAATCGCGCCCCAAATTCCGCCACTGTCGCCGCCTCGGATCCCGCCGCCGTCGCCGCCCCGAATCGTGCCCCGGATCCCGCCGTCGTCGCCGCCCCGAATCGCGCCCCGGATCCCGCCGGCCGCCGCCCCTACCTTGCAGTCACCACCCCTCCCTTCCCCCTTTAAAAACCCCTCATCCGACCCCTTCCCTCCCTTCCCCATCTGATCCCCCACTCCCCCTCTTCCCCTTCCTCAGTCCAGCCCAACCCCCCTTCTCCCCTATCCAAACCCCTCACCCCTATCCGATCCATTTCTTCCCTCCTCGATCTCTCTCTTCCTCTCTCTATCTCTCCCCTGGTTCTTTTCCTCCCCTTGTGGCTCGCGCACGGCAGTCAGCACCGGAGAAGGCCGGCTGGCCGTAGAGAAGCGAGGAGGAGGAGCCGCAGCAACTGACCCCTCCCCACTGAGCGGGACAACCCGACCCTCAGATCTCTCTCTCATCGTCTTGCGCATGACGGACGGAGCAAGAGGCGGCAGCCTCACCTGAGCGACGACTGACGATCTCCCCAAGCTCCGACGACCTCCCCTTCCGCCTCCTCGACGTCCGGATGCCCAACCGATCCGGCCTCTTCTTCATGTCAAGGCAAGCCCCTCTACACCTCCTCATTGCTTCGAAACCGCCCAACTCCGGGTCATTTTCCGGACCGCACCGGCTAGGAACTAGGCCGCCCCGGCTCGCATGGAGGGTTCTAGGCCGCTCTCCCTAGCGCCCTCTACGGATCGTCGTTGATGGCGAGGCCGGCCGACCCCCGTGCGAGACTCGGGAGCATCGTAAAAACCCCCTCCCAAGCTCATTCCTTGTAACAATGGGGAGTGGTTGGTTTTGAAAATTTGAATGCCCTAGTGGGCATTCAAGTAATTTTCTATAGTTTACCAATATTTAAATGATTAAAAATTGTAAATAGTGGCCCCCACCTAAAGGCGTGGCCCCATCTTGAAGGAGGCCCCCGCGGGTCCCACTTAAGTGTGTGGACCCCACTTCGGTATGTACACCCATTTTATGTTGGTGGGCCCCAAATTTTTCTAAGTGGCATAACCTACAATTGCACATAGTGCATAGTGTCGGAATTGTCTGTCGTCATTTCACCGTCCGTTGACGATGTCTTTGGCACCTCGGTTTGCGTGCCAGTAGACCGACGTCCGATGACGCTACCCTTGGCACACCGGTTTGCGTGCCAGTAGATAGGCGTCCGATGACGCTATCTTTAGCACCTCGGTTTGCGTGCCAGTAGACCGGCGTCCGATGACGCTACCCTTGGCATACCGGTTTGCGTGCCAGTAAACCGACGTCCGATGACGCGTAAATTCTCGACTCGGCCAATCAGGGCCTAAGCTAACAATATTTTAGTAGCACTTAATGACCATAGGCCGTTGGTATATTTGGCAGTTAGCGGGCACGTGGACCAAGCCGAAGGCGGAGCGGAAGGCGCTTAGCAGCATCAGCCCGAGCACACTTTCCAGGTGACACTGCACGCTGTTTAGATAGTTAATTATGCTGTTAAAGAACTTAAGGGTAGGTGTCCATAACGCTGCATGCGGGTCCCGCCGGACATCGTCGCATGTGGTCGAGTGGACCCCGCCTTGCATGCGGAGTCGCGAGTCCGGCGACGCATGCTTAATAATATAATTTAACAATAAAATTTCTGATTGCTTGGACACCGTAAGTAGGAATCCCCTTAATATTAAGAATTTATAATTAAATAATAATTATCGGGCTCACTCTCCTGGATGGAGTGTGGAGACCCGGACACACGGGGTTACGGGCGAGAGTAAATGCTATAGTTATTGTGATGCATGGGTTGTGAGCGCGGTACGAATCCCGGGGTAAAACATCGAAATTGTTTAATTATTATATTGGTGTGATATTCTATCATGTGAAAAGATTCGGACCCCGTGCGCGCAAGGGCCGTGAACCACCCTGCGCGCACAGCCGAAGGTTAGTAGGTCAGGGGGTCACGGGCAGGGGTTGTGGTAAAGCCAATAGGTGGTGCCCTCGACGAGGGGTTGGCCTAGCAATCCTGTCCCAGGGTAGTTGAAGACCCTAAAGAAAGCAAGTTGGGCGGTAGAGCTCCACCGTGAAAGACGGGAAACCCCTTATGATCATATGGGTGACTTTGCGCATGGTGTTGGAGTATGCGCGGCGAGAGAGTTGGCCCTCTACATCGAAATAAAAGGCCCTATAGTAATGCCCGACCGGGGGCAGGATGAACAAAATATCCGGGGTTCACATTGTGTGTACTTACTTTTATTAATTGTAAAATGGTACTCCCGATAACTTAGTGACAGTAGGAATTGCATGAGAATGTAGGTATTGCATGGACACTTAGGACGTGATTGAAAACGTAGTTGGACAATCAGTATAATCAGTAAACTGGTTATAAAATACGGGCGTTATTAATTACCTAGGCAGTTAGCTTGTCACTAGCCATTTATTTGGCTAATCTCCCAAATCCGTTTGGGGGCTACTCATTCCCACGAGTAGGCTCTCTTGCAGGTTCGGAGATCCAGGGGTAGCCGCAGCACGAGGCCAGCGGTGGAGTGAGGACGGTGGCAGAGATTAGACTTTCGTATGTTGTGTATCAGTACTATTTTCTTCGGGCATTGTAATCGCATTAGTTTGATTTAGTGTATGTTATTAGTGGTAATGATCCAGCTGTAATCTTTTTGGGTAGGCCTCTCCTCAAGGCCCCAAGCCTAGGATAGCTCACAATAAAATATAAATCATAAAATGACCTAAGTGACTAACCCATTAGATAGGCATGTGAAACCAGTGCCTGAGAGCTAGAGAGCGGGCGAGGCCACTCGGCTCGCCGTTCGAGGCTTGAGCCTCGTGCTCCCTTAAGAGGGAATTCTGTCAGCATGTGGGACACCAGCAGGCCGCGCATGCTGAGAGGATTACCTGGTTGAGGGTCGAGCGTAATCATCTCTCTATCTAAAAATTTATTATCTCTATGTTTTCTTTTTCAAAATGAAAGTATTTTGGAAAACGAAAGAAAAAGAAATGTTTTAAAATATTCCCTGAGAGAATAGAAGCCCTGTGAGAAATCCTAATTGGAGTAGATAGTCGACCAAACCCTAAATCCCTTGGTCTTTTTTCCCAATTCACACCCCAGGGATCGGTTCTGGATTTCTGGGGCGTGACAGCTGGTATCAGAGCCTAGGGATATGTTCCTAGGAGTAGTCTCTAGTTAGGTCTAGGGTCTTAATTGGTAGTGTTAGACTGATCTGTTCTCTTTTCAGATGGCGGGTACTAGGAGTGGTAATGGTGGTAACAACGGAGCAGGATCGTCCGCTGGGCCAGACAGCGCGGCGATGATGATGGAGATGCTCCAGGGGATGGCCGCCATGGTCCAGCAGCAGCAGGCTGCTGTTGCCCAGCAGCAGACAGCTGCTCAGCAGCAGGCCGAGCTAGCTCAGACTGCCCTTGCCCAGGCCCAGGCTCGTCAGCAGGCCGAGGGCGAGCGGCAGGGGAAGTTGCTGAAGGACTTCAAGGCGATGGGACCACCGAGCTTCAGGGGTGAGCCAGATCCCTTGGAGGCCGATCGATGGTTCCAGCAGACGGGGAAGATACTGAACGCATTGGGCATCACCGGCGATAAGAGAGTCACCTTCGCCTCCTACCAATTCGAGGCGGAGGCAGACTTCTGGTGGCAGACAGTTCAGCGCACCCGAGCAGCAGATCGAGGAGCGATCACTTGGCCAGAGTTCGAGGAAATATTTCGGAAGAAGTTCTTTCCGGTTACTGTGCAGAACCGGATGGAGATGGAGTTTCTGGCACTCTACCAGGGGTCTCGTACTGTGTCGCAGTATGAGGCCAAATTCTCGGAGCTTGCGAGGTATGCTCCTCACCAGGTGGCGACCGATGGCAGGAGGGCTATGCGCTTTGAGCATGGCTTGAACCCGGCGATCAGAGGTAGGGTTGCTGCCTTCCTGGGGCAATCCTATGAGGAGTTGGTCAATCGGTCCCTAGCGGTGGAGCAGGAGCTGAAGGAGTCCCGTGCTATCTTGGAGAAGCGGGGTAATGGCAGTCGCCATGGCCCACCGGCTCAGAAGAGGTTCAGGCCCATGGAGGTTCGACCCCCACCTCGCCAGCCTCAGCATTTCCATGGTCCTCCAGTTCCTGGACCCCTGAGGCGTGGCTGTTTCCAGTGCGGCTCGCTTGAGCATCTGAAGTGGAGCTGCCCACAGCTCCGTCGGCAGCCGCTTCTACCAGCTCCACCTCTCAGGCCTGCACTGCCAGCACCACCTGTGCAGCAGCAGAGGCCCCCGCAGAGAGTTCAGCAGCAGCAGCGTCCTTCCCAGCCGCAGCAGCAGAGGCCTTTCCCCCGTCAGGGTGGAGGAGGCAATCAGGCCCAGGGCAGGGCATACTTATTGGTCGGTCAAGACCCAGAGGCTTCTGGGGGAGCGATCGAAGGTAACCCTGAACTTAGTAGTTCAATTCTTAGTCGTAGCTGCCTTACTGCTTTTGATTATTTGAGGCTTGTTAGGATTAGTTTTGGTCATAGCTAGCTTAGCCCCTTACGTTCTTTCGGTATTGTTAGGCACCCTTCCCGTCTTCTCGACCCTAGCCCACGTACTTTTCGACAGTGGGTCCACGCACTCCTATATTGTCCCTAGTTTTGTCAAAACTTTGGGACTAGAGTCGGTTCCATTGGGTCACACTCTGTCGGTGTTTTCACCGCTCGGGGTGAGTACCGATGTGGACCGGGTCTGCCGAGACTGCATCATTCTTGTTAGAGACAGGGAGCTCTCGGCCGACCTTATTATCTTAGACTTGGGAGGAGTGGAGGTGTTGCTCGGGATGGACTGGATGTCAGCTTACCACGTCACCCTCGACTGCTTCTCGAGAAAGGTCACCTTCTCACCTCCGGGAAGCGAGGCCTTCTACTTTATGGGGGACAAGCAAAAGGTTCTATGCCCGGTACCGCTGCAGCAGATCTCCCTCAGCTTACTGGCGCAGCTACCGAGCAGGGATCCAGATGGGAACCCAGTAGTACTCCCGCCGATGGTTCGTGAGTTCCCAGACGTCTTTCCAGATGAGCTCCCAGGCTTACCCCCACCTCGGGAGGTTGAGTTTGCTATAGATCTGGTACCGGGAGCAGCACCGGTCTCGATTGCTCCGTACCGGATGGCTCCTGCTGAGCTGAAGGAGTTGAAGACTCAGTTGGAGGAGTTGCTTGACCGAGGGTTCATTCGTCCTAGCACATCTCCTTGGGGAGCCCCGGTCCTCTTTGCCCAGAAGAAGGATGGGACGAAAAGGCTTTGCATCGATTATCGCAAGCTGAATGGCCTCACGATAAAGAACAAGTACCCGTTGCCGCGGATAGAGGATCTGTTTGATCAGCTGAAGGGTGCTTGTTGTTTCTCGAAGATTGATCTGAGAACTGGATATCACCAGCTGGCTGTGAGGGCAGAAGATATTCCGAAGACAGCGTTTCGGACGCGATACGGGCACTATGAGTTCTTAGTCATGCCCTTCGGTCTGACGAACGCTCCTGCAGCATTTATGGACCTGATGAACCGCGTCTTCAGTATGTTCCTGGACAGATTTGTGGTGGTATTTGTGGACGATGTCCTCATTTATTCCAAGACGGAGGAAGATCATCGGGAGCACCTGAGTGCGGTATTGCAGACCCTCAGAGATCACCAACTGTATGCCAAGCTCAGTAAGTGTGAGTTCTGGATGCAGGAGGTGAAGTTCCTCGGACACGTTGTCTCGAAGGAAGGTATCTCGGTGGATCCAGCGAAGATAGAGGCCGTTATGGACTGGGAGCAGCCAAGGAATGTCTTCGAGATCAGGAGTTTCTTGGGGCTAGCAGGCTACTATCGACGCTTCGTGGAGGGATTCTCGCGTCTGGCTGCACCTCTCACCCGTCTGACTAAGAAGGGTGTTAAGTTCGAGTGGTCGGAAGATTGTGAGAAGTCCTTCCGAGAGTTGAAGCGGCGTCTCACTTCGGCCCCAGTACTCACGATTCCGGCTAGCGGCAAGGGCTACGTGGTTTTCACCGACGCCTCACTGATGGGGCTTGGAGCAGTTCTGATGCAGGATGGCAGAGTGGTTGCATATGCCTCGAGACAGCTGAAGACTCACGAGAAGAATTATCCCACCCATGATTTGGAGTTGGCAGCGGTAGTTTTCGCTTTGAAGATCTGGAGGCATTATCTGTACGGTGAGGAGTTCGAGATGTATTGCGATCACAAGAGCCTGCGGTACATCGCGAGTCAGAAGGATCTGAACATGCGGCAGAGGAGGTGGATCGAAGTCCTGAAGGACTTCAACTATTCGCTCTTTTACCATCCTGGTAAAGCGAATGTTGTTGCTGATGCTCTGAGCAGGAAGTCCCGTAGCCAACTTGCCAAACTGGTGACAGATCGATATGACTTTTTGGCTGCGATAGAAGGCTTTGATTTGTGGGTTCAGTGGGAACCATCTCGTACCGTGTTGCGCACCATGCGAGTACAGCCCAGCCTACTTCAGAAGGTGATTGCAGCACAGAGGTTGGATTCAGAGCTAGAGGAGATAAGGGCACGGTGCAATAGTGGGGAGTCTGTTCCAGACTGGTCAGTCGATGCCGATGGAGGTCTAAGGTTCCAGAGGAGGTTATGTCTTCCCACTGATGAGAAGGTTCGAGATGAGGTGCTATCAGAGGCGCATCGATCTAAATTCACGGTGCACCCCGGCAGCACCAAGATGTACCACGACTTGCGGAGGCAGTTCTGGTGGAAGGGCATGAAGCGGGATGTGGCCGCCTTCGTGTCCAGATGTTTGACTTGTCAGCAAGTCAAGGCTGAGCACCAGAGACCGGCTGGATTGCTGCAGCCACTCCCAGTAGCTGAGTGGAAATGGGAGCATATTACGATGGACTTCGTTTCGGGGTTGCCTTTGACCCGGAACAGGCATGACTCAGTTTGGGTGATCGTGGACAGACTGACAAAGTCGGCGCACTTTCTTCCCGTGCGGACGACGATGACGTCCATCAACAGGGCAAAGCTGTACGTGAGGGAGATTGTTAGACTGCACGGAGTTCCAGTTTCCATCGTCTCAGATCGGGATCCTCGGTTCGTTTCTTACTTTTGGGAGAGCCTGCAGACAGCCTTGGGGACTGAGCTCAGCTTTAGCACAGCCTTCCACCCTCAGACAGATGGCCAGTCCGAGAGGACGATTCAGATTCTGGAGGATATGTTGCGGGCATGTTCTGTGGATTTTGGAGGCAGTTGGGAGGAGCATCTACCACTTGTGGAGTTTGCCTACAACAATAGCCACCAAGCCAGCATCGGCATGGCCCCCTATGAGGCCTTGTACGGGAGGCCGTGTCGGTCACCTCTTTGTTGGGCAGAGGTAGGAGAGCGGAGCCTTTTGGGACCAGAGCTGGTGCAGGAGACGACGGAGAAGATCCAGCTGATCAGGGAGCGACTTCGAGCAGCGCAGAGTCGACAGAAGAGCTATGCTGATATGCGTCGACGCCCGCTCGAGTTCACCGTTGGAGACCATGTCTTCTTGAAGGTTTCTCCTCGTCGAGGCATCACGAGGTTTGGGAAGAAAGGGAAGTTGGCTCCGAGATTCATCGGCCCCTTCGAGATCTTGGAGAGAGTTGGTGAGGTAGCATATCGGCTGGCGCTGCCTCCACAGCTCTCTAGTGTCCACGGTGTATTCCACGTATCGATGCTACGGAGATACGAGCCAGACCCTTCCCACGTGCTGGATTGGCAGGACCTGGCACTCAGTTCAGATGCATCCTACGAGGAGCGGCCGATCAGGATTCTGGCTAGCGAGGATCGAGTGCTTCGCACGAAGACCATCCCCATGGTGAAAGTGCAGTGGCAGCACTGTAGTGAGGAAGAAGCTACTTGGGAGCTTGAGTCCGCGATACGATCCCTGTACCCATCTTTGTTTGATGACTAGTGTTATTTAATTTTCGGGACGAAAATTCTATTAAGGTGGGTAGGATGTAATGCCCGGGATTTAAAAAAAAAAAAAACTAAATTAAACTAAAAAAAAAAAAAAAACCAAAACCAAAAAATTAAAAACCCAATACCCACCTAACCCACTACCCCACCCTAATTCCACTACCCGAACCCGACCCACTATCCCCAACCCCCAACCCGTGACCCCCATCCCCCTTCCTCTCTCTCTCTCTCCCTCTCTCTTCTCTCTCTTTCTCTCTTCTCTCTCTCTCACTCGGATCCCCACTCTCACCCGACTTCTCTCTCTCTCCAATCCGACCTGGCCCCTCCCCAAACCCGACGCCGTCGCCGCCGCTCCTGCCCCGAATCGCGCCCCAAATTCCGCCACTGTCGCCGCCCCGGATCCCGCCGCCGTCGCCGCCCCGAATCGTGCCCCGGATCCCGCCGTCGTCGCCGCCCCGAATCGCGCCCCGGATCCCGCCGGCCGCCGCCCCTACCTTGCAGTCACCACCCCTCCCTTCCCCCTTTAAAAACCCCTCATCCGACCCCTTCCCTCCCTTCCCCATCTGATCCCCCACTCCCCCTCTTCCCCTTCCTCAGTCCAGCCCAACCCCCCTTCTCCCCTATCCAAACCCCTCACCCCTATCCGATCCATTTCTTCCCTCCTCGATCTCTCTCTTCCTCTCTCTATCTCTCCCCTGGTTCTTTTCCTCCCCTTGTGGCTCGCGCACGGCAGTCAGCACCGGAGAAGGCCGGCTGGCCGTAGAGAAGCGAGGAGGAGGAGCCGCAGCAACTGACCCCTCCCCACTGAGCGGGACAACCCGACCCTCAGATCTCTCTCTCATCGTCTTGCGCATGACGGACGGAGCAAGAGGCGGCAGCCTCACCTGAGCGACGACTGACGATCTCCCCAAGCTCCGACGACCTCCCCTTCCGCCTCCTCGACGTCCGGATGCCCAACCGATCCGGCCTCTTCTTCATGTCAAGGCAAGCCCCTCTACACCTCCTCATTGCTTCGAAACCGCCCAACTCCGGGTCATTTTCCGGACCGCACCGGCTAGGAACTAGGCCGCCCCGGCTCGCATGGAGGGTTCTAGGCCGCTCTCCCTAGCGCCCTCTACGGATCGCCGTTGATGGCGAGGCCGGCCGACCCCCGTGCGAGACTCGGGAGCATCGTAAAAACCCCCTCCCAAGCTCATTCCTTGTAACAATGGGGAGTGGTTGGTTTTGAAAATTTGAATGCCCTAGTGGGCATTCAAGTAATTTTCTATAGTTTACCAATATTTAAATGATTAAAAATTGTAAATAGTTGCCCCCACCTAAAGGCGTGGCCCCATCTTGAAGGAGGCCCCCGCGGGTCCCACTTAAGTGTGTGGACCCCACTTCGGTATGTACACCCATTTTATGTTGGTGGGCCCCAAATTTTTCTAAGTGGCATAACCTACAATTGCACATAGTGCATAGTGTCGGAATTGTCTGTCGTCATTTCACCGTCCGTTGACGCTGTCTTTGGCACCTCGGTTTGCGTGCCAGTAGACCGACGTCCGATGACGCTACCCTTGGCACACCGGTTTGCGTGCCAGTAGATAGGCGTCCGATGACGCTATCTTTAGCACCTCGGTTTGCGTGCCAGTAGACCGGCGTCCGATGACGCTACCCTTGGCATACCGGTTTGCGTGCCAGTAAACCGACGTCCGATGACGCGTAAATTCTCGACTCGGCCAATCAGGGCCTAAGCTAACAATATTTTAGTAGCACTTAATGACCATAGGCCGTTGGTATATTTGGCAGTTAGCGGGCACGTGGACCAAGCCGAAGGCGGAGCGGAAGGCGCTTAGCAGCATCAGCCCGAGCACACTTTCCAGGTGACACTGCACGCTGTTTAGATAGTTAATTATGCTGTTAAAGAACTTAAGGGTAGGTGTCCATAACGCTGCATGCGGGTCCCGCCGGACATCGTCGCATGTGGTCGAGTGGACCCCGCCTTGCATGCGGAGTCGCGAGTCCGGCGACGCATGCTTAATAATATAATTTAACAATAAAATTTCTGATTGCTTGGACACCGTAAGTAGGAATCCCCTTAATATTAAGAATTTATAATTAAATAATAATTATCGGGCTCACTCTCCTGGATGGAGTGTGGAGACCCGGACACACGGGGTTACGGGCGAGAGTAAATGCTATAGTTATTGTGATGCATGGGTTGTGAGCGCGGTACGAATCCCGGGGTAAAACATCGAAATTGTTTAATTATTATATTGGTGTGATATTCTATCATGTGAAAAGATTCGGACCCCGTGCGCGCAAGGGCCGTGAACCACCCTGCGCGCACAGCCGAAGGTTAGTAGGTCAGGGGGTCACGGGCAGGGGTTGTGGTAAAGCCAATAGGTGGTGCCCTCGACGAGGGGTTGGCCTAGCAATCCTGTCCCAGGGTAGTTGAAGACCCTAAAGAAAGCAAGTTGGGCGGTAGAGCTCCACCGTGAAAGACGGGAAACCCCTTATGATCATATGGGTGACTTTGCGCATGGTGTTGGAGTATGCGCGGCGAGAGAGTTGGCCCTCTACATCGAAATAAAAGGCCCTATAGTAATGCCCGACCGGGGGCAGGATGAACAAAATATCCGGGGTTCACATTGTGTGTACTTACTTTTATTAATTGTAAAATGGTACTCCCGATAACTTAGTGACAGTAGGAATTGCATGAGAATGTAGGTATTGCATGGACACTTAGGACGTGATTGAAAACGTAGTTGGACAATCAGTATAATCAGTAAACTGGTTATAAAATACGGGCGTTATTAATTACCTAGGCAGTTAGCTTGTCACTAGCCATTTATTTGGCTAATCTCCCAAATCCGTTTGGGGGCTACTCATTCCCACGAGTAGGCTCTCTTGCAGGTTCGGAGATCCAGGGGTAGCCGCAGCACGAGACCAGCGGTGGAGTGAGGACGGTGGCAGAGATTAGACTTTCGTATGTTGTGTATCAGTACTATTTTCTTCGGGCATTGTAATCGCATTAGTTTGATTTAGTGTATGTTATTAGTGGTAATGATCCAGCTGTAATCTTTTTGGGTAGGCCTCTCCTCAAGGCCCCAAGCCTAGGATAGCTCACAATAAAATATAAATCATAAAATGACCTAAGTGACTAACCCATTAGATAGGCATGTGAAACCAGTGCCTGAGAGCTAGAGAGCGGGCGAGGCCACTCGGCTCGCCGTTCGAGGCTTGAGCCTCGTGCTCCCTTAAGAGGGAATTCTGTCAGCATGTGGGACACCAGCAGGCCGCGCATGCTGAGAGGATTACCTGGTTGAGGGTCGAGCGTAATCATCTCTCTATCTAAAAATTTATTATCTCTATGTTTTCTTTTTCAAAATGAAAGTATTTTGGAAAACGAAAGAAAAAGAAATGTTTTAAAATATTCCCTGAGAGAATAGAAGCCCTGTGAGAAACCCTAATTGGAGTAGATAGTCGACCAAACCCTAAATCCCTTGGTCTTTTTTCCCAATTCACACCCCAGGGATCGGTTCTGGATTTCTGGGGCGTGACACCCTGCTAGACCGCAGGTATGCCCGTGGCTGTGCCAGTCGCCACTGTGCCCGTCGGTGATCCACAGTAGTGCCCATCGATACCTCCATCAGTCACTCATCGACAACCCATATCAGTCCGCACATCAGCGACTGAACACAATGCCGTCGGCGACTTCCGTGCCATCGAGGTGCTCCTCCTCAATCCAGGCACCTGCAAGTACCATGCCATCATGACTTGCCACCATAATCCGTCGAGCCGGGTAGTAGGTGCCTAGACCGCACCCTCCCCTGGCCATCCCTCCGGTGTCTCGAACCATCCTGAGGGAGGAGGTGCTCAATCGCAACCTCCCCCTCAAAGTCTTCTCCGAAAACCCAAACCACCCTGAGAGCACTAGATCGTGCCTCTCCCCGCCATGCCCTTCGCCTAGGGCGTCGACCGTCGTAGCAATAAGCCTCTCGGGGGGGAGGTGCTATATCGCAACCTCCCCTCGGACCTCCAGCTTTCTTCTTGGGCATCGCTCTTAGGTTCCTCTGTCGCACCGTGTGCCGTGTGTGCATCTCATCCCCCTTGATTGGTCTTCCGTATTCTATGCCATCGAACAAGAGCCCCCCGAATCACAATAAAAAAAAACTCTGATACTAATTTTTGGAATCACTTCGAACCTTAGCTTTGGTACCAATTTGTTGCGATCCGAGATCCTTGTGCAGCGGAACACAACGCACGTAGAAGCACCACGGTTGAGATGACCACCGATAAGACCGATCGAATAGATAAACACAAGCAAAACACCTAAAAAAATCTGATAGCGACCGATCAATGGATTCACTAGTGTGAGAAAAATCTGAGTACATGCTTGTCTGTCTATTTACAATCTCTCACACACCCAACAAAGAGATACCCCCCAGAAGAGAATAGATCCTGCAACCTACACCTCGAAGAACATCGAAGAAAACCCTTCCCGAGACCTTCCGGTCGCCAATGGATTTCCTTCCCTCTCCTTTGATAATGGCTACCTTCTAAACCTCTCTTGTGGTACACTTGTTGATCCTTGAGTCCATGATACCCTAAGTTTGTACTAGGACCTCTTATTTATAGGCATACATTCGTATTCGACTTGGAGAAGGAATCCCACGAGAAACGTAGGACGAACCACCTCTCCAGCATGCTACCAGACTAAGTTGTGTGCACGACCTGGGAAGCTTGTGAGCACGACCTATTCTCGCCCGACATATCTACTGATGCTAGTCATGCGCATGACTGTTCTGACAGATTCCTCCTTCACCCGTTGTGCTCTGTCTTCTGCCATTCCTTCATGTACGAACATTGGAGTTGTATCTGGCTTGTTTGGGGTTATATCTTCAACAAATTTCATGTGTGGAATCCCACCTATGAGCTATGTTGTTATCAGAGCAGGTTTCTACTTGACGATATTGTCTGAGGTGTTCAATAATTATCTTCTCGGTCATATTGTTGTAATCAGGACCAACTCGTTGTTTTGCCTTTGCATACTGTGTGTGGTATCGATGGAAGTCGCTTTTGGTCACTTATGGTTTCTTGTTGATATGGTTTATGTGATTTTAGAGACCACATTTGTTAACTTGATATATATATATATATATATATATATATAGAGAGAGAGAGAGAGAGAGAGAGAGAGAGACCACATTTGTATCGCAATGAAGTTTACTCTACTTTTTTTTTTTTTTGAGAAATCCCACTGGGAGAATGAAGGGGGGGTTCGGCCTTGACCCCTTCTAGTATATTAAAAGAGGAAGTCGGTTAATAGTAACCAAAACCAAAAGAAAATGTCCCGAGAATCCTACATCGAAAAAGAAGCGAAAAAATCAAAAGTTTACACTACTTCAAAACAAAAATGATTCATAATGCCGCCCGCACTATATTTTTGTTCTCTCAACATATCAAAAATGAATTGTTTTGTTCTCTCTAAAACAGAAAAGGAAGAGAATTTGATTGCAAAGAATGAAACAGAGAGAATCATTTAGTTAGGAGGGAAAGGCTTTAGGGGAAAAACTTCCAGTGAATATTTTGATGAAAAATTTTCAAGCCATAAAAATGGTTAATTAGATACTCTCACACTCCAAAATCCAGATCATAAGATTAAGGGGATCCATAGTGGCTATATAAAGCGGCCAATGGGTGCCCCCCTTACTGATTCGAGACTAAACCGGTGGACTATCTCAACAAAGATGATGCCGAATAATTAAGCAACTATAACAAATGGTAAAACTATAATGTGTGTACAAAAGAATGATTTTTACATTTTAGAACTTGCGAAACAAAATACCATATCTATACCGTCAACTTAATTAATTAATTATTTTAAAAAAAAATCAATAGGCGTCCTGAAATCCTTTGGGCAACGAACCCACTTCGAGCTCATACTAGTCCCTCTTGGATTCACATCGAACCACTCTCAAAGTTTCACTACATACTCCTGGGTAAACCCGAGGGGGGGGAAGAATCGAACCCAAAATCTCATCACCCAAGTATCAATTGTTTTGCCAAGAAAAAAAATAAATAAATAGATTTTAGAAAATAATAATAATAATAACTCGTAATGGTATGTATGCCTACAGCTTCTGCATGTCAACTCATCGAGGCACCGTATTGGTGAAGACTACACATCTTTCTACAATTCTAGCAACCTACAGTTGAAAACGGTAGCCGATCAGTGCATGCCACATGGCAATAATGCGCGCACTTAGCCACAATGACTGCGATACCACTCGTGACATATGGTGTGCATCGGTAGTCTAACCTTTTTGGGTTATTTGACTTTGCCCCTCAAACTTTGCCTTAAATTAGCATTTACCCCCCATATTTTCATCAACTAGACTTTACCCTCCAAAAACCAACTGTTCCGTCAGCTCACTCCTCAAAACTTTATTTCTTTTCCTGACAGAACAGTTTTGTTTTAGAGGGTAAAGTCTAATTAATGAAAATATGGGGGGCAAAGCCAAAATAACCCTAACCTTTTCAACTGTAGGTTGCTGGAGCCGTGAAAGATTCGAATTCATACCATACTCTGAACCTCAAAGATATCCCACTTGATCACCAACCACTTCGACTACAACTATGACAGCTTAATTCACACGTGGATTCTCTTGCCTACACAATTTTCTTTTGAGTCGTGCTGTTTAGTGGTAAGGATCGCGTGCATGCATGTACGATTAACACGTGTCCTTAGGCAATTAATAAGATAAGAATAATGAATGCAGTTAGGATTGCTTTTTGTTTTTTTTTTTTTTTTCTGGAGAACCCTCCAATTGGAGGAAGGGTTAGGCAGCCCCAGCAACATCTATTAAAATAAAATTAGGTTACAATATGATTACAGAGTTCGCAACTAATCCACAGCTTGAAGATCAAGACGACTAGTCTCTAAAGTTCTTCTGGCCCTACCGCTTTACCATTGAAAATATGGTTGTTCATCTCAAGATAGATAACATAGATGATCCCCATAACCAAGATATTCTATAGCGCTCGTATCTCCCTCCTCATCCTTCTCCGTTTCAGTATTACGAAGGAAAAATATATTGACTCGTATCGATCCTATAGATGTGTTTAAGCACCAAGAAAGTCAACACCGTGGATCAATGTATCTTAGTTTAGACTTTTTTCCAGCGAGCCAGTCAGCAACTTGGTTTTCTTCATGGTAGGTGTGTGCAGTACTTACTGGTGTCCCCAATTTTTTTTTTTTGATGGACCGGCTAGGTGTTCAAAGGACTTGGCGCTAGAACATGGGCTCAAATAGATCCGGAGATGGAAATGGGGGGAAGGAAGCATACTGCTATTTTTTTATTAAATTACATAGTCTAGTGAACAACATGACATCAACGACCAAGACTCGTACGTGCAAACAAGCTAGGCAACAACGATCTTGAGAAAAAGTTCGCTCCACAGTGTCCATATCGAGAGTCGAAAAGGGAACCTCTCCAACAAGAGGGACTGAGTGAGTGAGTGAAAGTACCAGTCGGACAAGAGCATGCTGGTTCTCAGCAGAGCTTATGGTCAAGTCCAGTCGATCACCGCCGCTGAATTGCCTTCAATCCACAACCTAGAGATAGGAAAAAGATATGGGAGACTTAGTCAAAAGTCCTTTTGGGGTTATGCTTTTGAGCTCAAGTCCCAACAACATCGCTTCAGCTCCAGTCCCTCTCGAGAAGACATGTTTTACAAACCTCCAACCTCTAGTGTTGACTTTTCAACCTCTTACAAATGACAAAATTATCCTTTACTTAATTAGTACATTACAAATTCAGTTGGGAGTATCAATTCGGCTGCCACAGTATGGTTTGGAGTATTAATTTGGTTGCTACGCTTAAGCCGATACCGTGAATCGATCGATATGCTGATGCTGCTAAAGCAAAAGCAAATGAATTTGATTCCGAGATGATAGGTTGGGGCAAGGCCATTTTTCCAAATCCATGAGATGAGTCATTACTATAGCAACAGTAAACTTTCAACCGAATTCTCACTGCTACAATGAAATCACTATAGCAATCCCACCTACGATCTAGAGTATCAATTCGGGCGGTAGAGTAACAGATTGGTTGCTACAGTAAATTCACTCCCGTCGAATTCTTACTCTGCTACAGTTAAATCACTGTCGCAGTCACTGTACATACAATATTAGCGAATTATTACTTACCGAGTTGATACTCAAGGGATCCCAATAAAAAAAAAAATTGAGGCATAAAACCGGCATTTAAAAAATAGTGGTTACGGATGGACTTAACGCTAAACTAAACTAAGCTACTGGTTTACCCTAATACTTGTCCATAGATAATGAGAGTTCTTTGTCTCTCACTTGTCCATATACTAGTGCATGCCCGTGCCTGTCGGCACTGCAGCGAGCCACCGGCGGACCGCCTTCGACGGTAAGTCACCCCCCGGACATCACCACCCCCACCCCCAGCCCCACCCCACCGTCGTATACGACGACAACACACCTGACCGCTTTCGGCATGCCCGTGCCGATTGGCACGAAGCGGGAGCCTTCGGTGCGACCAACCAACCCCCACCTCCACTACCCCAAGGGGAGAAAGGGAGAGAGAGAGAGAGAGAGAGAGAGAGAGAGAGAGAGAGAGAGAGAGAGAGAGAGAGAGAGAGAGAGAGAGAGATCGTGGGGAAAAGAGAGAGTGGTCAAGAGAGCAGGGCCGTCTCGATACAAATTGGGGCCTAAGGCTAAAATTCTAAATTGGGCATTTTTATATTATTTTTTTCATAATGGGCCGGGCCTAAATAGTGGGTATGGTGGCTTGGGCTGAGAGGCTACCGACCGTGAGCGAGGTAACCAAATCGCCGGGTCATTTTGATAGCCATTTAGCGCGGGCACAAACACAGACACGCACACACAGAGAGAGAGAGAGAGAGAGAGAGAGAGAGAGAGAGAGAGAGAGAGAGAGAGAGAGAGAGAGAGAGAGAGAGAGAGAGGGAACGGCTGTGATCGCTTATTCGTTTTGTCTAGTCAGCATTTGGTTCCTTTTTGTCTAGTCAGCACAAAACCGTTGTCCCTTGTTATATAGATATTAATTGTGTGATTTCAATGTGTTTGAGATCTGGACGTCTAATATATACTTATATTCATTTTTCATTGTGACTTCTCTCTACATGGATCAAGCAAGCCCGAGTCAGCCCACTAAGGCCAAAAGTGTTGGATCAGGTCGTCAAACTAGGGTTGCAAAGTCATGTAAAGCCAAACATAGGAAACTAACATGGCTGTTAAATAATGGTGATGGGAAGTCTGCTTTGCATTCAAAGGTTGATGTCTTGATGATGAATCCCTTGTGTCTTTTCAGTAAGTTAGGTAGGCTTTTATTATTATTATTTTTGATATTCATGGTAGGGGAGATCACAACAAACCTCAGGAGGTGCCACAGTCCGGCGCTAGCAACAACATAACCGGCTCATGGTCGATCCGATCAGAAGCCGCCACACCGAAAGGGGAAAGACAAGCTAAATAAGTAGGGTTCATTGCATCAATTCGTCCAAGTATGTATGATCCACAAACTTAAAGGTTGAAAAGCGAGAACACTGTCTCATGCAGGTCGTACTAGACTCATTAATTCTTCTTTGGCTGCAATTCCGTTATATTTTATCGCTACTAATCTTCTCCCAAAGTCTTCCATTGATGCTTTGAATGCTTTGGTTCGGGATTTTTGGTAGGGTTTTGAGCGTGGGACCAAGCGCCTATATCGTAAGGCTTGGGCCTACTTCCAACTGCCCAAAGACAAAGGAGGTCTTAGAAAATCGAGAGTTCTCTCTTCTTGACAAGTCTTTCATTGCCATGCTTGCTCGAAGATTCATTTCTAGCCCGAATGATTGGTGGGTTCGAGCCCTCTCACTGAAATACATCTTATATAGTAATTTTTGGGACAATGTGAGTCATTGCGGTGCAAACAAAGTAATTCTTGAGGATGATAACCCTCGATAATTAACCTCCGATCGGATGGTACTCTAATCCCCCCTTGGTGTATCTACACTATGATTGCAGAATGCAAAAGACTACTAAAACTTTTCCTCTAACTTCGACTCAACATGTGCGGCAAAATGCAAATCAAGTAGCTCATATAATCAAATGCTCTACTTTATTCTCGTGCAGGGAATTTTGTTTCCAAGACTACCCCACAGTGGCTCTCCAAGATTGTTGATGATGATGTAACCTTTGATCTTTGTGATACTATTTCTTCTACTGGTACTGTTAACTAGGGTGATCCTGTTTATAATTATCCTATTTTATTTAGGTACTAGTGTATGCCCGTGTCTGTCGGCACTGCAGCGGGCCGCCTTTGGCGGCAACACACCTGAACGCCTTCGGCAACAAAACACTATCGACAACAACACCGACATTCATAAGGACACCCATTTCCTCTCCCGTGCCGATTAGCACGAAGCGAGCGCCTTCGGCACAACCAACTCTCCCTCCCCCTATAATCGATCAATCACAGCTGTCTCTGTTCGAACGGATTCCTCGAGATCGACTCGATGGTTTGGAGCGGCCGAAATTTCAGTAGGCGGGTTTATAGCCGTAGATGCGAACAACGATCACGAGATGAACGGTCAGGTTTAGTGCAATTTCAATGGGCCGGGATTTCGGGTTTATAGCAGTTTAAATGGGTTGGGATTTGAAACCAAAGAGAGATAGTGCGTTGATTTTTGAACGAATGGTTAGATCTATTCGGTTTATTTTTGTCCAATCAGCTTATCCCAGTCAACTTTTTTGTTCAGTTTTGTCTAGTTAACACAAAACCGACGTGCCATGTTATATAGATGGGGCACCATGAGTAGAACCCCCTTAGTTTCCTGCAAGAAAATAAACAAAGAACGACTTTATTCCTCATCGATAAAGGAGGTTGAACATCACCGTTCTCCTAATTGGCCGATTTCAAGGGTACATATGTTATTTTGGTGTATACATCATGATGATATAACCAAAAGCCCTTGAAATGGGCCAATTATGAGGAGGGTGATATTCACGTCACCCTTCTTTAAGAATGATGAACAAAATCGTCATCGTACCAAAGAGAGCCAAAAGCTCCACAATAGGAATTAAAACCCTAAATTTTGATCTAATATTTTGTACCTTTTGTCACTCTTTCCTAAACAAGTTTTAGGAAAGCAATCAAACCTGAGCATAATCCTTTTACACTTGTATTAACCAACTAAAACTTAGGACTACAATGTAAAGTGGAGAGCATGGTAAATAACCCATAAAGAAAAGAAAAAAAAGTAGGGTGGTGTTATTTGCTCCCCACCCATCGATAAGAGCCTCAAAATTGATATGGGCACCCATATCCCAATCAGTGATTTAATAGAAGCATCTTCTGATGAGGGCACCCCATCCTTTTCTCTCAATCCTCCTCCTCCGCTCCTTCTTCCTTCTCCTCCCTTAACACCCATACGAAGATTGGGCACCCTTTTGATGAGGGTACCCCATCATGTTCTCCATGTCCTCTTCCCCTCTTCTTCCTCCATCGTCACTTGTCTCATGCAACCGATCGCCGCCATTGATCCTACGTTCTTATTCCTGGCCTCCTTCGTGGTCGATCCCGTGCAACCGACCGCCACCATCGACTTCAAGGGGCAGGGGGGGGGGGGGGGGGGGGGGGGAAGGAGGATCGACAGTGGATGTGGCCCAAGTTGCACGGGACCAGTGGTGGTGGGGTTATATGGGACTGGCAGCACAAGCGACAGAGATGGTGGTACCCTTATGAATTAGCCTGGGAGGGATCAGGAAAATATCCGGCATTTCAAATTTTATTATGGGTTAATGTGTGAGAGGTTCCTGACAACAGATCGGTCCTGTGAACAGGACCGACTCAGATTTCATTTAGGCTAAGGTCCCTGATAAAGATTATAAATCCAAAATTACCCTCCTATGCTTCTTCTCCCATCTCTCTCGAGCAGCTCCGGCGACGGTGGCGGCGAGTAGCAAAGGTGGCGTGCGGCGGCATTCGGTTCGATGATTTGATAGAAGATCCTAGGTCTAGGGTTCATCTCATGGCCTAAAGATATTAGGGTTAGGGTTAGGTTCGGTTCGGTTGGACGGCAGCGGCGAGCAGCTCCGGCAGTGGCGTTCGGTGGTTCGGTGGCGACGAGCAGCTCCCGTTAGGAGTTCACTAGTTCGGTGGCGGCGAGCAGCTCCAGCAAGAGCTCTCTCTCTCTCTCTCTCTCTCTCTCTCTCTCTCTCTCTCTATATATATATATATATATATATATATATATATATATATATATATATATATATATATATATATATGTGTGTGTGTGTGTGTGTGTGTGTGTGTGTGTGTGTGTGTGTACGCGCGCGGGCCCGCACGCGCGTGGGCCATTTAGACTAGCCGGCACCCTCAAGATTATGAAATGGAATGGGTGTTTATGTGGACATAAAAAACTCACTCATAGTCAACCGATACATGTGAGATCCATCCGTGAATCACATGCACTATCCCTCCGGTGCAGCTACCTCCGAAACTGAATGGCACGAATGCCGAACTTAGGGCCTGAATCAGAGGGACAATACGATTCACAAGTTGATCCCACTCGCATCGATTGGTTGTAAGCAAGTGTTCCCCCGTTAGCATATACACCCCTTCCAATGGATACTTTTTCGTGCATCTGCGGACACACACAATCAGACAGCTACATAAAGAAGCATGATTTTACTGTGCCAACATGCACCAATCGGTTCCTGATTTTGAGGTGGGGCTTCGCTCTCCCCCGGCATCCCATTCCGTCCTTCACCCGGTTTCACAGACCCCCCTCTCCCCATGGGTTTTGCTTGGGATTCTCCGACTGTAGACACACGAATTTCGTCGGACCCGAACCCGACTTACGTGTGCCGACGCGGATGCAAACCCGACACGCGGACCCAACTCGCGCGCACCGACGTGGATGCAAACCCGACACGCGGACCCGACTCGCGCGCGCCGATGCGGACCCGGACCCCACTTCAAGAGGGGCCGGCCCCTACTAGGGTCCGAACCCCATAGGGCCGGCCCTAGTAGAACCCGAACCCCATGGGGGGCCGGCTGGCCCTGCAAGGAAAGGGAAGAAAAGGAAAAAAAAGAAAAGAAAGAAAAGAAAAAGGAAAGAAAAGAAAGGAAAGAAAAGAAAAGGAAAGAAAAGAAAGAAAAGGAAAAAAAATACCGCCATGCGCGGGGGGAGGTAGCGTATGACGTCTGCACACACGCGGATCTACGCCGATCCCTCGATCCGACGCACAAGACGAAGCGCTCGATCGCCATCGATTTCGTGCGCAAAGTCCAGCCATAATTGCACCCGCCAGAAAAGGAAAACAACTAAATGTTATTCCCCTCATCAATGGATGAATAAAATCCGGGTAATTATGAGAGAGATACAAAAGGGATTTAAAATTAAAAAGTTCCCATATCTCTCTCCCCACCTCTTTGCCTATAAATAGAGGGGGTGGGGGAAGGAAAAAATGGTCGGGAAATTAAAGACGAAACGCCAGAGCTCTGCAGAAGAGGAGACGCTTCTTCATCGACCCAAGGCTTCACGAGGCACAGTCAAGCCTGTCCCGAGGGATCGGCTTACTGAAAGTCCTCATCAATGTGAAGACCCTTGCACACGAAGATCATCCCTTCGACTCCGTGCACGAAGAAGAAAGCTCGGAGAAGAAGAACCCTTCGACTCCGAAGACGCCAGAAGCAAAGGCCGGAGAAGAAGAGGAGCGGCACTACCCCGTCGTCTCCAACAAGCTTCGACTCCGATCAAGCCCAAAAGCCCGGAGAAGAAGAAGAGCGGCACTACCCCGTCGTCTCCAACAAGCCTTCGACTCCGATCAAGCCCAAAAGCCCGGAGAAGAAGAGGAGCGGCACTACCCCGTCGTCTCCAACAAGCCTTCGACTCCGATCAAGCCCAAAAGCCCGGAGAAGAAGAGGAGCGGCACTACCCCGTCGTCTCCAACAAGCTTCGACTCCGATCAAGCCCAAAAGCCCGGAGAAGAAGAGGAGCGGCACTACCCCGTCGTCTCCAACAAGCTTCGACTCCGATCAAGCCCAAAAGCCCGGAGAAGAAGAGGAGCGGCACTACCCCGTCGTCTCCAACAAGCTTCGACTCCGATCTAGCTTAAAAGCCCGGAGAAGAAGAGGAGCGGCACTACCCCGTCGGCTCCAACAAATCCTCGATCCCGATCAAGCCCCAAAGCCCGGAGGAGAGAAGCGAAGCGTCATCACCCCAGCGTCTTCGACAAACGCCTGCCCCATCCACGAAGAAGAAAGCCTGGAGCAGATCGTCTGAAGCGTCGCTACCCCGTCGTCTTCATCAACAAAAGCCGACGCTACAACCGTCGCACGGAGACCGTCGCTACCCTCGTCGTCTTCATCAACAAAAGCCGACGCCACAACCGTCGCACGGAGATCGGTGCTACCCCCACCATCTTCGAAAGCATTCTTCGACTCCGATCACGCCAAAGAAGCCCGGAGAAGAAGAGAAGTCCAGTCGACACGCAAATCGTCGAAGCACCGGAGAAGCAGCCCACGTCGTTCGAAGAAGAAGATCGAGTTGACGCTGAAGCTAAAGCCGACGCAAGAAGCCAAAGCAAAAGCCCCAGTAAAGCCCGTGCCAAAGCAACGCAAGTGCCAAAGCCAAGCGACTACGCCGGCCACGAGCAAAAGCACCGCACGTTCTAGCCGATACGACGCGAAGTCCGGAAGAACGAAAGCATCGCAAGTCTCTCCCAGCTACGTCCAAGTGCAAGCGCCGAAGCAAAGCAAAAGCCAGAGCCACGCCGGAGTCAAGCCAAAGCCAAAAAGCCAAAGCCAAAGCCAACGCCAAAAGCTAGATCGACGCCGCGAACCGACGATCAAGGACACTGAGGTCAAGCAAGGAACGAGGAAGACGCGAAGACCGAGGAACGAAGCCGAAAACCCCCTAGCCGAGAAAGCGCGAAGCACGGAAGGGACAAAGCAACGGTGGACATTCCTTAGCCTCTCCAAAACCCTCTCCCTGTAAAACCCCTGTCCTGGGCAGCCCCTTCAGAGCTCTCGCACGAACACCACGTGGAGACGCGGATCAAAGGGATCCCCCAGAAGATCTTTCCCACAATCCCCTGATCAAAACTCGCCGCAACCCGGACTCGCTACACCCGAGCAACCCGGGTCCCGGCCACAATTGTAATCTCGTGTGATTCGCAATAAAGACGACCCGCGCTTTTTTTCGCGTCCACAGATTTCTGGCACGCCCGGTGGGACCTCTTCTCCTTTCATCCGTACGGCTGAAGAAGCTGCTTGAAGTTTGCAATGGCCGGAACGAACAACGACGTGTTTGCTCCAAGCCTCTCACCAATCGCCGAGTCTCCTCTACTCCGACACGGTGATCCAGTAAATCCGGAGGGTGATGCTCCTCCAATGGTGCGCGTCTATACTCGGCGTACTCGGACTCTTGCGGACGTCTTCGTGCCAGAAGCTACTACCGAAGATGCTCGCCAAAGCGCCGATGAGGCCCTGGTGCATGAAGAAACGAGCCTCGATCCTGGAGCCCATGTCCAGAAGTTTGGGGAGGACCAGCCCCAACCCCGAACCCGTTCGGGTTCTCCAGCAGACGTTGCACCTCCTCTGCAGGGGGCAAACATCAATCATCAGCCAGAAGCAAGTCGGCGTAACTACGTCTCCGATGATGATGGCGAGGATGCGAACATGCAACACCGAGACGTTCTCCGTCACCATCCTCCGTCCGCTCTTCAGCTCCAAGTCATGCAGATGAACGAGCACATGGCGCAGATTACTCGGCTAATGGAGGAGAAGGATCGTCACATCAACACTCTGCTCCAAAAGCTAAGCGCAAAGGACGCTGCACCAGTCGGCCAACCCGTCGCTTCTCCAGTAGCCGCTCCAGTTCCGTCTTCAACTCCCGCTCCTACAGAGGTTGTTCCGACGATTCAAGCAGTTACTCCAGCGCTCTCTTCGGCTCCCATCCCAGTGGAAGTCGTCTCCCCAATGCCAGCCTCGGTGGCCACACAACCTCCGGCAGCGGCTGCGATGAGTGCTCAGCAAGTCCAAGCATTGATAGCCGACATGATGCGATCCCACGGCAGTAGCCTTCCTCCGATCACGGCGGCATACCCGAAGCCCTACACTATGAGGATCCAGCAGCTACGCTTCCCGGACGGATTCCAGCCGCCAAAGTTTCAGCACTTCGATGGAAAGGGAAATCCGAGACAGCACGTCACCCACTTCATCGAGACCTGCAATAATGCCGGCACATATGGCGACGAGATGGTGAAGCAATTCGTTCGCACCCTCAAAGGCAACGCGTTCGACTGGTACGTTGATCTTCTTGCAGGGACCATCGACAGCTGGGACCAGATGGAAAGGGAGTTCCTCAATCGCTTCTACAGCACCAGACGTACAGTCAGTATAACCGAACTCACCGCCGTCAAGCAAAGGAAAGATGAGCCAGTGATCGACTGCATCGACAGGTGGAGGAACCTCGCGCTGAATTCACGAGACCGCTTGTCTGAAGACTCGGCCATCGAGATGTGCACCCAAGGCATGCACTGGGGTCTGCTCTACATCCTCAAAGGTATCAAGCCTCGGTCTTTCGAAGAACTCGCAACTCGGGCTCATGACATGGAACTCAGCCTAGCAAACCGCGGGGACTTGAAGAACAAGGACTTCTTGAAGATAGAGAAGAAGGACAAGCCACCGGCAACGAAACTGAAACAAGTCAATGTTGCTGACGTCGCTTCAACCTCCAAGCCGCTCAAGATCGGTGGCAAGCCAGATCAGAAGAAGGGAGTCGCCATACCACCGCCTCCGCCGCTAAGACAAAGGATGACTCTCGAGGAGCTCGAAGCCAAGGAGTACCCTTTCCCAGACTCGGAAGTCTCCTCCATGTTCGACCAGCTGCTGCAAGAGAAGATGATAGAGCTCCCTCCTTCAAAGAGGCCCGAGCAGATGCATCGTGTCGACGACCCTCTCTTCTGCAAATACCACTGGGTGGTGAGTCATCCCATCGAAAGATGCTTCGTCTTCAAGGAAAGAATCATGGCGCTCGCTAAGCAAGGGAAGATAGAGATCGACTCCGGGAAGGTTGCTACGGCCAATATGACGTCCATCACCTTCGGCTCCTTCTCGCTAGTACTCGTCGCTGCTCGACGAAGCATGCCCAAATTGCGCATCAATCGTCAAGCTCCAATCGCTAAGTCAACTTCCCAGCCGAAAGTCTCAAAGCGACGTCAACATACTCCTGCGCTCACCGAGGAGGAAACACCGCTGCCCAGGGGGCAATCATCGCTCATGCCAGTACCTCTTCCAAGCAATACTGCATCCCAACGAACGCTCCAAAGGAGATACGAGCAAGGAGATCCAGAAGTCGGTTTGCTGGGCCAGCCTTCGGGCAAGTTTGACTACTACGTCCTCTACTCAAAGCCTTCGTCCGTTTTGGTCAACGAAATCAAGCCCACCGGCTGGGAATCGGAAGACGCGCCAGTAGAGCCTCGAGAAGAGCAAGTCCCTTCCAGTCAAGCTACGTCCCAATACGCTCTCCAGAAAAGATACGAGCAGGGAGATCCGGAAGTCGGTCTGCTGGGCCAGCCTTCGGGGAAGTTCGACTATTACGTCCTCTACTCAAGGCCTCTGTCCATTCCAATCGACGAAATCAAGCCCACCGGCTGGGGATCGGAAGACGAGCCAGTAGAGGCTCAGGAAGAACAAGTGCCTTCGAGGGAACCAGTTGCTTCTGTCGACCATCATCCTAGCGAAGGGGAATCCACCGACGAAGAAGCATGGATCATGCTACCGCGGCGGCGAAAGCCGTGGCAAGAAAAGAAGCTCAAACAAGACCGTGTGATGAGGGGATTCACCAAGCGGAGGACCTACAAGAAGAAAGGTAAGGCTCCAGGGAGGAAGGCGTTCAAAGTGCCGCCAGCAAGCCAAGACGATATCCTTCAGCAAAGTCTTCCAGAGCCGACAACTTTGCAAGAGTTCTTCCCGGATCACTTCCTCCCAGTGGACCAACACGTCAAGGTGTCTTGTTGCATGGTCGAAGTCCATGAAGTGTCGGAAGGAAAGAACGAAGGCGAAACTTCTGAAGAAGGCGACTCCACCGATGAGGGGGACGACTCCAACGATGGGGGCACCGCGGCTCACGACGAAGCGATCTTGCATATGCCTCTCGTAGAAGCTTTGCATCTTCCGAAGAAGGCTCGCCTAGCAATGGCGGCGGCCTTGGCCGATCCAGATAGCTACAAAAGGAAGAGGAAGGACGATCAAAGACGCAAAGCTGTGGCCTCGTGTGATGCGACGATAACCTTTTCAGATGAGGACCTGCAACTCGGGGCGCGATTGCACAACCGACCTCTTTACGTCTCGGGATACATCAAGGAGAAGCCAGTGAACCGAATCTTGTTGGACTGTGGCTCTGCCGTCAACATCCTGCCCATCCAGACAATGCGGCAACTCGGCATCACCGACGACCAGCTCTCACCAAGTCAATTGGTCATTCAAGGCTTCAACCAGGGCGGACAGTCCACCGTCGGAATCATTCGTTTGAAGCTTTCCATCGGCCCACTGGATACAACGGTCCTCTTCCACATCATCGATTGCCAGACGTCATATCGCCTCATGTTGGGAAGACCATGGCTGCATGAGAACGGCATCGTGGTCTCCACCTGGCACCAGTGCCTCAAATACTACGAAGAAGGCGTGGAGAGGTGCATAGTTGCGGACGACAAGCCATTCAACGAGGCCGAGGCACACCTGGCCGACACTAAGTTCTACCAAGCAAAGGGCCTGGTCGCGGAAGTTCTGCCAGCTAAAGCTCCTCGAGCCCAAAAGATTGAAGAAGTGAAGCAGGACAAGACTCCTCTTCCCGTAAATTCGACGCCACCCTCTGACGAGGCAAGACTCAAGGTCCAAGGAACGCCGAAACCTGGGCAAAGGATGCGCATCAGCTTCGAGCCAAGAGCAACGCAACATACCCCGTTGCCGATCCAAACGGTGCCTGTCCTGCATCTCGCGCCTCAGTGGCTCCGTAAATCCGAGTGATCGCCTTCTACTCCGACGAGGAAGATGGCCCCGTCGTTATCTCAGGCCAACGTCATCACTCTACAAGAAATGACAGTGCCATTACCTAGCCTGACGCAAGCTCCGAACCCAAGCAGACCTGTCGAATCAGCAGACCTCGAGCAACTCGGATTCAAACCGGAAGGGAGTTGGGGGCAAAATGCTGCCAAGTTGCTGTTTAGAGCTGGCTACAACGAGGAAAGCGCCATGGGCACACTTTCGCCAGCAGCAACTCCACATGGGATGACGAGAACTCAAGCTCGGCTATTTCAAAACGGAGAACAAATTCCCCCGAACCGCCGAGGCATCGGCTCCAATCAAGCTCCATTGGTCATCAGAACCACAGCAAAGAAGACCTTCACCTCGAACTACATCGAGGCGAGGATGGTAGATGAAGCAGCTGAAGGATCGACAATCTCCGATGCACACTCCACCTACCTCAGCCATCCAGACAACAGAAGAGGACGACGACGGGCTCGATGCCAAGCCTTGTTCCGAAAGCAAACCAGAGGTGGTAAAGACTGGTCGAATCGAAAACGCACATCCGTGTTCGAGAGGCTCGGGCCAGTCAAACAATCAAAGAAAAAGTCGGCGTTCGATCGTCCGGGGATGCCAATCGAGGACTTTGTCTCAACACCCACCCACCCACCCAGAGCTACCGTCAATCATATCTCCATTACAGATCCCGACAACGGTGACACTTCTACTTCGGACGACGAGTTACCCGATGCCCCGCCAGTCCTCGAAGAAGGGGGGCAGTCCACCGTTGATGACTTGAAGGAAATCAACTTGGGCACGGAGACGGAGCCTCGGCCTACATTCGTCAGCACGCTCTTGACTCCTGAGGAAGAAGCCGCATACATCAAACTGCTTAAAGAATACAGAGACGTCTTCGCATGGTCCTACAAGGAGATGCCGGGCCTCGATCCAAAAATCGCAGTGCACCAGCTCAGCGTCAAACACGGAGCCAGCGCTATCAAGCAAGGACAAAGACGCTACCGGCCAGAACTGATACCCCAAATAGAAGGCGAAGTCAACAAATTGATCAAAGCCGGCTTCATTCGAGAGGTCAAGTACCCGACATGGATCTCTAGCGTCGTCCCCGTCAAAAAGAAGAACGACCAAATCCGAGTGTGCGTGGACTTCAGAGACTTGAACAACGCATGTCCAAAGGACGACTTCCCCTTGCCAATCACGGAGCTAATGGTCGATGCGATGACTGGTCACGAGGTGCTCACTTTCATGGACGGATCATCGGGCTACAACCAGATTCGGATGGCACCCGACGAGGAGCTCACGGCATTCCGCACACCGAAAGGAATCTACTGCTATAAGGTAATGACGTTTGGCTTGAAGAACGCGGGAGCCACCTACCAGCGAGCTATGCAGAAGATCTTCGACGACATTCTTCATCAAAACGTGGAGTGTTATGTCGACGACCTCGTAGTGAAATCCAAGAAGAGGTCGGCACATCTACAAGATCTTGAGCTAATCTTCAAACGACTTCGAAGGTACCAACTCCGCATGAATCCGCTCAAGTGCGCGTTCGGAGTCTCCTCGGGCAAATTCCTCGGCTTCGTCATCCGACATCGTGGCATTGAGATAGATCAATCCAAAATTGATGCTATCATCAATATGCCCGCACCAAAGACAGTGCAAGACCTCAGAGGCCTCCAGGGGCACTTGGCGTATATCCGAAGATTCATCGCCAACTTGGCTGGAAAGTGCCACCCTTTTAGCCGCCTCATGAAGAAAGGAGCGCCGTTCACATGGGATGAAGCGTGCCAAGAAGCACTCCAAAACATCAAAGCATATCTACTGAAGCCGCCAGTCCTATCAGCACCGGTTCAAGGGAGGCCGCTCATCCTCTACATCGCCGCACAGGAGCAATCCTTGGGGGCACTCCTGGCCCAGAACAATGAACTTGGCATGGAGACAGCTTGCTACTACTTAAGTCGCACTCTCGTCGGCGCGGAGCTGAATTACTCCCCAATCGAGAAGGTCTGCTTAGCGCTCATCTTCGCCACGAAAAAGCTGCGACACTACATGCTCGCTCACACCATCAGACTCGTCTCAAAGGCCGACCCACTCAAATACATCATGTCGAGACCAGTGCTTTCCGGACGTCTAGCCAAGTGGGCCCTGCTGCTACTTGAATTCGACATCACCTTCGTGCCACAGAAAGCGGTTAAAGGGCAGGCCCTCGCGGACTTCCTCGCAGAATACCCTCTCCCGGCAGAATGGGAGTTATCAGAAGATCTCCCAGATGAAGAAGTGTTCTCCGTCGATATCGCCCCACCTTGGAAAATGTTCTTCGACGGTGCAGCTAGGCAGGACATAGCGGGAGCCGGAGTCATCTTCGTCACCCCGGACAACGAAATACTCCCCTTCTCATTTCTGCTCTCGGAATCATGTTCCAACAACGTGGTAGAATATCAAGCCCTACTCATCGGTCTCGAGCTGGCCGACGAAATGAAGCTTCAAGGACTAGAGATCTTTGGCGACTCTTAACTCGTGATCCAGCAAGTCCTGGGGGCATACGAAGTCAACAAGGAAGACCTGGTACCGTTGCATGCGCAAGCTGTGAAGCTCCTCGAAAAACTCAAGGCTGTTTCCATTCAACACGTTTCCAGAAACCTCAACCAGCAGGCTGACGCACTCGCAAATCTGGCGGCTACACTCTCGTTACCAGATAAACGTTCGCTCGTCGTCCCTGTCTGCAGGAGATTCGTGATCATCGAAAAAGAGGGTCCGCCCAAGGTACCAGTTCAAACCAACGCGGTGCATGTCCTCGAGATTAAAGAACAAGACTGGAGGCAACCGTTTGTGGAGTATCTCGTTCATGGTAAACTCCCCGAAGATCCGAAGCGCAAAAGTGACATCCGTCGACGATCTCTAAGGTTCTACCACTTCAATGGCGAACTGTACCGACGAAGCTATGACGGCACACTCCTGAGGTGCCTCGCAAAAGAGGAAGCAGAAGCCGCGCTCGAAGAAGTACACGCTGGAATCTGTGGATCGCACCAGTCCGGTCCGAAGCTTCACTTCCGCGTCAAGAGGATGGGATACTACTGGCCTACCATGATCAAAGACAGCTTGGAGTACGCGAGAAGATGTCAAGTTTGCCAGATGCACGGGGACTACATCCGCCAAACTCCGGAGCCTTTACACCCAACAATCGCGTCTTGGCCCTTCGACGGATGGGGTCTCGACATCGTCGGTCCTCTGCCCAAGTCATCCAAGCAACATCTCTACATCTTGGCGGCAACGGACTACTTCTCCAAGTGGGCCGAAGCAATACCGTTGAGGGAAGTTACAAAGTACTCAGTCATCAGCTTTATCCAGAATGACATCATCTTCCGCTATGGAGTCCCCCGCTACATCGTAACAGATAACGGGAAGCAGTTCAAGAATGCTGCCGTCAGCCAGTTCTGCGCATTGTACAACATTAAGCAGAATTGTTCGACGATGTACAACGCTCCGGCCAACGGTCTGGCAGAAGCCTTCAACAAGACTCTGTGCAAGCTGCTGGAGAAAACCGTCTCGAAGACAAAGAAAGATTGGCACGAACGCATGGGCGAAGCACTATGGGCTTACCGAACGTCCTTCCGCACGCCGACACAAGCAACGCCGTATTCCCTCGTCTATGGCGTGGAAGCCGTTCTTCCGCTCGAGCTCCAGATCCCGTCACTCAGGATAGCAGTCCAGGAAGGCCTCACCAGCGATGACAACGCCCAGCTCCGCCTAGCAGAATTGGAAGCACTTGATGAAAGACGCCTCGAAGCTCAACAACGTCTGGAGTGTTATCAGGCCAGGCTCTCTCGCGCCTTCAACAATAAGATTCGTCCTCGATCATTCTAGATAGGGGAACTGGTGCTGGCGGTCAAACGCCCCATCATTCTCTCGCATCGAGGAGGGAAGAAATTTGACGCCAAATGGGATGGCCCGCATTCCGTCAGGGAAGTCTACTCCAACGGCGCTTACCTCCTCACCACGCCAGAAGGGCTGACACTCGGCCCTATCAATGGCAAGTACCTCAAAAGGTACTATGCCTAAAGCAAGGCCACACCCCTTGTTCAAAAAAAAAAAAAAAAAAAAAAAAAAAAGAACTACGTGCGACTTGATCCCCCTTAGGGGGGTACGTAGGCAGCCTGAGAAGTTACTTCAGGTTCAGTCCGACCAAAAGAAAAAGACAACAAAGTTCCATGGAAAGGGTGTGGCAAAATGAGGCGATATTATTAATGAACCGAAGGTAGTACATTGCATAAGTTCTGAAAAAAAAAAGAGCCACAATGAAACCAGGAACAACTAAAAGAAGGTGTCCAGAGCTTGGAGACGGCGCAGCAGCTCCTCCCTAGTCGCCTCCACTCTCTGAAGCTCCACGGGACGAGCAGCCAGAAGCTCGCGACGGGTTGCCAAGTCCGACTGCTGCCTCAAGTGACTCGCCTTCAAAGCGCTCTCCGCGGCCTCGGCCCGCTCCAAACGAGACTCCGCCTTTCTAAGTGAGGCGCGCGCAGACTCCAACTTCCTCTGGGCCTTCGACAGGCTGGACGTAGCCTCCGCAAGTTGATGCTCGGACTGACTTAAACTCGCCTCAGCGGCCTCCAGCTCAGAAAGGGAGCTCCCCTCCAGCAAAGCCCGCCGGGATCGATAAGCCTCGCTATCGGTCACAAGCAGGTTCATCTGATCGACGAAAAGAGAGCTGTCAACTTTGAACTCCGCCAGGCTCGCGCAAAACTCCGCACCATCCGTCGACCACCAGTCCTGGAGGGCGCCAAGGCCGGCAGTTTGGAAAGGCTCCAACGTCGACTTGATGTACTGCCGACAGCTCGAAAGAAGGAACTCTGAGACCCTGCTCCTCGGCCTTAAAACCGGACGAGGCGCCTCGGAGTAGGTAGGCAAGACCCTCCCTGCCGCTGCAACTGCCACAGGAGCCGCCTGCGCCAACAAGGGTGGTGGAACCGGAGAAACCTCCGTTGCCGCTGCAACAACCGTCTCCACCAAAGGGCACGAGGGCACAATCATCGGGGAATGCCGCTTGTCGACGCTCGAGACTTCAGCCTCCTCGCCAAAAGACAAGGCGTCGACATCGATGTCGTCCAGGTTAATGTCGCCCCTAGGGAAGTTCTCCCCGCAAAGTCCGAGGAGATCCAGATCATCCGGAGGGATATCTAGCCCACAGGGTTCGGGCACTTCCTGCGCGGCACCGGCGGACGAATGCCCAAGAGGCGCCTTTGAGGAACTCGCTCCGCGCTCTACCACTATAACAGAATCTGGTCAAAAGAAAGAAACGGTGCTCAGCGTGATAAAACTTCCTGAACGTAGAGGGCAAATAAAATGAAGAGAGCTCCATACCTGTGTGGTCAGACGAAGCGGTCCTAGACGGAGGAATCACCTCATCTTTCAGAAGTCCAGGCTCCTCGGCGTCCTCCGCCAGACAAGGAACTCTCGGGACCATCCCGCGAGGAATGCACACTTTTCTTCTCTTGGGAGGGACACCCTCAACTTCGGCCTTCGGGAAACAAGATGCCCTAGGGGCACTAGTAAGCTCGACATCCAGCACCGGAACGAAAGAAGGGACACGACGAGCGCTGGAAAGACGACTACAGCTCCTCTGCGCTCTTTGAAGCCCCAGTCGGAGGCGGCGGTCCTCCACTCCCGCGGAATGATTGAAGCAGAAATTCCGGAACCCGCTGCTCACCAAGACATCGACTGGAAAACTCGCAAGTAAAGGGGAAACTCGCCCTTCAACCCACTTGCGGTATTCCGAAGTGGCGGCATCCCGAAATCCGAATTTAGCCCCAGGAAAGAAACTACCGCCAGTCAAGCGAGCGTAGAGAGAAGCCCACAGACGGTAACCCTCCTGCGGACTGATACGCCCCGGCAGCTGCTGAGGCATGCCAGGGACTTCCTGCCGAAACCCCTGTTGGCGAGCAAAGCGATGGGGGGAGTACTGCTCCACCTCCACCACATCCCCCTTGCGCCAAACCAAGTAGCCAGGACGGCAGCTGACCATATTCCAGTAGAGACTGTCTGGGAGCTCCTCGTTATCGTATACAGTCGATCTCTCCAAGGGCAGCACCGAATGCTCCGACAGGAATTCGAAATCGACGCTCCCCATCCTCCTCAAAAGGGTGCGAGCACACTCTCTCAGACGCTCCCAACTGATAAAGGCGTTCAAGATCCCTCCTATCCCGGGCAAGAAAGGCAGCTCAGCTGGATGCCCTCGTCTGGCAAAGATCCCCTTCGGGAAATGCAGAGCTATCCACCCGTACAAATAATGCAAAGGTCCGAATGCAGTCGACCGGCCGAGCTCCTCTCTGGCCTTATCAAAGCCAGACAAGTCCCAGTAAGTCCCGCTGAGAGCCCGATACAAGGCGCATAGTATGGCCGGGGCTAGATTGAAGAGCTCGCCCCTCTCCATCCTGGAAGCAGCAAGGAAGGTCCCCGAACGAATAGCCTCCCCAGAACACGGAAGCACGAACCGGCAGAGGAAGATGACCAGCCCGGCAGCTCGGTAAACCGATCGCCACTCCTCGCTGTCACGTTTCAGGCCAAGGAGTTCCCAGGGGCACTGCTTCTCCTCCATTGAGTGCTTCTCTCGAGCCAAGGAGTCGATAGGCCTCACAAAGGAGCGAAGCGGAGGTCTCTGCATCTGAGCGATCTTCCACATCGGGTGAGCCGAAGGCGCTGGAGACCTATACTCGCCTCTGAACCAAAAGTCGACCCAAGAAGAAGGACGCACTCGGTCTGATTGGTCCCGCGCCGCAATGATAGCATGTGCCTTGAACAGAAGAAGGCAAGAACTCGGAGCGTAGCTGCTGTCCAGCAGATCCTTCAAGGTTGGCACCTCCTCTTGGTAGTAATTCCGTACCTCGGGGCATCCGAAAATGATATGGACGTCGCGAAGCGAGATGCCTATCTCCCCCGCCCCAGTAAGGAAGGTGTTAGTTTCCGGACACCAAAGCTCACAAAGTGCGCGGTACATCCCCTCCGGACGACTGTACTCTCGACGGGCCGGCGCCAGAAATTTGGCCAATAAGTTCATCTCAGGTTCTGCGCCAAAGACCTCATAGAGCTCGTCCATCCATTCGCGAAAGCCGCAAAGGTACTGGACGTCTCCCTGAGGCCAAGAGTCGGTGCCCCATCGGGTCAGCCTGGCGCATATCTTCGAGGCAACAACTGGCGTAGGCACGAACTCTTCATCGCAATGATGGAACGGAAGACTCAAACTCGGCCGCAGAAGCTTCATGGAGATCCCTTCATCAGTATGAATCTTCTCGCTTAATTTCAGCATCCCGCAAGTCGCATCCGCGACTCCATCTTCCGTGATGCGCTCGTGCACAAAGACACGGAGCAACGACAGAAGGTCTTCCCGCCTTGAGCTGCGGTGGCGGCGCACACGAGTGTAAGGAAAACAAAGGCATTTCCTCCCGTCGAAGAAGTCCTCATCTATCCAGCCCGAGGAAGTCAAACTCTCGAAGACGCGAACCCTGGAAGACCAGGAAGGGAGGCAAGTCAAGACAAGTGCACAAAAAAAAAAAAAAAGGGGCCCGGACCCCTGTCAAGAGGATTGCCCGATTCGAGGTCACTCTCCAGCCAGCCCGCACCCGTGTCGCGACCCGTGCGCCACGAGCCGACACTATTACTATCGGCACCTTCGGGGCAAAAAAAAAAAAAAAAATCAAAGGAGGGGGGGGGCCCACAGACCCCTCTCCCCCAATCAGCGCCCGACAAAGGAGAACAAGGGGGGAGGGCCAGCAGCTCCTCTCCCCCAATCGGAATCGCCAAAAAAAAAAAAAAAAAGGGGGGGGGGGGGCCCACCACCTCTCTCCCTCCTCCGTTCCGATCGGACCCGAGCCCGACGAAACCGCCGCCGCGCCCGCCCGACTCAGAGTCGCACCGGCGGCCGCCATCGTTGCATTTGCGACCGCGTCGGGCCTCCGGGCCACTCGCTCCCGGACCCCGCGTCGCGCGTACTGCAGCCCGCGCTGTGGGCCGTCGCCGCCGCTGCCTGCTCCGACAGCGCGCCGCCTGCCGCCTTCGCGGACCAGGAAAAAAAAAAAAAAGGCAGCAGCAGTCTGCACCGCGCCCCCCTCCCCAATCAACACCCGACACAAAAGAAAAAAAAAAAGGAGAAAAGAGAGAAAGAAAAAGGTAGGGCCTGCAGCCCCCCTCCTTCGCCGGCCCGACTCCGCCCGCGCGCCACCTCCGCTGGCCGTCGCGCCCGACCAAGCCGCCACCGCGATGCCCCAGCCTCTGGCCTCGCACCACCCGCGCCCGGGCCCGCCACCGCGAGGCCCCAGCCGCCCCGCGCCAGGGCCCCTCCGCGCGTGCCGCAGCCACCGCCCGGCCTCCGGCCCTGCACCCAGCGCCGCCCGCGCCCGACCACCCGCACGCCGCGTGCCCGCACGCAGGCCGGCCTCCGGCCCTGCACCCTGCGCCGCCAGCGTCCGGCCCCACGCCCCGCGTTGCACCCGCGCGCCGCCCCCGTCTCGACCCCGCGCGCCGCCTCCTTCGTGGACCCAGTGCGCTGCCTCGCCCAGCGCGACCCGCGTGCTCGCCCCGCCGCCTTCGCGAGCCACCGCTGCTGCTGCCGCTGTGCTGAGCGAACAAAAAAAAAGAAAGAGCAAGCGGGAAAAGAAAAAGAAAAAGGAAAAAAAAAAAAGAAGAAAAGAAAAGAAAAGAAAAGAAAAGAAAAGGAAAGAAAAAAGAAAGAAAAAGAAGGAAAAGGAAGGAAAGAAAAAGAAGGGCCCGCGAGCCACTGGCACCCGCACCGCAGCCCGCGCGCCGCTCGGCCACCGCCGCGGCACCCCGGCCTTCGCGCGCGCCGTAGCTAGCCACCGTCGCTACTGCTGTACTCCGCGCACACAAAAAAAAAAAAAAAAAGAGAAAGGAAAGGGGAGCTTCGCCTCGCTTGCAATGGCTCCACCTCCTCCTCATCGCGCCGAGGTGCGTCACCATCGCCAACACTCCGCCGGGGTGCATCGCCTTCATCTTCGCGCCTTCGTCACCCGCGCGCCGCCATGGGACTACGTCGAGACATGCTGCCTTCGTCTTCACGCTCCCGTCTCTCCTAAGTCGCCTTCGGACATCGTGCAACGGTCGCCGTCGACAATCGGCCTCGTCATTGCGCTCCCACACCGAGGGAGGGGCGACAGTCCTCCGCCGAGATGCACCGTCGCCGTCATCGCACTCCAGTCGCCCTCGCGCAAGTCTCGAACTCCGTGCAACGGCCACCTTCGACGTCCGTGCAAACTTCGGAGCAAAAGAAGTCCGCAACGAGGAAGATGATCGAAACCCTAGCGAGGGTCTTCTCCGCAAGCAGGAGCCGCCGCCGCCGATGAAAGAGCCGACAACTAGGAAGACGGAGCAAGTTGCGTGCAATCCCAGGCAGCACTGTTTCGACTGCGGTCTCCAAGCTCCAGCCTTTCGCAAAAAAAAAAAAAAGGGATGAAAGGGGTAGGGGCTCTTAAATAAGCCACCAGGCCCATCCAAGAAAGGAATCAAGGACAAGTGCTCTACGATTCTTACGCGTCCAAACCCGACACGTCCTCATCAACACACTCGTCCTTGAGGGGGCATTTGTAGACACACGAATTTCGTCGGACCCGAACCCGACTTACGTGTGCCGACGCGGATACAAACCCGACACGCGGACCCAACTCGCGCGCACCGACGTGGATGCAAACCCGACACGCGGACCCGACTCGCGCGCGCCGATGCGGACCCGGACCCCACTTCAAGAGGGGCCGGCCCCTACTAGGGTCCGAACCCCATAGGGCCGGCCCTAGTAGAACCCGAACCCCATGGGGGGCCGGCCGGCCCTGCAAGGAAAGGGAAGAAAAGGAAAGAAAAGAAAAGAAAGAAAAGAAAAAGGAAAGAAAAGAAAGGAAAGAAAAGAAAAGGAAAGAAAAGAAAGAAAAGGAAAAAAAATACCGCCATGCGCGGGGGGAGGTAGCGTATGACGTCTGCACACACGCGGATCTACGCGGATCCCTCGATCCGACGCACAAGACGAAGCGCTCGATCGCCATCGATTTCGTGCGCAAAGTCCAGCCATAATTGCACCCGCCAGAAAAGGAAAACAACTAAATGTTATTCCCCTCATCAATGGATGAATAAAATCCGGGTAATTATGAGAGAGATACAAAAGGGATTTAAAATTAAAAAGTTCCCATCTCTCTCTCCCCACCTCTTTGCCTATAAATAGAGGGGGTGGGGGAAGGAAAAAATGGTCGGGAAATTGAAGACGAAACGCCAGAGCTCTGCAGAAGAGGAGACGCTTCTTCATCGACCCAAGGCTTCACGAGGCACAGTCAAGCCTGTCCCGAGGGATCGGCTTACTGAAAGTCCTCATCAATGTGAAGACCCTTGCACACGAAGATCATCCCTTCGACTCCGTGCACGAAGAAGAAAGCTCGGAGAAGAAGAACCCTTCGACTCCGAAGACGCCAGAAGCAAAGGCCGGAGAAGAAGAGGAGCGGCACTACCCCGTCGTCTCCAACAAGCTTCGACTCCGATCAAGCCCAAAAGCCCGGAGAAGAAGAAGAGCGGCACTACCCCGTCGTCTCCAACAAGCCTTCGACTCCGATCAAGCCCAAAAGCCCGGAGAAGAAGAGGAGCGGCACTACCCCGTCGTCTCCAACAAGCCTTCGACTCCGATCAAGCCCAAAAGCCCGGAGAAGAAGAGGAGCGGCACTACCCCGTCGTCTCCAACAAGCTTCGACTCCGATCAAGCCCAAAAGCCCGGAGAAGAAGAGGAGCGGCACTACCCCGTCGTCTCCAACAAGCTTCGACTCCGATCAAGCCCAAAAGCCCGGAGAAGAAGAGGAGCGGCACTACCCCATCGTCTCCAACAAGCTTCGACTCCGATCTAGCTCAAAAGCCCGGAGAAGAAGAGGAGCGGCACTACCCCGTCGGCTCCAACAAATCCTCGATCCCGATCAAGCCCCAAAGCCCGGAGGAGAGAAGCGAAGCGTCATCACCCCAGCGTCTTCGACAAACGCCTGCCCCATCCACGAAGAAGAAAGCCTGGAGCAGATCGTCTGAAGCGTCGCTACCCCGTCGTCTTCATCAACAAAAGCCGACGCTACAACCGTCGCACGGAGACCGTCGCTACCCTCGTCGTCTTCATCAACAAAAGCCGACGCCACAACCGTCGCACGGAGATCGGTGCTACCCCCACCATCTTCGAAAGCATTCTTCGACTCCGATCACGCCAAAGAAGCCCGGAGAAGAAGAGAAGTCCAGTCGACACGCAAATCGTCGAAGCACCGGAGAAGCAGCCCACGTCGTTCGAAGAAGAAGATCGAGTTGACGCTGAAGCTAAAGCCGACGCAAGAAGCCAAAGCAAAAGCCCCAGTAAAGCCCGCGCCAAAGCAACGCAAGTGCCAAAGCCAAGCGACTACGCCGGCCACGAGCAAAAGCACTGCACGTTCTAGCCGATACGACGCGAAGTCCGGAAGAACGAAAGCATCGCAAGTCTCTCCCAGCTACGTCCAAGTGCAAGCGCCGAAGCAAAGCAAAAGCCAGAGCCACACCGGAGTCAAGCCAAAGCCAAAAAGCCAAAGCCAAAGCCAACGCCAAAAGCTAGATCGACGCCGCGAACCGACGATCAAGGACACTGAGGTCAAGCAAGGAACGAGGAAGACGCGAAGACCGAGGAACGAAGCCGAAAACCCCCTAGCCGAGAAAGCGCGAAGCACGGAAGGGACAAAGCAACGGTGGACATTCCTTAGCCTCTCCAAAACCCTCTCCCTGTAAAACCCCTGTCCTGGGCAGCCCCTTCAGAGCTCTCGCACGAACACCACGTGGAGACGCGGATCAAAGGGATCCCCCAGAAGATCTTTCCCACAATCCCCTGATCAAAACTCGCCGCAACCCGGACTCGCTACACCCGAGCAACCCGGGTCCCGGCCACAATTGTAATCTCGTGTGATTCGCAATAAAGACGACCCGCGCTTTTTTCCGCGTCCACACCGACATCAGTTAAAATTCTCGATTTTGCCTCTTGTTTGTTTCTCAAAACCTAGAGAGTTGGACAGTTCAGTCCAAACCCTAGGTATATTAACTGAAAGTTCAGTCATTCCCTTCATTTTCGGTTGCTTGAGGTGACAATCTCACCGTAGCGGGGCTGCGTCGAAGCTATGATCTCACCAGAGTGGGGTTGTCTCGTGGCTGTGATCTCATCGGAGCGAGGCTGCGTCAAGGCTACAATCCCTTTTGAAATATGACTTCTTTTTAAAATATTTGGAAGTCTTTAACTATCGATTTTCTAAATAGGTGGTGGAACGAGGATAAAACTATTAACTGACCATACTCAGATTTGTCAAAACCTTCAACCAAACACTGGTTTATGGATTGAAATCCCTCCCCCCGTGCTAATCTCATTCTTATGTTTAATTTGCCAAACCGGGAACCAAACACAACCTATAAATTTGAAAGAATAGATTCAACCAATCGGCGAAAAAGCGAAATTGTGTTTAGGTTGATAATGAGGTGATCAGAGACCAATTAGTAGGCACATCAGAGTAGGTGAGAGACCTTTCCTTCCTCTAGAAGCAAGGAAGAAAGAAGAGGAAGGTGATGCAGATGGTTGCAACGGCCCTAACATGGAGTCAAACATTGGTGAAAACTTGGGACGCTAGCAATTGACATTTTACTGGTTTTTTTTTTTTTTTGTACCCACATTACTAAACGATCGGTCTCAAATCACCCAACATTAAATTAAAAATTTACCACTCATGTCCCTTGACTTTTTTTTTGTTTCATTACTAAGTGCATCCGCCGCCGCCACCTCTTGCTTCCTCGTCATCCTCTTTCCTTCCTACACCTGCTCCCTGGCGGAATGGCAATGGTGACGACATACATAGGCGACGACAGACAAAGGAGGGGTGCATTCATTTTGGGTTGATGTGCACCAGGAGTTTGGGACGGATCAGCCCTATCCCGAATCCATCCCGTTTAATTTTATCCCTACCCATACTTGTTCCAAGCCCGCATCAAGTTTCAGGGGCAATTTTAAAAACCGTCCCAAATAGCAATGGGAAGACCCATACCTATCCCGCTCCGTTTATACTTTGCGGGTCGGATCGGATTGACTACTACAGGGTGAGATAAAATCCGGATTTATGATTGAGTGTAGTAAACTATATTGGATATCAATATAAGTCCAACCAATTGGTTACTAACATTAACATATATACATAGTAAAGTCCGAAACCTATCCAAACCCGATCGGGTTTCAAATATAAATCCCAAACCATCCCCAAACTGTTTTCTAGCACCCCAAACCTTTCCCGATAGGTTCGAGTCGGTTAACCCGGTCAATTGCCACCCCTAATGTGCACCCATCAATTCGGGGACACTTAGTGATTCGGTGGGCAACCCAACTTCCAGGGCCTTGTTGGCTACAACATATTTGGTTCGCTGCAGTTATAACCAGCGAGTCAACTTTGCACTTCGTCGACTGTCTGGTTCGTTGTAGTTTTTGAAAATCGGTACAGTTCCAACTACCACCCATACAAAATCATGTAGTTGGAACATAAAGCAAAACGTTGCATGTTGCAATTGCACACATTGCGTCTCCGCTGCACGGTGTAGTGCTAACTGCAGCGAACCAAACAGGCCGTAAAAATCACGGAAGGGTTTGTGTGGTTGCTCTTGCATGGAATAGTTGTGATCCACGTAGCATGTATAATATGTGCCACATTAAAAGCACGTAGCGTCGTTGCCCCACCTCAAGCAGTGTAGATCAACGGTGAAGCCAGAAAAGGTGGTGGTCCTTTCCGGCCCTAGTCGCCGGTCTTCGGCCGGACCGACCCGGTGGTGTCGTTTTCCTTGGTAGCTAGGATATGCTGAGATCGAACCCCATCGACTCGGCCAAAGCGAACATTCGATAGGGCCGGTCGGCCTCATCAGCCACACAATCCTCTCTCTTGTTCTCACGAGTGTTTGGACTTTGGACATGATTGAACCTTGTAGTATGCCCAATACATTTTCTTTTGGCTTTGCAAGTTGTTTACTAGCTGGGCCTTTTTTGAGGGCCGGCGGAGACTCGAAAGGCCGAAGGCCCAATAGGTACCATACAATGTAACCCTATGTATATAAAGAGTGTTCGGGGGCTGGCCAAACCATGTGAGATTTCAGCGAGTTTCTATAAGAGGGGAAGAAACCCTAGGGATGTTTGTACTTTTTGTCAATCTTGGTTTCTAGTGAATTTTCGATCGTCTATCGTTTTTTTTTTATTTGAATTTTTTACGTAAAACAATGTCTCGTGCTTGTGGTTTTTGTGCTTTTGCTTCAATGGCGCAAAAAAATACTCTACTCATGCATTCCCCATCCCAAAAATTTCCGACATGATCGATTCGAGATGGCTCGACAAAGACGACGACAGCGGTGAAAACCCTAAGCTTTGCTCTAATACGATGTTAGGGGTTTGTAATAGAATAGAATACCCCAATATGTATGTACACGAGAGGTACGTGCGAGCCACATATACAAGTGTTTCTAACAACAACCATGTCGGTCAGGAGCGACCGACACGTCTCAAGGTAGAAGGGAGGGGGAGGAGGAAGAAGAAGAGGAAAAAAGGGGTGGGAGGAGGAGTAGGAAGAATAAAGAAAGGAGAAGGAGGAAAGGGAAAGGAAGGTGGATGCAACGCGCGGCCACAGCCGTCAGAGTAGGGAGGAGGAAAAGGGACAGACGAACTCTTATGCGGGTTGTCCTATCAAAATTGGAGACTTTGTGTTGAAATTACATTTGCCCCAAAACTCAAGTTGTAAAGAAAGGCCCTAGATTAGTATATAAGCATAATCCCGATCTCCCCACAGTCGATGTGGGACCATACAAGCTCCCTCACGTGGACAACCACATGGACAGCAAACAAACGGGCGAAACCCCCATATTTGGGTGAGACACGGACCAGCTCTGATACCCTGATGAAATTTTCTTTAATTGCCCCAAAACTCGAATTGTAGAAAAAAGGTCCCAGCTTAGTATATAAGCACAATCCCGATCTTTCCATAACCAATGTGGGACTAAACAAACGTCACATGTGCACCCATCACGTGGACAACAATAGATGAGGGCTAAGGTCTCCGCATCAATTCGGGAGGGTCTAGTAATTTTGCGGGTGCAAATAGCAACTACCTTTCGCCTTTCGACCTAACCTTAAAGCATTTAAGAGAGGAGTGGGGGGTGGGCCTAACTTCAAAGGAGTTAAGAGAGCTAACATAACACTCCGTTTCTTTCTCACCCCGTTCATACCTAATTCGATCTGCAAGAATACTTTGACTAGAGAACTAAGATTCAATTCAACTTCTAGAATTGTATGCAGTTTGTAGGTGAAACAAAATCTTCTTGGCCTTGGATTGAACGGGTAAGTTGTTTATCTAAGAAAAAAGAAAAAACTTCCATTCAGGTTAAACTATTAAAAGTTTTTTTACAGTTTTGGTCCGAAATGATAGAGAGCCCAAAAAAAAACAACCCCCTTAATCAGCAGACAAATTTACGTGTACCATTCTCCATCACTAAAAAGGAATTAAAGCGTACTTCCACTAAAAAAAATCAATTAAAATCCTTAAAACAATCTCTCCGAACCATGCTATCACCGTGGTTCGGGGTTCAGCCATCGACACTTGTTATTTCCGTCCACTAAGGACGGTTTTGGATTGCTAAGATCTACAGGACACAAGGTAAACCCCAGGGGGCTCCCATCCAGGAACGGATCTATGTATAAATCAATTATTATTTTTTAAAAATTTTATGTAGTAAAAGTTTGACTGGTAATTTTTTTTTTTTTTGTTCATGCTTTGCCCCCCTCCCCCCAAATGAAACTATTATGCTTTGGCCCTTATCAGTATAAAATCATTGTTCTGTCCTTGTTTCCATCATAAGGGCCGAGTGATCAAACGGTGGAGACAGGCGTTCATGGTTGGACCCCGAAACACGATGATACAGTGGTTCGGAGTGACTATTTTAAGTCATTTGGAAATTAATTGAAGTCATTTGTATGGTCATAAGGATAGTGATTAATTCTATATTCCAAAGTTAGTTTGTGGGAGAGTCCGAAAGTCTTGAGGGGTGACGTTTTTGGGATCCTTCTTTCCTCATGACTTGGATTAGGTGGTAAATAAATTAAACAATGTGCATGAAGAGAGAGAGAGAGAGAGAGAGAGAGAGAGAGAGAGAGAGAGAGAGAGAGAGAGAGAGAGAGATGCTATTTAAACAATTTGCAGCGACAAAATCTTTGACAAACCAGACACATGCACTAGTGACGGAGCCAGAGCTCAATGCATCGAGAAAAACTTTAATATAATCGTGATACCAGCTCATCTAGTATCACGGGCCAATCACAGGTGTCAAGACCAACCTCTCTCGTGAGGATCACCGTTTAAATCAGAGAAACATATAGGACGCAGTCGGGCTGAGTACGAGCACCTGTCTTGCTAGCTGCGCTGGCTATGATGCACATGTCCTGGTGCTCGAGGGGTGCTCCGATGTTTGTGATTGAACCGTGATACCAACTGCTTTTGTATCACGACTATACCATAGGTTTTTTTTTTTCTAACGCATCGGCAGTTGCACCAAGCAGGCCCCGCCGCTAGCGCATGAGTCTAGTTTGTCAAAGTGTTTGTCGCTGCAGATTGTTCAAATAGCATTACTCATCGAGATATGAGTAGAAATATAGTGAATAAAGAGATAGGGGTTGGTGATAGCGTTACTTTATCTTAGATTATTCGGATCATATTCCTAATTCCCGCAGTATGGGAATTGGGTATGCGGGCCCCGCCGAGAATCAAACAGCCGATCATGCATGACGTACGGTTGTTTATGTTTCATGGGGATGTCATGGTCTCGGTGTACGTGATATAGCATGGGTTTAGGGTTTCATGGATGTCATGGTGTACGCCTTTCATTACTCAACGTGCATGCTGATAGATTTTTTTTTTAGGGGGGTGAGGGGGGTGTTAACGGATAGTCCCACATCGGTAAGGGAGGCATCTAGCACCCGCTTAATACATCTGATGTGGACCTCCCCATACAACCCTGGTTTTGAGGTGCGAAGGTATCTAACATGGTATCAGAGCTAACCCGGCTCCGGCTCCTGCTCCGGGTGCTTCCCACCGATCGTGCCTTGCCATGCGTACTCCGCGTGGGAGGATCCTTGCCACACGTGCTCCGCGTGAGGGGGAGTGTTAACGGATAGTCCCACATCGGTAAGTGAGGCACCCATCACTCGCTTAATATACCCGCTGTGGACCTCCCCTTACAACCCGGGTTTTGAGGTGCGAGGATATCTAGCAGGGGGTATCGACCCCTATCTGTTTATTGGATAAAATAAAAAAAAGATAGGTTCGAGCTAAAGCTGAATCCATCGTAGTCTTTATTTTACATGTTGGTCGAGGATAGGCGTAGCGGACGGTTATGATTCAATTTTGGCTTCAAATCTATCTCTTAAGCTGAGATCAGAACCTCAGAGGATATGGTATACCTTTTAAAATGTAAAGATACTTAGATATGGTTCTTGATTGAATGTTAACTCTGATGATTTTTGTGCACTTCAATATGTTATATATCACTACAAAAAAACAGTTATTACCGACGGACAATATCCGTCGGTAATATTAACTTTCCGTCGGTAATATTTTATAGCGACGGAAGATATTTCCGTCGCCAGCTATCGGGAAAAAAAGTGTCGGGGAAAACAATACGACGGACCAAATATTACCGTCGGTAATAATAATTAATACCGACGGTAATATGAAAGCCGTCGGTAAGATTTAAACAATTAAAAATTAATATAATATATTATTGCCGACGATACATTATAGTCCGTCGGTAATATATAAGACTTTTACCGACGGTTATAATATAACCTGTCGGTAATACTTTATATATTACCGACGGATATATATTTCCAGTCGGTAATAATATATATATTACCAACGGCTATATATTTCCAGTCGGCAATAATATATATATTACCGACGGATATTATATTCCGTCGGCAACTTATTTATAATTTAAAAAAAAAAAAAAACTTTATTACCGACGGAATAATTAATTTCCATCGATAATAAGTATGTTTTTTTTTTAATAAATTTACCTAAATAATGTTATTTAATTCCTGAGATTTACAACAATACCATAATTTATCAAATATTACCATAATTTATAAAATATTACCGCAAATTTTAAAATATTACCTAAATTGATAAAAAATTACAGCAAATTATCAAATATTACCACAATACCCGACAATTATAGACAAGAACAAAAAATAACCACATATTACAAAATAATATTTACACAATTCAAAACTGTGAGATGATACATGCCCTATCTCTACCACCCCCGCCCGCCACCAACGCTGGTGCTCTCATCGATCCCCTAACGCCGCCCTGCTCCTGCAATTAACATGTATTTGTTAAAAAAATGATTTATATCTATAGCTGACGTTAAAAAATCATAAGTTAGCGTGTTTCGGTTTTGAAATAGGTTTGGATTCGATCGGATCGGCATCCGATAATTCGAAGTTGGAATTATTCCGTATTTCGGACTTGTGAGCGAGTTATAATTGGATATTTGACCAATTTACGCTCCGATTCACTGATTTAGAGTCTAAGTGTTGGAAAATCATAAGTTAGCATTTTCGGATATGAAATAGGTTTGGATTTGATCCGATCGTCATCGGATCGGTATCCGATAATTCGAACTTGGAATTATTCTGTATTTCGAACTTGCGAGCGAGTTCTAATTGGATATTTGAGCAATTTACGCTCCGATTCATCGATTTAGAGTCTAAGTGCTGGAAAATCATAAGTTAGCGTGTTTCGGATATGAAATAGGTTTGGATTCGATCGGATCGTCATCGGATCAGCATCCGATAATTCGAAGTTGAAATTATTCCGTATTTCAATTCGGACTTGCGAGCAAGTTCTAATTGGATATTTGACTAATTTACGCTCCGATTCACCGATTTAGAGTCTAAGTGTTGGAAAATCATAAGTTAGCGTGTTTCGGATATGAAATAGGTTTGGATTCGATCGGATTGTCATCGGATCGGCATCCGATAATTCGAAGTTGGAATTATTTCGTATTTCGGACTTGCGAGCGAGTTATAATTGGATATTTGACCAATTTACGCTCCGATTCACCGATTTAGAGTCTAAGTGTTGGAAAATCATAAGTTAGCGTGTTTCGGATTTTGAAATAGGTTTGGATTAGATCGGATCATCATCGGATCGGCATCCGATAATTCGAAGTTGGAATTATTCCGTATTTCGGACTTGCGAGCGAGTTCTAATTAGATATTTGACCAATTTACGATCCGATTCACCGATTTAGAGTCTAAGTGTTGGAAAATCATAAGTTAACGTGTTTCGGATATGAAATAGGTTTGGATTCGATCCAATCGTCATCGGATCGGCATTCGATAATTCAAAGTTGGAATTATTCCGTATTTCGGACTTGCGAGCGGGTTCTAATTGGATATTTGACCAATTTACGCTCCGATTCACCGATTTAGAGTCTAAGTATTGGAAAATCATAAGTTAGCGTGTTTCGGATATGAAATAGGTTTGGATTCGATCCGATCGTCATCGGATCGGCATCCGATAATTCGATCTTGGAATTATTCCGTATTTCGGACTGGCGAGCGGGTTCTAATTGGATATTTGAGCAATTTACGATCCGATTCACCGATTTAGAGTCTAAGTGTTGGAAAATCATAAGTTAGCGTGTTTCGGATTTGAAATAGGTTTGGATTCGATCAGATCATCATCGGATCGGCATCCGATAATTCGAAGTTGGAATTATTTTGTATTTCGGACTTGCGAGCGGGTTTTAATTGGATATTTGACCAATTTACGCTCCGATTCACCGATTTAGAGTCTAAGTGTTGAAAAATCATAAGTTAGCGTGTTTCAGATATGAAATAGGTTTGGATTCGATCCGATCGTCATCGAATCGGCATCCGATAATTCGAAGTTGGAATTATTCCGTATTTCGGACTTGCGAGCGAGTTCTAATTGGATATTTGACCAATTTACGCTCCGATTCACCGATTTAGAGTCTAAGTGTTGGAAAATCATAAGTTAGCGTGTTTCGGATATGAAATAGGTTTGGATTCGATCGGATCGGCATTGGATCGGCATCCGATAATTCGAACTTAGAATTATTCCGTATTTCGGACTTGCGAGCGAGTTCTAATTGGATATTTGACCAATTTACGCTCCGATTCACCGATTTAGAGTCTAAGTGTTGGAAAATCATAAGTTAGCGTGTTTCGGATTTGAAATAGGTTTGGATTCGATCGGATCATCATCGGATCGGCATCTGATAATTCGAAGTTGGAATTATTCCGTATTTCGGACTTGCAAGCGAGTTCTAATTGGATATTTGACCAATTTACGATCCGATTCGCCGATTTAGAGTCTAAGTGTTGAAAAATCATAAGTTAGCGTGTTTCAGATATGAAATAGGTTTAGATTCGATCGGATTGTCATCGGATCGGTATTCGATAATTCAAAGTTAGAATTATTCCGTATTTCGGACTTGCGAGCGAGTTCTAATTGGATATTTGACCAATTTACGCTCCGATTCACCGATTTAGAGTCTAAGTGTTGGAAAATCATAAGTTAGCGTGTTTCGGATTTGAAATAGGTTTGGATTCGATCGGATCATCATCGGATCGGCATTCGATAATTCAAACTTGGAATTATTCCGTATCTCGGACTTGCGAACGAGTTCTAATTGGATATTTGACCAATTTACGCTCCGATTTACCGATTTAGAGTCTAAGTGTTGGAAAATCATAAGTTAGCGTGTTTCGGATATGAAATAGGTTTGGATTCGATCCGATCGTCATCGGATCGGCATCCGATAATTCGAACTTGGAATTATTCCGTATTTCGGACTTGCGAGCGGGTTCTAATTGGATATTTGACCAATTTACGCTCCGATTCACCGATTTAGAGTCTAAGTGTTGGAAAATCATAAGTTAGCGTGTTTCGGATATGAAATAGGTTTGGATTCGATCCGATCGTCATCGGATCGGCATCCGATAATTCGAAGTTGGAATTATTCCGTAATTTGGACTTGCGAGCGGGTTCTAATTGGATATTTGACCAATTTACGCTCCGATTCACCGATTTAGAGTCTAAGTGTTGGAAAATCATAAGTTAGCGTGTTTCGGATTTGAAATAGGTTTGGATTCGATCGGATCGTCATCGGATCGGCATCCGATAATTCGAAGTTGGAATTATTGTGTATTTCGGACTTGCGAGCGGGTTCTAATTGGATATTTGACCAATTTACACTCCGATTCACCGATTTAGAGTCTAAGTGTTGGAAAATCATAAGTTAGCGTGTTTCGGATTTGAAATAGGTTTGGATTCGATCGGATCGGTATCTGATAATTCGAACTTGGAATTATTCCGTATTTCGGACTTGTGAGCGGGTTCTAATTGGATATTTGAGCAATTTACGATCCGATTCACCGATTTAGAGTCTAAGTGTTGGAAAATCATAAGTTAGCGTGTTTCGGATTTGAAATAGGTTTGGATTCGATCGGATCGTCATCGGATCGGCATCCGATAATTCGAAGTTGTAATTATTCTGTATTTCGGACTTGCGAGCGAGTTCTAATTGGATATTTGACCAATTTACGCTCCGATTCACCGATTTAGAGTCTAAGTGTTGGAAAATCATAAGTTAGCATGTTTCGGATATGAAATAGGTTTGGATTCGATCGGATCGTCATCGGATCGGCATCCGATAATTCGAACTTGAACTTATTCCGTATTTTGAACTTGCGAGCGGGTTCTAATTGGATATTTGACCAATTTACGATCCGATTCACCGATTTAGAGTCTAAGTATTGGAAAATCATAAGTGTGGTAATATGATCTAAACTCAAATTAGTAAGATTCATATTTTTTACTAATATTATAAAGATTAGTAAGTACCTGATCATGAGGATGAGCTACCGCTAGACCTGCTTATGAAGTCATAAAATTTACGCTCCAGTTCCCTGCGAGCTTCTCTTTTCTCATCGAGGGCCTTCTTCTCCGCCTCAACCCTCTGCTCGAGGGCCTGCCTCTGCTCTCGCTCCGCCTCAACCCTCTGCTCGAGGGCCTGCCTCTGCTCTCGCTCCGCGTCTAGCGCAGACTGCAGCTGAGTGATAGCACCGGTCTGGGTGTCCCGTGTCCTCGAGCGCATACCCTCTCGTCCAAAGTAGGAGGAGGGCGTGACTCCAATGCCCGTACAGAGGACACGGTCGTGCGTGGCAGGTCTCAGCACAGTATTCATCGCTGAGTCGACAGATACTGAGCTGGAGGAGGAGCCGGCCTCACCCGACGGGGTCACCAGAAGTCGCATCCTCTCCTATATAAAAACAACGAATGATATTCAATGATATTCAATGAGGTCGTATAAGAATATATTAACAGTAATTTAATTACTTACCACTTGCGAGACAACCCTGTCGTCCAGAAATGCCCCATCGGTACGCCGCCTCCTAGAGGCCTCAAAAAGGTCAATCCTATTAGGCTCGTGGCCCAAGGACTGTGTCTGTTGGACATATAAAATAAATATATGAGTTAATATAACATGTATCGAGCTTTAAAAAATAACAATATTTGTATCATTTACCAGCTGCTGGGCAAGCTGGGGCATGGAGGTCCTCCCCTTCACTGGAGCAGGTGTCGTCGAGGCACTTCTATTCTACTTGCCTTTACGTGAACTCATCTGTGTCAATCGATTAAATTTTGAAACATCAATACAAATTTTTAGTATAATATTAAAACAAGTACGAATCAACAAAATTATGATTATACCTGAAAGTGAGGAGTGGCCCAGTGAGCGACCAAAAACTGTAGAACGTGTAGCGGTGGCGCGTCTCTCGTCCCGGCCGCAGCCTGTACCTCCTTAGCCAGCTGGCCGACCAAGTAACCGTAGAGCTGGTAGAGCTCGTGACGGTAATCCCTGTACCGCTCACCCATTATCTTCCACAAGTCCTCCAGATGGGTGTCGGTTTTCATGTTCTCCCATTTAAATTTCTCATGTAAAATCAATTTAGAAACAAGTCATTTTATCAAATCAAATTATAATTAAAGAAGTACGATATTATTCTAAAATGATTTAATGAAACTAACATACCAAAAACTGCTGATATATCCTCTCCTTATAGGATGCATCAATGTTCTTCCACCCCCTTAACCCCACAATCGGGGCATTCCTCTTCTCCCGTACTATAATACCGACCCACGTGGCGGCGTCAGAAGCGTGCTCGCCCACAAAGGTCCTGTCGCTCCACTGTAGGGAAAGCGGCTCGCGTAAGGTCGACAAGCGCCGGGCCGTCGTCACGCCTCGGTCGCCTACGTGCCTGGTGATCCTCGACCCTGCAAATAAAATATACATCAGTACTGAAGAAGTATTTACAATATGTATAAAACTTTAGATCTAAACATTACCTGTGGACGTAGACGCTGCAACCGAGTGCTGAGCACTGCTCGAAGCTCCAGAGGCTGCGACCACATCAGGAGCTGGTGTGGAGAGAGGAACAGCACTACCAGATCCGGACGGCTCGGCCTCGGACCCTGGGGTGGCAGCCGGAGCGCTCCGAGCTACCCTACCCCTGCCTCTACGAACATATGACCGTGATGCCATCTGAAACAGTTTAATTTACATATGAAACAGTAAGATTTACATATGAAACAGTTTGATTTACATATAAAACAGTATGATTTATGAAACAATATAAAAACAATTTGATTTACATATGAAACGGTATGATTTATATATGAAACAGTTTGATTTACATATGAAACAGTATAAATTAATATGATATACATATGAAACAATATGATTTATATATGAAACAATTTGATTTAAATATGAAACAATTTGATTTACATACGGTCTAGTCATTTTCTGTCTCGTCTCTATCACTCTCATCGCATCCCTCTTCTATCATTTGATCTGCATTCGCTGTCCAGTTTATATTGTCGACATCTTCATTTTCGTCGTGCACTGCGTTTTCTTTTAGGTTGATTTGAAACATTGGTTAGGGATTTGTAATTTGATTAATCTGAAGAGAATCTGAAGGGAAACACAGGGTTTTGGTATACCCACCTGGGTGTCTCTACCTCTTCTAATTTCCTCCCCTACAGGAATCACACCCCTTGAACTCTGGGCTAAGGTCCCATCATACATATAAGGATTATTTCTGCCCTCTACTTTAACGAGGTGGGACTAATCCTCCATCACTCCCCCTCACATGCAGGTCAATATTTTTGTGGTCCTTATCATGTGAAGTATAGATGTGTGGGGACCACACCCGACAGATGAGTGTACGGTTAGACTCTGATACTATGTGAAGAACCCAACCTTAGATACCCACCTCCTCACAAAACGGCTTTGAGGGGGCATGGAAATCGTAACACAGCATAGTAGTTAAACAACACAGACACCATTACTAATGAGTTCTTATACCAAAAAATAACAAAGAGTAAAGAAGTCAATATAGGGGAAGCGAGAAAGTAGTCCACTCATGAATTGAGTTCCCTAGGGATGTGTCGCTGAGAAACACTAACATTAATAGAAACCTTTAAGCGTCATCGCGCATAAAAGCGTCAAACAATGGCTTTGTCCATTGGACAAAACCAACCCTTAAAAGCTCATTGGGTTCCCACTTATCCTGTACCACGCTACAATGACAAATTAATAAAGACAGAGAATCACATCAAGTATTCACCAAATTAATAGAATATAAATTTACTTAGACAATGATGTTGTACTGAAATGTGGTACTAATGAAATTTGGATAATATGTTAGATTCAAAATTTAAAAAAAAATTATTAAATCAAACCAAAATGCGGTACTACTAAATTATAGATAATTTTTCAAATCCCACTAAAAACATCTTGTTAACTTTGTATGATAAATTGTCTTTGTTTTTATATGTCTAATAGCACATTTGGCAGGAGCAACCAAATCGGGCATAGGCATGGCACATTCGACGATGACCCCCCACATTCAACTGTGGCAGTGACATCCATTTTCAACAGAGCACCAACATTCGGTGGCGATTGTTCACACCTAAAATGGTTGCGGCTGACTAATATGGGCACCAATGTCGGCGTGGGAGTTGCCGACAAATTAATAGTAACCAAGATGATTAATTTGAGATGAACAACACACAGATTCTTCTCCTTGCGGAACTCTTGCCTTTCATACCTCACCCAAAAAGGTAAAATTTATCCAAAATTTAATCACCAAACATTATTTCACAAAAATTCCCAACTTATAATCAGTCCAAAAAAATGACAGTGGTAAATTAAAAAATAAAACTAATAAAAATTCCCATAACATTTCACAACCATGAGAGACAAATAGATGCAACTATTGCAAAAAGGAAACCCAACTATGAATCTAGTCAATATATGTGTCACAAACAAAAGTCTTGTAATTCCTCTGCGATTCGATCCATCAGGATCTAAGGGCTTTATGATTTCTGCCCATCAAAGGAAGATAAAGCAAAATAATCAGTTCAACAATAATCTAATTGAAAATGAAGAGAAAGGAAGTGAGAAAATTCAAAGTTCGAAACACTTGCCTTAGCCCAGAGTTCAAGGGGTGTGATTCCTGTAGGGGAGGAAATTAGAAGAGGTAGAGACACCCAGGTGGGTATACCAAGACCCTGTGTTTCCCTTCAGATTCTCTTCAGATTAATCAAATTACAAATCCCTAACCAATGTTTTCAGCGGGGGGAGGAGGAGGAGGAGGATCTCACCGGCCGGAGCCCACGAGGAGGAGGAGGAGCTCGCCGCCGGTCGATCGGTCGGCCGGAGGGACGCCGGGGAGGGGGTCGACCGGAGGGATGCCGGGGAAGGGCGGAGGGACGCCGGGGAGGGGGGGAGGGAGGCTAGGGAGATTTAGAGAGAGAGAGAGAGAGGGGGGGGGGGGAGAGATCAGATCAAAATAAAACAGAAGGGGGGATCGCTGAATTAAGTTATAGCAGGCTTATTACCAACGGACATTTTTACTTCCGTCGGTACAATGACTTTATACCGACGGAACCATAAAGTCCGTCGGTAAAAACCAACGACTCGTCGGCTGTTTTTACCGACGGCACTTAATATTCGTCGGCATAATAACTTTATACCGACGGCTAAATATTGTCCATCGGTAAAAACCAACGACAAAACTCAGGGTTCCATTTTTTCCAAAGACTCGATTTTTACCCTGAGTTTCGCCGTGACCTTTATACCGACGGACAATTAATTTCCGTCGGTATAAAGTCATTATACCGACGAAACAATAAAGTCCGTCGGTAATTTTTCTCGACGGATATTTAATTGTCGTCGGCATAATCACTTTATACCGACAGAGTCATATTATCCGTCGGTAAAACACAATGACAAAACTCAGGGTTCCATTTTTTCCAGAGACTCGATTTTTACCCTGAGTTTCGTTGTGTTATATTACCGACGGACGTTAGTTATTTGTCGGTATAAAGCCATTATGCCGACGGAAGTTACATATCCGTCGGTAAAACGAGATACTGTTTACTGACGGAAATATGTTCGTCGGTAAAAACTTATTATACCGACGGAAATATATTTTCCGTCGGTACAATGTTTATACCGACGGAATATATATGACCGTCGGTAATAAATGTGTTAAAAAAATTAAAAAAATCGAAGTTATAATACCGACGGACATTATTAATACCGTCGGTAAAAAGTACATTATTATCGACGGGCATAAAAATGTCCGTCGGTAAATAACCTATTTCTTGTAGTGTATGTTTGATCTAATTGTTGAATCATATGGTTGGTGTGAGCATGTTGGTGTTCTTTTTTTCTTCTTTCTTTTTTCCATGAAGGATCATAGTGGCCAATACAATGTTTGCTCTTAGTGCATCAGAGACCAAATGGATCAGAGTTCGAAACCCGCCAACACCAGCAGTGAGGGATATGATTCCTCGTTTTAACAACACGTGGCTCCAACATCGGTTGAAGTAGGAGGCTTCAACTGTTGGCGTTAGGCGTTAGAAGGAATCCTCCTACAATGATAGATCAAGTTGCAAATCGATCATCCAACGGATCAATCATGGAATATAACCGCATTCTCATGCAATAGAAGTAACAAAGCACAAAGTAGGAAAAATCCAAACACAAAGTAAACAACCACGCAGAAAGAGACATAGATTTTACGTGGAAATCCTTTCAAGAGAAAATCACGAACGAAGACAAACAGATGATCTACTATAATGGAGAAGCCAAGAAGTTGCAATCAACGCTCAACTTAAACGAGAGGACCCTAATCGCCCTAGGGTCTCTCTTCCTCTCAAGAGTCTCACCAAGTTTATCTCAGATTTGTCTCTCCAAGCTGGACCTAAAAAATCATTTATATAGTATAGGGTTTACACATAAAAGAGTCAGCACCCTTCCAATTCCGGTCCGGATTTTTTCGATATTTTCAGAAATCAGAATTTCGGAATTCGGATTTAATTATATGGTGCCAAAATCGAAATTTTTTAAGTCAGTTTTCGGACGGAATCGGAATTTCCGTTCCAACTTGCAACCCTATAAATGACCCAAACCCAAAAGAAACCGATTCTTGATGTTGATAAACCTATCGGTCGCCATAAAGTCCGATCAGTCAGTTTAGCCCCAAACTAGAAAAACATCATCACAAATCGGTCTGAGATGGATCTGATAAATCTTCCAAAACATGTCTCATGTGTATGACAAAATTGATCAATCGGTCCAGACCCGTTGACCGATCAAACAATAAGTTTTTGTAGGCCTCATAATTGAGCCACAATTCAACATCAACTGTTGACGTGCCATCCAAGAATAGGTCTTGGTCAACTATCAATTAATAAAAAATAAAAAAAACTAAGTAACGCATGCAACCCCCAACAAATTAATTATGGAGGTACAGGGTCCACATGAAAATGTAATATATAACCCTATCATTGCATGACATGTCAGCGATTAAGCCCCCAACCGGGAGCTTTAACTGCTAACTCCTGAAGTTGGACGTGGATGCCTTCCCTCGATGCAACAGCAGTTGTGATTGAGTTCTTTGCTTTGTTTAACAAATACTTTACCATGGTGTCTTATGCAGTTTATTGCTCTCTCTCTCTCTCTCTCTCTCTCTCTCTCTCTCTCTCTCTCTCTCTCTCTCTCTCTCTCTCTCTCTCTCTCTCTCTCTCTCTGTGTGTGTGTGTGTTGAGGGTTCTGCCACCAGGGCCGATTTGAACATTTACCACCTTTAGGGATTGTTTGGTTGGAGGGAGTTGGAACCGAAGTGTTCCAACTCACGCGTGGGGTACAAACGGAATGAGTTGGAACTCCACCTGAAAACTGTGGGGTACAAACTCATGCGTTTTCTATACAATCGAAACCCACAGAGAAGTTGAAACTCATCTGGTCGGGAGCCTCCATACGGAACCAAACAATCGTTTTAGCGGAACACGCCAGTTCCAGCTCCCTCCAACCAAACAGACCCTTATGGTAGCTAAGGTGCAATACCAGTGTACCACCATACTACACCATGGAGTTCAATCAGGCCATGCTTTAGCAGCTATCGGGTTATTAGATCCTCCGTCCACGGGCCAATCTTAAGTAAATGTACAGCCCAATTTAATGCAACGTGGCATAACCCAGATGGTTGGCATCCTTGGGTTATGACGTTGGAGATATTGGCGGCCCACCAATTGAATGGGCCGTGTGCCCTAATGCGGACGTAATGGGCCTACAGGCCTTGTTGATCAGCCCAATGAAGACCATCAATGTTAAAAGAGGTAGTTCCTTCAGTTCCAAAGTGGTCCAGATTAATCTAACCAAGCATGTACAAAGCATATACACCATTGCATGCAGGTTGCCAAGCCCTTCTAGAGCACAACAAATGCACTGGAAGCGCCAGTAAAATGGCCGATCGATCCGAACAAGCTCTTCGAAGCGCCGAAATGCCTCAATCTATAGACGCCTGAAACGGCGGTTTCAGGGATCCTCCACTCTATCGCCGCATTGCTCTGGGGGCTGAGCTTCGAAGGCCTCGACCACTTGAACCGCAGGCAGAAGTCATCGTCGTCGTACGCCGGAACCCAGGTGTTGCCGCCGCCCAGCCTCTCCACGAGGGCGAACGTGCCCTCGGTCATGAGGTCATTCCTCGGGCAAGCAGACCAGAATGTGGCCGTCACCAGGTCGCCTGGCTTGAAGGTTGAGTTCCGGGGCACATCGGAGCTGACGTCGCCAAATTTGACGCCAACGGGGGTCGAGTCCGCAACGACACCGGGGAGTAGGCTGATTTGCTTCGCTAGGAGGTCTGGAGGCTGTGGACCCGGTGCGACGGTCTGGCCGTTCGCAAGGGCCGCCGCGAGCTTCCTGAACTCCTGAATGTAGGCGCTGAGCGTGTGTGGACCGAACAGTGTGGAGGCTCCCTGAAAAAATGTCAGAAAAGTTTTAAAGCAGAACCTATGAAGCTCCACAAAATTGAAATGAAAGGCATACAGTCTAAATAGAGAGAGAGAGAGACCATCGGATGGCCCTATGGAGGATCTCAGGCATCCACCTAGGGTTCATCCCATGGCCCCTAGAATAATGCTCCAACCAATACGATACATGGAAAATGAGATGGATGGTGGAGATGGGTTCGGTATGGTACCGAATTTTCCAATTCGGCACCATAGTGGAACCCTTTTGGGAGACAATGTATCCTCTCATCAGGGCCAATGGACCAATATATGTATTGTCCTCATGTGAGATCTCTATCTTCACATTTTTATTCAACCCACACATTCTGTAATCTTTTCAACCTAAAGGCTTCAGATGTTCTTGTTCGATCGGTTGTAAAATATATTAAATATGTAAAAATTAAGACAAATTTCAAAAAATTGTGCGATTAAAATGATGGCAGTATGCTACACGGCAAACCTCGTATCTTTGGATCTGGTACTCCTCAAAGGTGGTCACATACTGAGAGTACGTGTTAGTCAGCCCAGCAATTACAATGTGAAGATTGCCATTAAATTCTCCATTGCCGCTGCTGGTAAGCACTGCTCGCACGGCATCTCGGAGACGCCTCCCAGCCATCGTAGTAAACTCTGTAGAAGAAACAACCAAAGAAAATTTCACAACTTTGAGGTCCGTACGTGTCATCTGGTAAGAACTACTGAAAGACAGGATACGCAGCATAGGGTGTATAATTTAGAGAGAGAGAGAGAGAGAGAGAGAGAATATACCTCCAGGTACACAGAGGATGACGACTTGTCCTATTCGGATTATCTGAATTGGAACAATTGAAGGCTGGAAAAAAGAACATAATCATTTACGAGGAACAAGATGAACTTCATAAAAAAGAAAGAAGCTGAAAAATAACATAGTGCTTAATGCAACCATCTAAAAGACTACACACTGCCCACAATTAAAGATTGCACTTCAAGCAAGAACATCTGAATCTGCATGTTTTTTGCAGTTTTTGACACATTTGGTAGCTATTCAATAGCACGTGTCACCCATCCAAACTATGTCGGCTTTATGCATTCATTTATCTCTAGTGATCTAGAAACTTTGAGGAATGAGCATATAAGAAAATTTAGGTAACATTATTCGGAATTTGGTGGTCGCCCACGGTGGAAGCGGATCTCCAACCAAAGGGTTAGTGCAGAAGATCTACCACGTCATAGAACAAATATCAAAACGATAGAAAAAAAGTAATGAAGAGAAGAAGATAACATACCACACAATTGTACCGTGGTTCACCCAGATCAAAGCTAATCCACAAAAGGGTAAGAATAGAATCTCTTCTATTAACACCAAACAAGAACATATTTGCAGAGATTACAAAGCTTCACGAAGAACCTAGGATGACAAAAAGATTCACCAAGAACATATGCGCGAGAACCGAGGTAGAGTGCCACGCACTTCCTCCACTGGATCTGACGTTCTTGAGATCCAATCTCAAACCAACCTCCACAAGCACAAAAACGGTGGCTCAGAATTCCTCTCAAGAAACTCTCACAACTTCGTGATCTACAATCTCAGGCCTTCACTTGGATTAACCCTAGAGCCACCCATGCCCCCCCCCCCACACACACAACCCCCCTCTTTTATAAGGGGGTAAACTTATGACTTAATTATTTCCAAACCAATGTTCTAAAAAACGGTCTAGGCAGCCGCCTAGGCGCTAGAAGGCTCCCCACCGCCCAGCCTAGCCCTAGGCACTGCACAAAAGCGACCTAGGCCACTAGGCGGGGCTAAGCGGCCGCCCAGGCGATCAAGACAGGTCTAGGCAACTGCCTAGGCGGGCATAGGTGCTACAACGTGTATAGATGCTATTTTTTTGTTAATCTTGAATTTATGGTTTGAATTGTATGAAAATCATGGATATTATGATATTATCTCATAATATCATGCTTACTTTTGTTCTTGTTAATCTTGATCGAGTTTATGATTATGTAAATGATATCTACTCTTTAAAATAATTGTTGGGATAATCTTGAATTTATCGTAATTTTAAAACATATATATTATAAATAATATCAAAATAATAATTAAAATAATTTGAAAAAAACAAAACGCTTAGGCGCCGCCTAAGCACTGCCTAGGCCGCCTAGGTGCTAGAAGGCCCCTTACTGCCCGACTAGCGCCTAGCGCTTTTTAGAACATTGTTCCAAACTAATCATAAAGGCCCAGAAACCGACCCAACCCATACTGCCAAAACCCGATTGTGGCTCCAGACTATCCTGGGCAACTCACCAGCTTGTTCGGACGAGTTTTCCTGAGCTATGTCCTTCGGGTCATGGTTTCAATGGGCCAAATCTTAAAATTCTCCACCTTGGACCTTTGAAACCCAACACCCCGAAGTTTTTGTCATTGCCATCGTTGCTGGCATCGCTACTGTCACCGCTATCACCTAACTCGAGATCTCCCCTCTTTTACACCCCATCCCCCCTGGGATCTAAAAGAAACAACACTACTACATATGCGTATTCGAGCCATGCTCGATCCTACACCTCTGGTCTTCCACAGTGACAGTTTAAGATCTTCACTTTGACCTCCGCTTCGCCATAGTATCCACAGGAACTCCATCAGAACAGGTGATTCCAATCAACCGATACACATCTTTACGCTTCCAACCCCTCAGCAAAACTTTGCCGCTCCATATAACCTTCAAATCTCCACCTCGAACTAAATACACAGAACCGTCGGAGTCAAGCACACCTAGCGAGATCAAGTTCTTGCACATCATAGGTACATACCGTACTCATCTCAGCATCCTCATCATTCCCGTGTGAGTCCGGATTTTCATATTTCCCTCGGACACAGAGCCATCACCAAACTGAACTATCCCGCATTTCTCCTCAAATGTATCGAACCACTCTCGACTCAAATAGTTATGGAACGCGACTCCTGAATCCAGAATACATCCATCATCAGAACCACAACTATCATCTAATGCAGTCAGGACATCATCATACTCGACCTTATCAGAGGCTACCATCATTGTACCAAAAGATTCTCCACTGTCATACTTCTGTGTTCGCTTTGGGCAATCTCTTTTCACATGGCACACCTCATTACAGGTCCATCACTTTAGCATATACTTGGACTTTCCTACACCTCCATTATAACTCTTCTGCCGCCTACCACTATCCCTGCCTCTAGAAACCAGGGCAGTCGAATCTACAACAAAAGTCTGCGACTTTCTCCTTTGATTACTAGCCAGAACTGTAGCATTCACATCCTTTAACTTCAGTCTCCTTTCCATAAGTGATCGTCCACACTAGATGCTTATAAAGTCATAGGACAGAGACAACGAGTTAAGAAATATCAATGCTTTGTCCTCTTCATGTAATTTTTCATTGCCATCACTCATGACGCTTGTCAAATCCACAACGATTTTGTTGAACGCATTCAAGTGCTCCAGCATTGATGTCCCCTCAGCCATACGCAACCCGTACAACTTCTGCTTCAGATATAGCTTGTTGGTCAGGTCCTTCGTCATGCAACCGATTTCATCTTTGCCAAAAGGGCCATGGTCGTCGTCTCATTTATGACCTCATATATCGCCTAATCACCGATGAACATCACAGTCGTGTTCAGCGTCTTCAGATCCATATCTTCTTATTCTACATTTGTCATCTTCTCCGGCTTCTCGGTCTTTCCCTACAAAACCTTGTACAACCCTAGCTAAACTAGCACCATTGTCACCCTTCTCTGCCAAAGGCCGAAAATTTTCTTTTTGTCGAAACGATACACCATATACTTGGAAACCATGTTCATTAACGACATCTCTCTGCAATAACCCACTAGCTTTGATTTCAGTTTGTTCATGGAATAAGGCAACTTACGATAAGTTATTTTCTACATCATGGCCATAATTAATCTTCTATGAATTATAAGTTTTTGATCAAAGCTCAATCTATAATTATTAAAAACCATATAATTATCGTATAGTAAGTTTACCAAAAATATTGAGGTATTGGTGTTACCCACAAATCAGACCTTGGCCGTAATAAGTATTGTAAAATAGACAATGTCCCAATTACCCACACCCAGGGGCGTACTGCCCAAATTTCACTTGGAAGCCGAACTAGTAGCATGAAGGCTTCGTGGTGTGAAAACAAGTTACCATCAACGCTAGAACATTTTTTCCTACCTTAGGCATTGCCATCCCCATATGTCCGCCCCTGCCCACACCTCACCCTTTCTAGCTCATGAAATTATGATCATCCAGTTAATAATCATTCCCTCGTGTCATTTAGACATTCACTCATATCATAACCGTTCACGAGTTTGATTACAACTGATAACATATGTATAGATGGCTCGGGTTACAAGTATAGACGGGCCGGGTTACATGTCTTCATCATTGTATATATTGGGCTTAGTTCCCCTGATGAGAATTATTTCATTCTCTCCAAACCCTAGTCGGCATCTCCTTACATGGTATCAAAGTTTTAGGGTTTCTCCCGCGACAACGAATGCAGCACCTTCGGCACCTCACCGGCTGCCCTCCAGCCTCTCACCCTCTTTCTGGCAGAATCTCCTTCCCGGACCCTCACCCTCACCGGTTACCCTCCGGTCACCCGACCCTCCTACAGCACCTCCCCTCCGGCGCCTCCCTCACCCGATCCTTTTCCCCTCCGACCCCTCCCACCGGCGGCGCCCCCTCTCCCCGCTGCCTCTCCTCTCCCCGTCACCCTCCCCGCCCCCTCCTATATCCCTAAACCTTCCCCTCCCCGCCCCCTCTCCTCCTTGATCCCTGCCTCCTCCCCTCTACCCATAAGCCTCCCACCTCTTCCCCGATCCCCCGTAGCCCTCCTTGTCGCCCCTCCTCGCAGACCCCCCCTCCCCGTAGCCCCTCACTCCCCGCCACCCCAGCACCCCACCACACCTCTCCTCATCCTCCCTCCCTGTTTAAAACCCCTAAGGTCCACCGTAGCCCTCGCACCTCCCCTGCTCCCAGACCCCACAACACCCCACCGCTGCCACAGTCGTCCCGCCACCTCCCCTGCTTTCTCTAGCCGCTGCCACCCCTCTGCTTAGTCGGTTACCTATTGTCTCTCGTCGAGGATTTCCGATGGCACTTCTACACTCGCCTCCGTATCTCCTCACTCTTGTGCGATGATAGCCTCTCCTGGCACTATGACCTTCCACCATGCTTCTCCGCTACTCCGCCTTGAGAGTGTTCTCGGGCCGGGTCCCTTCGTCGAGACAACCGGTCGTGGACTTGGTCAAGCTCTCCTCCACCACGATGGCGACATTGCTGCGACTATCGATCCATGTACTCTGACACCTCCCGCACCATTATTGCTCCGTCCCGGTTTGACTCCGGCCGTCTTCAGCAACTTGAGAATGTACTCCAACACCTCGCCTCTACCAGCTCTTCGACAGCTCATGGCCTGTCCGTCACTCCTGGTATTGTTGCTCCATGGATCTTCGACTCTGGTACCTCCTGCCACGTCATTAGTGATTCACCGTACTCACTGATTGTACCCCTGCTCCCACCCACTTGGGGGTCTGTACTGCTGGCGCTCTTGTACCTATTTCGCAGTGCGGATCTATCACCTCTGCTTCTGATCCCACTGGTCGTCTGACCTTGCCTCATGTTCAGCATATTCCCCTCTTAAACATTAATTTAATATCTGTTAGCACTCTTTGTGACTCGGGCTTGACCGTTACGTTTACTTCTTGTTCTGTACAAGATCTGCGGACAAATCAAAGAGTTGGGATGGGTCGTAAAGCAGGAAGACTCTATCAGTTGGATCACCTTCAGGTTCCCACTTCCACTCCTTCCATTCAGTCAGCTCTATCTGTCACCTCTAATATTAATCTGCGGCACAGAATGTTAGGTCACATATCCAGTAATGGACTTCAAAATATTTTTCGCTCCGACGCTTTGGGTCGAGTATCTTTCTCCCCCCTCTCTGTCTGCTCTGGTTGTCGATTGGCAAAACACCTAGCTCTTCCTTTTTCTGCTAGTGCTTCCCGATCCAATGCCCCTTTTGATCTAGTGCATTCTGACGTATGAGGTCCTGCTCCAGTTGCCTCCTTTACTGGTTTTCTATATTATATGAGCTTTATAGATGATTACTCCCGCTGCACCTGGTTCTATCTCATGCGTCGCCGCTCAGAGACTCCTCATATCTATAGGACCTTCACTACTATGCTCCACACCCAGTTTGATCAGCGCATTAAAACTTTTCGATCTGACTGTGCCCAGGAATATCTCTCCTCTGAGATGCGTGAGATCCTTCAGACTCACGGCACACTTCACCAACAGTCGTGCCCCCACACCCATGAAAGTTGCTAAGCGCAAGCATCGCCATGTCCTCGAGACAGCGCGAGGTCTACTTTTGTTCCACATTCCTACTGGGCTGAGGTTATTCTGAGTCTTCTAACCGTTGTTCACCTTATCAATATCACTTTATCCTCCACCCTCTCTGGTGCTACCCCCTATGAGCAGCTTTACTCCACATCACCTGACTACTCCCTTCTTCGTACCTTTGGGTGCTCGTGTTTCGTCCTCCTCCCTCCCTATGAGCGCACCAAAGTCTCTGCTAGGTCTATTAGGTGTGTCCACTTGGGTCTCAGTCAGGAGCACAAGGGCTATCGGTGCTACGATCCCTTGGTTCGTCTCTCGTCACGTCTCCTTTGTTGAGGAAGTCCACCAGTTAGTCCCAGATCGGTAAAGGGGGCAACTAACGCCCGCTTAATATACCCTCTGTGGATCTCCCCATACAACCCGGGTTTTAGGATGTGAGGATATCTAACATGGTATCAGAGCTGGGTTCACCGTTTCCCTCCGGATGCGACCCTTCTAATTGTGCCTCGCTCCGCTTGAGAAGGGGGTGTTGAGGAAGTCCACCGCTTCGTCTCACATCAATAAAGGGGTCACCTAACGCCCACTTAATATACCCTCTGTGGACTTCCCCTTATGACCCAGGTTTTGGGGCGTGAGGGTATCTAACAACAACTATCATGTTAAGGCAATAACAATCTATCCCATACGCCTCCCTTCTCATGTAAGAGTATCACTCTTAAGTTGGATTACTCCATACAATCACACAACACCAAACACTACATCAAAAATTGGGTGGGCCAGTTATAAATGATCAAGGAAAGATAAATTTATAAAATTAAGATTTTGCAAAAAAGGGTGACGGCTAGATGGCCGAAACTTGAGTATTTGATATGGACTGATGGTTCATTCCATACGAGGGATAAGTTATCTAGTGGAGTGTGGGTCCTAGCGACAAGGGGGGAGTGTTGGCGGCATCGGGAGCTTTTCTTTGCCACGTGGAATCCCCTCTCTTAGCGAAAGTTTGGGCAATCCAGGCGGCCCTGGAGGAGCTAACCAATCGGAGGTGTGGGAGGGTTGTGATCACGGATGTTGTGCAAGCTAGAGATGCATTGGTGGAGGGTAAGTATCCTCAGCAAATCTGTGCCCGGTGCTCCTTCACTGCCATCAACTATGGGGGCAAATGCCAAAGGTGTGTATCCAATGGATTCCTCGTACATTCAACTCGGCAATTCACTGGCTGGCGCAGGAGACGATGATCAAGGGTGTAGAGGAGTACTGGGTCGAGAAATTCCCTCCTTTTCTTCAGGCGCTTCTTGTTGAAGACTTACAGGTCATGCAGATGTGACCACAACCTTAATGTACCAAAAAAAAAAAAGATTGATTGATTCCTCCATGCTATTTAATCTCTATTAGAGCAACTTCTATGCTCCTTCAAAGTACAGAATTCTAGACCAACATTTCCAAGGTTTACCACACTCTCACCTCAATATTCTCATTTATGTGAAGCCCGTCTCATCTGCCAAAACCTCTAATCGCACAACATTGTGGCCAAACAAACTTAAAGCATAATGTTTTCACTCGAACAAGTAGATGTGACATATGTGGAAAATAGTATGTTCTATATATCAACAACTCAAACTATGTCTCAATATTGGCCAGACCTATCAACAGCCCGGATCATGATCCAAATCTCAATCCGACTTGATTCTAAATATAATCGGATCAAATTGGGATCTAGCCTAATCTGATATGATCCGATGCATTTACTCGGCTTTTATAATAAATATCATAGTCTAAGCCATCTTAATTCAATTGTTTGATGCCCAATCCAACCATCTTTAGCCGTCGAATCTATGGATTGCCAAATCTATTGGTACAAGCTAATCCGTGATTTAAGCTTAAATTCAAGGGCTTATGTTTGACTATTTCTATTGCTTTGACCTCCCGAACCAATCAATGGACCGGATAAGGATCCGAATTCGAAAAATCCGGGTTTGGTATTAGTATTTTCGTTCGAGATCCGATTAAAAATGATCCAACACGATTCGAATATAAATGGATCAAATTCAGATCTACTCTGATCCGATCCGAATCCGACCCATTGACCGGTCTAATATTGGCAACAATTCAGGGAATTTTATGGTATCAAGTCTAGTCCCAAGTCCAAAAATTACAAGCAATTCATGTAAGCTACCTACCTGGATTATACATTATCAATTATTTGTCCTTCGGAACCCTTTATAGTTTGCTTCCTTCATGTCATTGGTTTATGTTGCATAAGGTATTCAATTTGTTCATGTATTACTCCTATGTAGCATGTTGTTTTCGTAAACAGAAAACTCATAAACTTGGCGTATAACTAATTTGTACATATTGAATGCCATCAAGATTTTGAAACTTGAATAGTATGAGATAATACAATGTATATGTAGTCCAAGGTGGAAATGAAAATAGAACATGAAAGATGCAACTCACCGCCCATGGATATGGCACCGTCATTTCACCAGTATCAAGTAAAATCGGCTTTGGCTGTTGGCAATCAACTTGCTCTTTACTTGGTGTTTTCAGTAAGTTCCTTACCAATCTCCAGAAAGGATTACCCTGACTCGATATCAAGATAAACCGCAATCAAAAACATAAATTCAACATGCTCTAATGGTGACGGGAAGCAAATTGGTGTAACCAACCTTGTTATCCCCCTGCTTGAAATCAAAAGCTCCAGGACCATCAGTGGTTCCTGCAGCAAACGCAAATCCCATTGCTGCTGGACATGTTTTGACCATTTCTTGCCCTCCACCGCTTGCGGGAAGAGTAACCTCAAGCTGTGAGAGGTCTAAGTAAGTGTGACGATACTCAACTTCTCCCTTTACTTGCTCAGATGCTGTATTGAAGAGATCCACAGCTTTAATGTACTGCCTATCACCGATGATGCGGGTACTCTCAAACTCATCTGGGTAACTGATAAATCAACCAAATCGAACGGTTCCGCATCACAAAAAATAACGGAGAAAAGAAATTAGAATACAGAGCAAGCACATTAATCTCTACCCTGGGCCGCGTCCATAGCACAGTTCGTTCTTCCCGTTGCAAGTGCTGTGATTGAAGTCACAAGGCAGACCGGTGTCGATGCAAAATGTTCCAAGCACATTTGGGCTGACATCTCCGCAGTTTGATTGGCAAAATGCCGACACGAATTTTGGTCTGTTCCCCTGCCTGAAAGCGTTCCGAACACGCCTAGTGACACTAAATGACCTTGTTGATCGCCTTCCGCCAGACGCCTCGAAGGAGGATGCAAGCTGCTTTAACTCATCTACTGCAGAGAACAATTTGCATAATTACATTGACAAAAAACCCCATGACTGGAACTCCACAAGAGCATGTAGTAACAAACTGTTTCATACTAAGTAATAGAGAATATAGAACAGGTCAATAAAAAACATACAATTCTCATGCAGCTGAGGAATTGCATTAGAAACCCTTCGTGGTAAAGCATCCAGATATAAGGCATCAATTACAGCAGGAGAACCCTTTTTGTTAGCCCAGTCCTCCATGAAACGTGCAGCGGCTCCTTTGTTGTCTCCACTTATCAAAGAATTTATCCGACTCATTGAAGTTCCATGAGTTGGGAACCAGTTAAAGCTACCTACCGGACCCCATTCGTTATCTTCAAACTTAAGCAGAGTCATGTCTTTATCAATATCATACTTATACTGACTTCGCTCTGCAGCAGGGTTATTGAGGTAGGCACTAGGACTGCGATTTATTCCGCCATCTAGTATCTCTCCTGAAAATCAAAGATTTGATTCCATAAAAGATCATACCATTAATGAAGTAGAAACACAAAGTGGAAACATCAAAGTGGTTCGAAAGAAAATAAAACCAGATTTTTCACAGTTGAAACAAAGATATGACATCATAGCATAAGCATAGTTCCCAAAGTGGAGTGATGCAATAATTTATATGGACCCCGACAATTTACAAAATTGTGGACTCCATTGCTAGAGGTATAGACTGTTCAAAAGGTTTGTACCGTATCCGTGAGTGAACATCTAACTACATGTGGTACATGTGAAAACGATGAGATATCAAATTGAAGTACGAAAAATGTGTTTAGGTCAATGGCAATGTTAATGTATAATAGATACGGGTCGATTTCATATACAGTCGGGCCGGGTTCACTATGTAACACTATGTATATATACTGAGCATAGTCTCTCAATGAAGAGCATTCTCATTCTCTCCAAACCCTAGCTGTCATCTTCTAACATGGTATCAGAACTCTAGGGTTCTCTCGCGCCGACGGTGACGACGATGGCTGCTCCCTTCGGCTCCGCTCTCCTCCGGCAGCCACCTCTGGCCCCCGCGGCTCCTCCTCGGTCACCACAGCCCCTCCCACCGCAGTCCCTCCCTCCGGTAGCCACCTCAGGCCCCCACAGCACCCGTTGGCCACCTCTAGCACTCTCTCGCCCCTTCCCCGGCTTTCCCCCTCCACCGCAACCCCTCCCTTCAACAGCCACCGCCGGCCACCTCCAGTACCCTCCTGCCTCCTTCTCCGGCCTTCCCTCTCAACCGCATCCCCTCCCTCCGGCCACCGTAGCCCCTCCCTCAGGCAGCCACCGCCGGCCACCGCAGTCCCCCCCGGCCTTCCCCCCTCCACCACAGCACCCCCCGCCCCCGGCTTCCCCTTCCAACGCAGTCCCCTCTCGGTCTTCCCCTTCCACTGTAGTCCCCTCCCGGCTCTTCCTTTTTTTTCTACCGCAGCCCTCCCCAATTTTTCAGATACTCCTGATACTCATCCATGGCGTCCTCTTTGGTGCCGTCCGTCGTCGCGATCTCTCCGCCGCTAAAGGTGGTCACCTTTCAGTTGACCTCGGCCAGCGACTAGCCTGATTGGTCGCTCACCGTCGAGGCCGCACTCTCCAGTCGCGATCTTTGAGGTCACATCACCAGTGATGACCCACCGCCAGCTATCTCCTCCTCGATCACCAGTCGCACCGCTGCTAGCGGTGAGTCTTCTGCTGCTGCTGCCACGGCCGCTGCCACAGCCACCCTCACGTAGTGTCGCCACGATCAGACCATCCGGGCCTATCTCCTGGACTCCGTTGCTCGTCCGCTCCTCGCTCCCATCGTTGCTCAGCTTCTTCACCGCGAGCCTTTCCTTCTGCTAGAAGATGCCCTGCTTTCCTTCTGCTAGAAGGTACTCGTCCTCCCCCATCTGCTCCAAGACCAGACAGCGCTCTGGTCGCCAGCTCCTCTGACGGGCATGTCTTCTGCAATTACTGCAAAGAGGCAGATCATATGAAGCATGAATATCCCATACGTCCTCCTCGCAACCCCTGCTGGGGTATGGACAAGAGGGAATCACGCTGGATCGACGCAGCGATCGAGGTGGACGGAGCCGTAGACGTGGTCAGTCCTACTTTCGCCATTTTGGTGGCACTGCAGCTGCTGCGGCAGCAACTCCGGCATCTTCTACTGCTACCACAGCACCGTCTCCACTGAGCCGGATCGTCTCCAGCGCCTTGAGGAGCTCCTTCTTCGCCACATCACCTCCACCGGCTCCCCAGCTGCTCACGGCCTGTCCGCCACCTCTGGTACTGCTACCCTATGGATTTTTGATTCGGGTGCTTCCTATCACCTCACCTGTAACTCCACTGTGCTCACAGATTGTGCCCCTGCTCCTTCCCACCTAGAGGTCCGCACTGCGGATGGGACTCTCGTACCAATTCCGCAGTGTGGATCCGTCACTACTACTCAGACTCTACTGGTCGCCTGACCTTACCCTGTGTCCATCATACTCAATATTAATCTGATCACTATCATTTCTCTTTGTGATTCTGGACTGTCACCTTTACCTCTTCTGATTGTGTTGTGCAGGATTCACGGATGGGTCGGAGAATGCGCTGGGCCGTAAAGCGGGAGGACTTTACCAGTTAGACCATCTTCATGTTTCCCATGTTCTGTTGCGTCAGTCTTATCAATCACCTCTGATGCCGACTTGTGGCACAGAAGGTTAAGTCATCTCGTCGTGTGTCCTTCTCCCCCCTCTTTGTCTGTACGGGTTGCATATTGGCAAAGCATTTGGCTCTACCGTTTTCGGCCATTACTTCTAGATCTGTTGACCCTTTTGATTTAGTGCATTCTGATATTTGGGGTCTTGCTCCAATTGCTTTCTTTTCTGGTTTTTTATATTATGTGAGTTTTATCGACGACTACTCCAGATGCACCTGGGTCTATCTCATGCGTCGTTGTTCTGATATTCCCCAAATTTATAAGACATTCACTATTATGCTCCATACTCAGTTTGGTCGGCATATCAAGACCTTTCAGTCTGACTGTGCCCAAGAGTGCCTCTCCTCTAAGATGCGTGAGATCCTTCATACTCACGGCACTATTTACCAATAGTCGTGCCCCCACACCCATGAACAGAATGGAGTAGCCGAGCGCAAGCATCGTCATGTCCTTGAGACAGCGCGTACTCTACTTCTTTCTGTTTCTATTCCACATTCCTACCGGGCTGAGGCTGTTCTGACCGTCGTTCACCTTATCAACATCACTCCATCATCCACCTTCTCCGATGTTACCCCGTACGAGCGTCTTTACTCCACATCTCCTGACTATTCTCGTCTTTGCACTTTTGAGTGCACATGTTTCGTACCAAACTCTCTGCTAGATCCGTTAGGTGTGTCTACTGGGGGCTCAATTGGGAGCACGGGAGCTATCGATGCTACGATCCATTGGCTTGCCGGATCCGTGTCTCCGTCACGTCTCTTTTGTTGAGGATGTCCCGTACTTTTCCACCGAGTCCCGGGATCTTCCCTCACCGCCTGTGTTACCCTCCATGCCTCCACCACCTCTCACAATCCCCTTCCTACCTCCGTATCCTGCTCCCACACCCATTGTTGTGCCTTCCCCAGTTGAGCCTCCACCTCCGTCCTTCCCTCCCCAATATCCCTCGCCACCTCCACCACCAACTGTCACGCATGTCTACGTTCGTCGATCTGCAATTCCTCCCCCAGAGTTGGTTCCTACTAGTACTCCCTCGCCTGCTGCTGTTGCTCCCACCACTCCGGTCATGGATCTTGCCCCTGTTCGGCGCGCTACCCTGCGCGCGAACATCACCCTCCTGACAGATATGACTACTCTCTCGAAAGGTTTGGCTATTCTGCCTTTGCTTCTAACTCTTCATACTCCTCTGGTTGCTCTACTGTTACCTCCTACTCCCCGTCTTACCAGGCTTTTCTCACTGCCCTTCACACCTATCGGGAGCCCCAGTCGTACCGTGAGATAGCTTTACACCCAGAGTGGCGGCAAGCCATGTCAGTGGAGCTTGAGGTTTTTCAGCGGACCCAGACTTGGGATCTGGTCCCTTGTCCCTCCAGCGTCATGCCTGTTATCTGCAAGCAAGGTACAAAAAATCGATATATTTCGAGAAATATCACAAAATCTATCGAAAATATGAGACCTCGATACGAAATCCTGCCTTCAGTTTAAAGCGGAATTGAAAATGTCAAAATATCGAGTGGTTTTGCGAAATATCGAACAAAATATTAACTCTCCAAGAAATATCGCGATATCAGTACCAACACAAAGAGATTTTGGTAAAATTTCGCAAGAAATTTGGGAAATTTTGAAAAATTTCACAAAAATGACACCAAAATGTTGGGACTGACTGGTTATAAAAGGGAGCTTGTGGCGTAATTCTCAACAGCTTATTTACATATAATAACATTTAAGTAAATGGTTCTCTATTTACTTTAAGTTATAATATGTAAATAAGCAAATACCCCCCATTTTATTTCAAAAAATATATCAAAAGAATCAAAAAGTATACTCTCGGTTTTAGTAGGTGAAAACAGTTTTTAGGGTTTTTAATAAAATTCACATACTGACAAAAGTGATTAAATCAACTCCTTTTTAGCTCAAAAAATTCCACAAGATGTAAAAGTACAAGAGCATCTAGAAAACCATGGTCTGTCTTAGAAAACTTTGAATGAATAAAAACTTTGCTATATAAAAACCCTTTTTTTCCAGACTTAGTAAAAAAAGTGTTTCACATTTCAGCATAATTTTTATACAATTTCAAACTTGCATAACTTTCTTGTTTTAAGTCCGCTTTCAAAATCATTTGAAACATTATTTTAACAATCAACTAATCTTTATTTTGAAAAAATATCATCCACAAAAAAAAATTAAAAAGCATTTGAAAAATATATATCAAAACCGGACCAAACAAGATTCCTCAAGAGTCACAGACTCAATGCATTGAATACATGTTATGTGAAGCTCTACACCCCTAGATTGGGTACAAATATTATTTGAGTGTTCCAAAATGTATATATACTTGGTTTATGACTATCCAGAGTTTCACTAAAAAATTCCATCAAAAAATCAATAATTTCACCATTTTTATAAAATTGCAATATTTCCACACTGTCGAAATATTTCCACGAAATATTTTCATATTCAGAATGTCGAAATTTCCACCGAAATGGAGATTTCGAACCTTGGCTGCAAGTGGATCTTCAAGGTCAAGACTCGACCTAACGGTTCTATTGAGCAGCATAAGGCCCGACTCGTTGCTCGTGGCTTCTCCTAAGAGTATGGGATTAACTACAAGAAGACGTTTGCTCTAGTTGCTCGGATGATTACTGTGTGCACCCTCTTAGCTGTGGTAGCTGCTCGAGAGTGGCCTCTCCATCAGATGGACGTGACCAATGCGTTCCTTCACAGCGACCTCTCTAAGGAGGTATACATGGCTCCTCCACCGGGCGTTTCTGTTCCTCCAGGACATGTCTGTCGTCTGTGCCGAGATATCTATGGGCTCAAACAGGCACCTCGTGCCTGGTTTGAGAGATTCTGCAGTGCAGTTCTGGCAATTAGGTTTGTAGAGAGACACTCTGACTATGCTCTGTTCACTCGTTCCTCCAATCAGGGTATTATTGTTCTGCTTCTGTATGTGGATAATATGATCATCACCAGGGATTATAGTGCCACCATAGCATCCCTTCAGCGTCACCTTCAAAGTTAGTTCGAGATGATGGATCTAGGCCCTCTTCGATACTTTCTTAACCTTGAGATTGCCCGGTCAGCTCGTGGATTGTTGATCTCCCAGCAGAAGTATATCTCCGATAGTTTTGCTGAGGCTGCTCTTATTGACTTACATACTGCTAACACGCCCATAGAGTTCAACTTGAAACTCCTTTCTTCAGATGGTGAGCCTCTCCAGGATATCTCCGGTACCAGCGGCTGGTTGGGATGTTTGTATATCTCACCATGACTAGGTTAGACATTGCTCATGCCGTTGGCATTGTCAGCCAGTTCGTTCAGGCTCCTCGCTCTATTCACTATGTAGTGGTTCTTCGAATTATTAGCTATCTCCGGGGTACCATCACTCGTTCGCTACTTTTTTCCTCCACGGCTCCACCTCCCCGCTGGTACTGCATGCTTACTCCGACGCACATTGAGCTGGAGATGTTGCTACTCGTCGCTCTACCACTGGCTACTGTATGTTCTTTGGTGACTCCCTGATTTCTTGGCGCAGTAAGAAACATGAGCCTGTTGCTTGTTTCAATATTGAAGCCGAATATAGGGCTATGGCTTCCACTACTGCAGAGATTATCTAGCTTCGCCGCCTTCTCCTTGACCTGGGTGTTGTGATATCCAAGCCTACGTCTCTATTCTGTGACAACCGGAGTGCTATTCAGATTGCAAGCAATCCGGTATTCCACGAGCAGACCAAACATATATAGGTGGACTGTCATTATGTTCGTCAGGAGTTTCTCGCTCACACCATCTCCTTACCATTCATTTCCTCGACGGAGCAGACTATTGACTTCCTCACGAAACCTCTTACCATTGCCTGCTTTCGGCATTTCATTAGCAAACTCTTGGTTCATGATCCACCGTACGTTTGAGGGGGAGTGTTAATGTATAATAGATACGGGTTGGTTTCATGTACAGTCTGATCGGGTTCACTATATAACACGATGTATATATATTGGGCATAGTCCCTCAATGAAGAGCATTCTCATTCTCTCTAAACCCTAACCGTCATCTCCTAACAGACAATTTGAAAGACATATCAACAGATTAAAGTCATGTATGGAAGTGATGCGTAGCTAAAGTGACAGAGCATACAGTTTTGATGAGAAATGGTTTTCTAATATAATAATATGCACCTAATTCTGTGCTCGACCTACTTTGCACCTTTTGTAGAGTAGCAGATGAGTCGGCTTCTCTCATGTTGCTGTGTTGCCCCTTTTTGAGACAAGTTTGGGATCCTTTCGAGATGAAGTGTGGGGATTTCTCTCGCCCTTCCTCTCTTGCAGCCTTATTATCAACTTGGAGACGCAAGAGGATCAAGCGATCTATTCGTCAACGTGGGATGTTCTAGCGATGGCTATTCTTTGGACACTGTGGTTAGAGTGGGACAATCGGATTTTCAACGGCCGTCCAGATGCCTCAGTGCTTTCCAGGAGTGTCTTTGCTTTTCAAAGTGTGGATTTTTGCTTTGTTGCCATATCTGTCTTTAGAAGCTAGAGCTTTTTGTAACCTCATCTGAGATTTGATAATAAAATATGGTTGGGGGCTGCCTAATCCTCCATTAGTTTGAGGGGTTTACTCAAAAAAAAAATATGCACCTAATTAAACAATTTATATCGACAAGTGCAAATTTATTTTGGATCGGCAGGTCTCCGAAACCTTTCGGGCGATGGTCCCACTTCGGGCTCAGACTAGTCCCTCCGAGAGTGCTCACTTATCCACTCGGAAATTTCCCTACGCACTCCTCGGTAACTCGAGCGGGGGATCCCCTGGTGGGTGATAAGTGCAAACCTGTATCTATGTGTATTGGCCTAGTTAACAATAAGGAGCTCATTAGCTCATATCAAGACACAATTCAGCTGTGATCTACATCAGTGGGAGGAAGAATATGCAAGTGAAAGGGACATCAATCTTCATTTATTGGTTTTAGAAAATCAGCTTGCATGAATATTACCTAAAATTTCCACACACAAAAAAAAAGTCCAGCATTATGTTCGTCCATGTATGATCTAAGAAGTCCCAATTGGTATTTAGCCGAATATACCACCAAGGAGAAATCAATTACCTTTTCATGCGTTATAATTCAAAATTTCAGATCTGATACAAGTGCCTACAAATATGATTTTTCTTTATTTACAACAAACGAGAATATTATATAGTATTGCAAAAGCTATTAAAATGTAATAACATAATTAAAATAATGAAAGTTGATCTCAAACCTAAAACTGACAACAAAGCCATCATAAACATGAAATATCTTCCCTTACCCTTATTGACAAAGATTGTTCCAGGACTGAGGTTTTCATGAGCTTCAATGATGCTTTTCTCAATGCCATCAACAATGACATCAAATGATTGGCGTACAAATCCAAGAGATGTCACAATATACACCACATATTGAAGGTAACCGCCAGGCCCGGAATGAGAATGAATCCCACTAATAGCCACATTGTGTTCATTATAAAGGTCGCCGTACCTGTCCAAGGGAAGAAAATGCTATGAGTTTCACAAGCATCCACGACCAGGTGAAGTAATACTAATAATATTGAAGGGCTAACTGAAGTGCCAGGCATGAGTTGCAACGTGAGTATCCAAGCCTATCAATATAAAAATGTGTGTATGAACGCATTAAGAACTAAGAAAATACAAAAACAATGGAACTTCAAAAACTGCGGTTCACTTGTCAAAGATGTTCAACATAAGAAGTTTGTGTGATCCGAGGAAAGAGGAGTCACCTTACAAATATTTGTCCATAAAGTTGGTTAAAAGAAGGGCCCAGCCCAAATAGAGAAAGAGCAAGAGCTTCATTACAGTTCCATTAAAGATCATTGCAAAATAACATCGAGGATCATTGCAAAATAACATCGAGCTCCTTAAAATTGAGAGTCTCATAGTCAATTTCCAAGCATTCGATGACTTTTAAGCAGCAAGTTGAGAGAGATGTTTTCTTGCACTCAAATATCTCCAATTTCTTTCTCAATAGATAAAAGTGAGTGTTTGTGTTAACAGATAGTCCCACATCGGTGAGGGAGGCACCCATCATCCGCTTTATTGACGAATAGTCCCACATCGGTGAGGGAGGCACCCATCACCCGCTTAATATACCCGTTGTGGACCTCCCCTTACAACCCGGGTTTTGAGGTGTAAGGGTATCTAACATGGTATCAGAGCTAGCCCGTCTCCTGCTCCTGCTCCGGGTGCTCCCCACCGATCGTGCCTTGCCACGCGTGCTCGGCGTGGGAGGATCAACGTGCTCCGTGTGAGGGGGAGTGTTGACGAATAGTCCCACATCCGTGAGGGAGGCACCCATCACCCACTTAATATACCTGCTGTGGACCTCCCCTTACAACCCGGGTTTTGAGGTGCAAGGGTATCGAACACACTTTATAAACCCTCTGTGGACCTTCCCTTACAACCCGGGTTTTGGGGCGTGAGGGTATCGAACATGGTATCAGAACTGGTCCGTCTCCTGCTCCTGGTCTTGCTCCGAGTGCTCCCCACTAATCATGCCTTGCCACACGTGCTCCGCGTGGGAGGATCCTTACCACGCGTGCTCCACGTGAGGGGGAGTGTTAACGGATAGTCCCACATCGGTGAGGGAGGCACCCATCATCCGCTTTATATACCCTCTGTGGACCTCCCCTTACGACCCGAGTTTTGGGTGTGAGGGTATCTAACAGTTCGCAATAGGATACGCCAAAGGTTTACCGTAGGATATATTAAGCGATGTTGACCTTAGATAACACCTTCCTAGTATAAAAATCCATGAGTAATTGAACATACACCCACCTATTTCTCAGTACATCTCAAAAAAATTCCTATCACTCGGTACATATCAAAAAATGTACCAAGAGATGTGTGGAAGTTTGATTGAATTACTCTTGGATAAACTACAAAACACTGACAAAAAATGGGTGCTAGTTTATCCTCATAGACCTCCAGTAGTCCTGATACTGACTTGATAAATGGTGAGCAATATAATAATCTGAGCAACCAAATACATCGAAACAACACCCAAGCTTCACAAAAGAGAAAAGAAACAAGAAAAAAAGAAAAAATATTTGTAAGAAACTAATCTGCAAACCTATATATATTGACATCCGATTTTTAAAAAAAAAGTAGAAGTCAAAATGTTAGAAGCATGGGTTCAAGAAAATAAAAAATAACATAAAAGTTAGGGTTTTTTTCTCGCTAATATATAAATAACCAACTATTTCTCTGAACCCGATATTAAAGTTCTTAGCTAAAAGCTAAAAAGTGCACCTCAATAGATTACCAACAATTGGGTTGGTCTAGACTTGGTAACACAACCACTATTTAACTTGGTTCTTTAAGTGCTTTGGCACGACAAGCCAAGTGCAACTAAGAAAGAACAATGCAAAGATTACCTTAGTCCTTCTAAAAGCTTTAAACAATGAAGAAATTCATGTGCATGTCATACCATCTAAGTCTGTTTTCCATCAGTTCTCCTCACAATTGATTAACTCCTTAGCTTCATCTTATGTGCTTATCTTTAGCAATTTCATCTGGTTAGATGCCTATATGGCTATACTTCCTTTACCACCTAACATTATGATGCATAATGCAAGGTTCTTGTTTCCATGTAAAAATGGTCCAAGAAATCAATTTTGTGGATTTTGCTTTACAACTAGTTGTAGGGTACTCCAATTTTTTGTGAATTCTATAAAATAAAATACCATAATGTATTTCAAATCTGGATTTTGACACTATTCAGAAGTCCACTTGTCAAAAACTGCACTAATATATGTGGGTTTATGCTAACTTGTATGTAGATAATTGGGCAAGTAGGGGTGCAAGTTGGTTTGATCTGAATTCAGTTTGTGTCTACCCTGGTAGGGACTTAAACCAACCCTAGTCCATGTGACTCAGACAGCACCAAACCTAGACCTAGCCCCAACCAATAGGATATTAGTCTGGAAAAATTAGCATGGCGTAGAACTTTTATACATGATTAAATAATAGTTTTAAATGCTAAAAAAAACAAGTTGAATCCAGAACAAAAAAAAGACCAATCCATTAAGTGATTGGAAAATTTTGGGACAAAATTATAAGCATAAAGTCAATTTGGCTTAAGCATGGGTCACATACTCAAATTGGATGAACACGACCACACCCACTTTGCAAGAAACTAACAGAAAAGATAACCCAATCTTTCCCCCTTGCCCTGCCAACTAAACATTTCTCCCTTCACCAGTATGTTCCATCCATCATCCCATCCCTTAATCTAAAATTTTCAAATAATAATCCAAAATGTGCAACCACCTGAAATCATTTTCCCAATTATGTCTTGCACAATGCCAAATACAACAGATTGTTCATATATAAACCAATTCCATACGAAGAAATATAACAGATTCCTCCAAAACAAACCAGGTAATTCTTAAGTACAGCAATTGCATCAATGGAGAGAAAATTATTTCTGAATATGTAATTATAAGCAACCAAATGCACCCTCGGATATTCATATACCATAATAATAGCAAAAATTCAAAAGTTGGACAAATATAATGATCGCCAAAACTCATAACTACCTTGACTTCAGTCGTTCAAGCACTTTAATCATGACAAGTTGAGATGCCATGCATGCATCAAGATTCACAAAGGCTACACGGTTCCCTCCAGGCTGAGCAACAATAAATGTGCGAGCTTGTAGCCTGAAGTGAACTCCAGAGGCAATTTGGTCAGAATTAGCATACCCCATCATATTGACATCAGCTGCTGGTCCCGTTATGTCATAGCTCCCAAGCCCAATCAGATACGTCGAATCTGAAGGGGTTCCTCTGCAAGTCTGAAGAAATAGTAGTATAAAAAGGCAAAACCCGATACCAAGAAATGACCCGTAGATGCGGTTGTAGAAGAGACGAGATAATGCCATCGATACTGCCAAGGAGACCCCTTCAATTAATTAATGTGCCAAATCCTTCATCTGAAGCAAAACAAGGAGTTAGAACACCAACAACATTGTTAGAAGGAGAAATCACTGGAAAGTGGAAACTAATCAACTAAGAACAATGAAATATCTACATATATTGCTTGACGTTGGTAAATTTTACCATATCATGACCTTAATCACAAGGACATCATAGTTATTATTTAGCTTCAAACTCTGAAATAAATCAGACTTGCAAAGACAAAGATAAGTTTATTCACTATTAACATTCAGTATTGATATTAAGCTCCAAAAATCCATTGAGTGTTGGGCACATGTCTGAGCTTTGGGGAACAAACAGGGAGAACGACATAAGAACCAGGGGAGTGGATGCCTGCAAAAATTATCATCACCATATGGCAGCATCGTGAATTCTCAAGTATTTTGTGCAACAAGTGAAAGCTAAGACATCAAGATCAGCTGTAATGGATACTCGTGCTGACTTTCCATAGGTTCACATGTTCTCGTCGGTCGATTGATGTATAAAGCCTATTAGCCATGTAATCCGTTCTTTAAGTCATATTAGCTTTAAATATTTGCTCCCTTTCTATTATGGCCATGGGGATATATAGGTTTCTTATTAAAAGCATAAAATAAAAATTAACTGATACGACCTAATCCATGTAGACATGAGTTGCTATTAATCACTCAACTCTCGCAGATCTTCAAGGTGGGGACTATGGATGTCAACGAAAAATATTTGGGTGGGCCATTATTTATCGGCAAATCGAACGCAGAATCTTATTCTTTCTTAATAGACATGCTTCCTTCAAAGTTGAAAGGTTGGAAGGCTAAAGTTCTATCACATGTAGGGCGAACTACACTTATTAAGTCTACTTTGGCTTCAATTCCCACTTATTTCATGTCTACGTGTCTCCTTCCTCTTAGTATCATGGAGAAGATGATCATTCAAAGGGATTTTTGGTGAGGTTTCAACGATGGGAAGAAGCACCTTTACCTGCAAGCATGGTCGAAATTCACTAAACCTAAGCTAAATGGGGGTTTTGGGATAAGAGATGTAAGCTTGGTTAATAAACCTTTAGTCATGAAAATAAGTTGGAGACTCCTATCAAAACCTGCTGCTGTCTGGGCCACCTTGTTATCTAGGAAATACTTATGTGGGAGCTCCTTTTGGAAGGCTAAATCTCAAAAGTATCATTCTCCTATTTGGAAAAGTATATTAGAAGTCCAGGACAAGCTAAGCACAGGTGCATGTTGGTTTGTGGGAGATGAATACAAAATCAACATATTTTTGGATCCATGGATCCCCACATTACATGGGTTTCGAATTCCTTCAAATAATATCAATGGGTCCAATGTTAAGGTAGCTCAATTAATTGATAAAGAGAGCAATTCCTGAGATCTTGGAATAATTCAGTCTATGGGTATTGACCAATGTGCTTCTAGTGCTATATTTAACATTAGCATCAGCAACAACATCAATTCAAAGGATCAATTAGGTTGGTTGAATCACCCGAAATGTTTATTCTCGGTGAAGTCGGCATACAATTCCCTTTATAGAGAGAGAATTGAAGCTTCTTCATCCAATCAAAACACGGTTAATTGGTGGAGCAACCTGTGGAAAGTTAATTGAATCCTTCCAAGGATCACTTTATTTATTTGTAGAGCGGCCACAGGAGCCTTACTTATTCGTGCACAATTACATAAACGGATACCAACAATAGAGGACAGTTGTCCCTTTTGTAATTCTGCTCCAGAAACTGTCACCCACCTTTTCTTAGAATGCGAGATTGCTATCATGGTTTGGTTCAGATCGCCCATTCAAATTATCACTAGTGCAGTGCGAAGAGATTTTAGGGACTGTATTGAGTGGTTCCTCAAGGATCCTAGTTCAGGTTTCTCGCTTTATTATCAAGTAGATTCTATATTATGGAACATCTGGAAGGAACGAAATTCTATGATCTTTGAGCATAAAACTCCCAATCTCTTGAAACCGATGCAGAGGATTCATCACAGTCCAACTATGGCTTCGTGGGAGCCTAATCGAGAGATACAAGAAGTGATGCCAACCCCCACCTGAAGAAATAGACATCTCCCCCACTAGGAACTCTTAAAGCCAATGTTGATGCTGCAGTTAGAGTGGATAAGATAGAGGTGGGTATTGTGTTCCATGATAGTTTGGAAAGGCACATTCTTAGTAGGGGAGAATCCCCCCTCCTTGTTCGGCTATGGCAGCTGAGGCTTTGGCATTTAAGGAAGCCTTTGTTATAATTGAGATGATAAAGCTTTCGGAGGTGGTGGTTGAGGGTGATAACAGGACTATTGCACAACTTTTATTACAAGAAGATTTGGATCCTCCTTGGCGTTTAAGGAGCATTATAGCAAACTGTCAAAGTCTTCAATCCCGGATGATAGGTGTTATCCCTACTTGGAGTCCCCGTAACTGTAATGGTTGTGCCCATGAACTGGCTAGATATGTTGTTGAAGGAGAATGTGACTTGTGGTCTTCTACTATTCTAGATTGTCTTATTTCTCTCGTTAGCAAAGAGGACACTGGTTCTCCAGCGGAAGAGTCTTCCAATGGAAACCAAGTTTCGCTGAATTGTATTTTTGATTCTGTGTTTGGGTACGGGGCGCCATGAATAGATCGCCTATGGTTTCTGTTAACGAATAGTCTCACATCGATAAGGGAGGCACCCATCACCCGCTTTATATACCCCCATGTAGACCTCCCCTTACAACCCGGGTTTTGAGGTGTGAGGGTATCTAGCATAGTATCAGAGCTAGCCTGCCTCCTGCTCTCGCTCCCGCTCCGGATGCTCCCCACCGATCGTGCCTTGCCACGCGTGCTCCACGTGGGAGGATCCTTGCCACGCGTGCTCCGCGTGAGGGGGAGTGTTAACAGATAGTCCCACATCGGTAAGGGAGACACTCATCACCCGCTTTATATATCCCCTGTGGACCTCCCCTAACAACCCGGGTTTTGAGGTGTGAGGGTATCTAACAGTTTCGATAAAAAAAAAAAGTAACCTTAATGTATCTTATGGCTAACCGTCCACCCCTCCACCTCCACTCCACCACACCCCAACAAGAAATGGCTATATCATATTAAGTTGATGGAAATAAGTGGGTTGAAGAAAATAAAATGAGCATGGATCTCGCTGTCTTAAGATAGTAATGCCTCACTATTTTCCAGGCAGAACTATGCTTGGGAAGGCCTTCTTGCAATTCAAGATGAACAACATTCTAGGTTTCACGAGAGTTGGATAGTAGACTATGTCTAATAGGAGAGGGAGAATGTCTTTACCGTTCGCCACTTTTTTAAGGGGGGGAAACCTCGAGAAGGGATCGATACTATAAAGTGCCCCGTGAAGTAAACTTTGAGCAAAACGACCTTCACATGATTCGATCGAGATATCATACAACCAAGCATAGAAGGATGGCTAGAAAAGGACACTTGGCCCTCAACCCAAATCAATAGACCGATTCTTCGCACCGGACTTGCCATGCGGAGTACCCCGTAACCTCAATGACCAAGAACCCATTCCAGTTTGTTTCCAATAAAAAAAAACATTCAAGTTTGGATGGGAAAACTAAGATATGTAGTGCCACCACCTTCTCTCACTACAATTAATTTAGGAAGATAACAAGGATGTATTCCTTCATGCTTTAAGAAGCAATAAATTCATGGGATTCAATACGTTACTACTAAAATCCACATGCAACCCATTTCTATTTGTTTCTCAAAAAAAAAAAAAACCATTTCTATTTTTTTTTTTTAAACCCACTTCAGAAATTAATATACATAATCAGAGCATGTAACATCTGACATTGCAAATAGAAGAAAGTTATGAAGCGGAACTTAAGAGAGAGAGAGAACCCTTTGCTCTTGAACCCTTGCTCTTGCTGCTCCTCATTCACAATCCCAAGCCGTTGAGTTGGAACAGCCCCACCCTCCCAGCTTTTATAGAAACATCCCACGGATGTCTATAGATAAAGGGAAATTTTATTCATACCCCAAAAATCTGTAACTAGCCCCCGTCTCCCTATCGTTTCACAAGAACTTACTCAGCGACCCTTTAATACCAACATTGCCCTTTTCTTTTGTACCCCAAACCTCAAAGTCCTAACTTAGCATCTTTTGTACCCCCAACCCAACCCAACCCAAGGTCTGTTTGAACTTCTTTAGCCCTAGCCTAATCCGTCGGGTTGGCCAGGTTGATCAGGTTGTCCGGGATGGGTTGATCGGCTTCAATATGGTAGAGGAGAAATAATTCGGGTTGGGTTCAGATTAGCTCGCCCAAATTTGGGTTGGGTTTCGGTTGGCCCGCCCAAGTTGCAGCCCTACGTCTGCTTTCAAGTAGGGGTGGCAATGGGTCAGGTCGGGTCGGGTTGAGACATAGGTATAAGGGCAAAACACCCAACCCGAACCCGACCCGTTTAATAAACGGGTCAAAAACTTAAACCCAAACCCGACCCAACCCGCTTAACCCGTTTACTAAACGGGTCGGGTCGGGTCGGGTTGGCTCAACAGAACCCATGTAAACCTATCGGGTTGGGTCAAGACAAGTCCGATTGGGCCGGATTTGATTGGATTGGGTCGGGTTGGCTCGGGTCGGGTCGGGTTGACACGACCCATTTGGTAAACTGGGCAAGTCGAGTCAATCAGGCTATAAGTACAAACCCAAACCCGAACCCGACCCATTAAATAAACGGGTCAATTGGGTTGACCCTTATATGACCCGAACCCGTTTAGGCCAAATCTAAACCCGCTAACTTCGGATCGGGTTCGGGTCGGGTCAAGGATTGCCACCCCTACCTTCAAGTACCAGCCAACTGCATGGGATTTGTTTAAGAGTGGGGTGTATTCAAGAGTGCATATAATTAGGGTATATTTAAGGGGGTATGTGTTTGATTGGGGTATAATAAAGTTGGAGCGGGCCAATTAACTGGGGTGTATTGAAGGTGGGGTGTAAGGGGGAAGGGTATTTTTGGGATAAGAATGGGGTATGAAAAAAAAAGATGGGGTGTGCTCACGTTTGTTCGAAATGGGGGCTAATTATAGATTTTTGGGGTATGAATAAGTTTTTCCATAAATAAAAGGGTAAATTACACTTTACCCCCTTAAAGTTTTGTTCAAAAACACTTAACCCCCTGTAGTTTATTTTGTTCCAAATCGCACCCTAAATTTTGAAATGTTAGCACAATACTCCCTTCTGTCAAATACTTAATTTCCTAATTTGATGATTTTTATATGATCAAAACAGAATTGAAGGAGGCAAAATATAGTTTTTTAATTATAGGGGGTTAATTGTTTTTAGCTAAACTTCAGGGGGCAAAGTATAATTTACACTAGATAAAATTAACTCTGCATTAAAAAAATCAGAAAGCAAATCGATAAATTAAATTAGGATTAAATATTAATAAAATTAGGTGGTTTTTTTTGGTGGGTACTTGAAATTGCACCAATCTCGTTGAACTTGAAGAGTGGCGCCAAAGAGCAGCAAGAGGAGCCGGGACGGAGAAGCAAAAGGACCAAGCCAAAAAATAATTTATAATAAGGGTTAGATACAAAAAAGAAAATGGAAGAAAGAAATCTGCACATCGTTGGCGTAGTGGGGGAAGAAAAAGCGGAGTAGCGGGAACGGCGGGCAATGGGAAAACCAGAGGGCAAAAGGCAGCAAACACGGACAAAAACCGGTCGCTCATCCCAACTACATGATCAACCAAGGGGTAAATTACACTTTGCCCCCTGAATTTTAGCTCAAAGACACTTAACCCCTCTATAGTTAAAAAAACTACATTTTGCCGCCATCAATTCAGTTTTGATCAGATAAAAATTAAAGCCTTTAACGCAGTCGAACCACACTATCACCGTGGTTTGGGATTCAGTTTTGATCAGATAATATGGCACATCGGTTTTATGCTGATTAGACAAAACGAAATAAAAAAGCTGACTAGGACAAACTGACTGGATAAAAATGAACCGAATAAATCTAACCATTCGTTCAAAAATCAACGCACAATCTCTATTTCCCCGTCAACCAACTCCCTCCCCTTGGTTTTAAATCCAAACCCATTTAAACTGCACTAAACCCCTAAAATCTCGGTCCATTTAAGCTGCACAAAACCTGACCGTTCATCCCGTGATCGTTGTTCGCATCAACGGCTATAAACCCGCCTGCTGAAATTTTGACCGTCCCAAACCATCAGGTTGATCTTAAGGAATCTGTTCGAATAGAAACAGCTGTGATTGATTGATTATAGGGGGATGGAAAGTTGGTCGCGCCTAAGGCGCCCACTTCATGTCAATCGGCACGGACGAGAAAATGATTGTCTCTATGAATGTCAGTGTTGTCGAAAGTATTTTGTTTACTCACATGTTAACGGTTAGGGAGTGGGTGATCTATAGACCACCAAGAGAACCCAAGGGGAGTGTATCTTAAGGGACAGTGGGTCCTAATGAGACAGCATAGCTGTTGGCGAGCGGACTCTAAACCACGATGATAGTGTTATTTGGGACGACTATTTTAAGTCGTGCGGATAAAAATTACCAAACGAGGAATTAGTTGACAAAAGGGATATTGTGCTAACATTTCAAGCTTTGGGGTGCAATTTGGAACAAAATTAAGCACAGGGGGGTTAAATGTTTTTTAGCTAACTGCAGTTGGGTAAAAGTGTAATTTACCTTTTTTTTTTAATTTTGTTATCAGTCCCACAATAATGGTGTCCCCTCGTTTAGTTTAGATCGATACATACAAAGAACCTTTTGGAGCAGTTGCTATGATTATTAATGATTTCAGTTAAGAAAAAGAATCCCTAGCTAAACATCTCCAAGGACCTCCCTTTTAAAAGTTCCACTCACCTAAGGGAGCCACTTTTGCCACGTCAGCCAAATAGGGAATGTGATTTTTTTCCCACTCCATTCGTGAAAATTGTTGATATTTCTCATATTTATTAGGAGTTGGAATTGCTTCTGATCAACAGTCTCAGTTGCTTCTGTAGCACTAGCATCACATGGGTGATGTTGACATGTAGGGCCTCGCTCAGTTGAGTGGGCCAGTCAATGTTTGACCGTTTGTGGGCATGTTGGGCATCTTCTCCATCAGTGTTTGATTGTTTTAGAGATCGGTGGGATTGCCACTGCAAGTCAGGTGGGGGCTGGTAGTGGGGATGCTAGGGTGGCTGGACCTTCAGCTTTTTCGGACCTTGGATGGTGGTGGAGCGCAAGGTAGGTCGTAGAGTGGGAGGTCGCCAGTTCGATTGGGAGCAAGGAGAGGGCATTGGAGATGGTGTCGGGGGGCAAGGGTCGGGTGCCGTGGCAGGCGACCGGAAAAGGGTGGTAAAGGGGCGGAGGCTGTGGGGGATGATCTTCGTGCCGACCCGAAGACTCCGCCCAACCAATCAATCGAGTCGAGTCAAATGTCTGATCAAACGTTTGTCTAGTCTGCAGGTTTGGAGGTTGATGTCTTTGAGTACTACCTTTGAATTAGAAGAGAGAGAGAGAACAGATTGACACAAGGTATGATCTCGGAGTTCAACCGAAGCCTATGTCTCCGTGCTATAAGGTGCAACCTAAATTCACTAACACTTTACTCAAAGTTATCTTGACATGTCTAGTATCACTAATCTCTTCGAAAAACAGATCGAGGGGTTAAGAAGTCAGAGCTCTGGATGTTTTGAAAGTATGATTCTGCAATCAGATATTCGATCCCATTACAGTTGTAGGGTCTGCTATTTATAGAGTTTTCTAGAGCAAAATCCGGGATAGAAGACGGTTTTCCACAGTCATCGTCTGGATCCAGGCGGCACTACACCAAATTCAGGAATTTGGAACAATCTTAATTTTTTAGGTTGGAATGGCTATAATCCATTCCAAATTAGGTGGGTCCCATTGTCGTCTTCATGGACCCCCTGGCAGGGCTAGTAGGCCCCACTGTCGTCTCCGTGGACTCCCCAGGCAGGGCTGGTGGGTCCCGCTGTCGTCTCTGTGGACCCCCGAGCAGGGCTGGTAGGTCCCGTTGCTGTCTCGTGGACCCCAGGCAGGGCTGGTGGGTCCCGTTATGGGGCGTTGGCCAAAATGTGTACCCCCCAAACAGAGCTGGTGGGTCCCCCTGTCGTCTCTATGGACCCCCCGAGCAGGGTTGGTGGGTCCCGCTGCTATCTCGTGGACCCCAGGCAGGGCTGGTGGGTCCCGTTATGGGGCGTTGGCCAAAATTTGTATCCATAGTTACCCCCTCCAAGCCAGCTAGAGGCCGATCTGGCTGACTTGGAATCCAGGTGCAAAATCCAAACCCCCTGCCAAGGGTTGGTGTCATGGAGTTCTTGTTTAAGCAATTCCGAATGATAAGACTGGCTGCCAACTTGTCCGTTCGGACAAAGTCATACGATCGATTGATATAGGCCAATCGATCAAATGTGTCCGATCGGTCGAATTTGTCCAATTGGTCAAATTTGTCCGATCGGTCAGATTTGTCCGATCAGTCAAGATTGCCCGATCGGTCGAATTTGTTTGAACGGTCAAAATTGTCCGATCGGTCAATTTCAACCGGTTCGATTTTGGGTGATCGGACAAAAAATCATGTTTTTTGCCCAATCCTTTGGAAATTCGCCCGACCGTTTGCCTATCGATAGGGCGAAGTCTCTTGATCCATCAGCCAAAGTTATCCGATCGGTTAAAATTGTTCGATCGGTCAAGATTGCCCGATCGGTCGAATTTGTCCGATCGGTCAATTTCAACCGGTAGGACTTTGGGCGATCGGGCAAAAAAACAAGTTTTTTGCCCGATCCTTTGGAAATTTGCCCGATCGTCTGCCTGTCGATGGGGCGAAGTCTTTTGGTCCATCGGTTAAAATTGTCTGATCGGTCAAAATTATCCGATCGGTCAAGATTGTCCGATCGATCGAATTTGTCCGATCGATCAAAATTGTCCGATTGGTCAATTTCAACCAGTAGGACTTTCGGCGATCGGGCAAAAAACCAAGTTTTTTGCTCGATCCTTTGGATATTCGCTCGACCGTCTGCCTATCGATGGGGCGAAGTCTCTTGGTCCATCGGCTAAAATTATCCGATCGGTCAAAATTGTACGATCGGTCAAACTTGCCCGATCGGTCGAATTTGTCCGATTGGTCAAAATTGTCCGATCGGTCAATTTCAACTGGTAGGACTTTGGGCGATCGAGCAAAAAACCAAGTTTTTTGCCCGATCTTTGGAAATTCGCCCGATCGTTTGCCTGTCGATAGGGCAAAGTGTCTTGGTCAATCGGCTAAAGTTGTCTGATCGGTCAAAATTGTCCGATCGGTCAATTTCAACATGTAGAAACATGGGCGATCGGGCAAAAAACCAAGGTTTTTGCCCGATCCTTTGGAAATTCACCCGATCGTCTGGCTATCTATGGGGCGAAGTCTCTTAGTCCATCGGCTAAAATTGTCCGATCGGTCAAGATTGCCCGATCGGTCAAATTTGTCCGATCCGTCAAAATTGTCCGATCGGTCAATTTCAACCGGTAGGACTTTGGGCGATCAGACAAAAAACCAAGTTTTTTGCCTGATCCTTTGGAAATTCGCCCGATCGTCTACCTGTCGATGGGGCAAAGTCTCTTGGTCCATCGGCTAAAATTGTTCGATCGGTCAAAATTGTCCGATCGGTCAAGATTGCCCGATCGGTCGAATTTGTCCGATCGATCAATTTCAACCGGTAGGACTGGGCGATCGGGCAAAAAACCAAGTATTTTGCCCGATCCTTTGGAAATTCGCCCGATCGTCTACTTGTCAATGGGGCGAAGTGTCTTGGTCAATTGGCTAAAGTTGTCCGATCGGTCAATTTCAACCGGTAGGACTTTGGGCGATCGGGCAAAAAACCAAGTTTTTTGCCCGATCCTTTGGAAATTCGCCCGATCGTCTGCCTGTCGATTGGGCGAAGTCTCTTAGTCCATCAGCTTGGTCCATCGGCTAAAATTGTCTAATCGGTCAAGATAGCCCGATCGGTCGAATTTGTTCGATCGGTCAAAATTGTCCGATCGGTCAATTTTAACCGGTCGAACTTTGGGCGATCGGGCAAAAAACCAAGTTTTTTGCCCGATCCTTTGGAAATTCGCCCGATCGTCTACTTGTCGATCGGGCAAAGTCTCTTGGGCCATCGGTCAAAGTTGTTCGATCGGTCAAAATTATCCGATCGGTCAAGATTGCCCGATCGATCGAATTTGTCCGATCGGTGAAAATTTATCCGATCGGTCAATTTCAACCGGTAGGACTTCGGGCGATCGGGCAAAAAACCAAGTTTTTTGCCCGATCCTTTGGAAATTCACCTGATCGTCTACCTGTCGATTAGACGAAGTCTTTTGGGCTATCGGTCAAAATTGTCCGATTGGTTAATTTCAACCGGTGGCATTTTGGGGGATCGGGCAAAAGACCATGTTTTTTGCCCGATCCTTTGGAAAATCACCCGATCGTCTTTCTGTCGATTAGGCGAAGTCTTTTGGGCCATCGATCAAAATTGTTCGATCGGTCAAGATTGTCTGATCGATCGAATTTGGCCGATCGGTCAAAATTATCTGATCGGTCAATTTCAACTGGTAGAACTTTGGGGGATCGAGTAAAAGACCATGCTTTCGCCCGATCCTTTGGAAAATTGCCCGATCGTCTGCCTATTGATTGGGCGAAGTCTTCTGGGCCATTGGTCAAAATTGTCCGATCGGTTAATTTCAACCGGTGGAACTTTGGGAGATCGGGCAAAAGACCACATTTTTCGCCCGATCCTTTGGAAAATAGCCAGATCGTCTGCCTGTTGATTGGGCGAAGTCTTTTGGGCCATCGGTCAAAATTATCCAATCGATCAAAATTATCCGATCGATCAATTTCAACCGGTGGCACTTTGGGGGATTGAGCAAAAGACCACGTTTTCCGCCCGATCCTTTGGAAAATCGTCCGATCGTCTGCCTATCGATTGGGCAAAATCTTTTGGGCCATCAGTCAAAATTATCCTATCGGTTAAAATTTGTCCGATCGGTCAATTTCATCCGGTGGAACTTTGGGGGATCGGGCAAAAGACCATGTTTTTTGCCCGATCCTTTGGAAAATCGCCCGATCGTGTGCCTGTTGGGCGAAGTTTTTTGGGCTATCGGTCAAAATTGTCCGATCGATCAATATCAACCGGTGGAACTTTGGGGGATCGGGTAAAAGACCACGTTTTTCGCTCGATCCTTTGGAAAATCGTCCGATCGTCTGCCTATTGATTGGGCGAATTAAGTATTTTGGTGGAGTTTGTCTAGTACGACTGTTGAGTGTCCATTTGGTGCGAATTATCCGTTCTTTTTCATGCACATATTGTCATTTTGCTATGTAAAACTTTCATAATGCACATAAACTGCATGAATTTCTTTGCACCACGATATAGTAGACTTTCATACGAACCCAACGGCATATTGGTTCGCTCTCATACATTGCATGCATGAAAAATACAAAGCTCGGAAGTCCAAATTATCCTTTTATCGATAATCATGTTTGAATCTGATAAGCGTCATTTCATGTGTGTTTTTGAGGGAATTGATCCGGTTTTCGATGCAGTCAGCTCAAGGACTTCATGACCAAGCCGTGGATATTCTCATGGTGATTCGATGGAGGTTGTACAACTCGTTCGAAAGCCATTTCTCAAGAACAGCAAAGAAACGGATGAGTGCGATAATTCAGCTAAGAGAAAACTTCATTGAGTCAATGCAGCGCTTGGCTCAAACTAGAGGAGTACTACACGCATGAAAATGAAAGAACGTATGCAGACGAGCTCAGATGGTTTGAATGGTGCAACCCGGACCTGCCACCTTTTCTCTCTCCTCTATTTCTTTCCTTCCTTTCATTTCTCTTTCTCCATCTTAATTATTTGCCTTATCCATCCCATCCAACCTAAATGTCACCTAAGCATTCCCCCCATCCGGCTACACTAACCGGAGAAGTACGAACCCGACTCCTTTGCAATACTAGGTTTTGTGACTAACTCTGCCCGCACAAGTCTCTAAAAACCCAACTTCATTTAATCCAAAACCCATGTATGATCTCCCATTCTCTTCTCTCTCTAGAAATCATCTATCATCTAAGCCCAGTGCGATTTAATACCACAGCATCACATCCATTCCTTTCATTCTCTTTACCATCGCAGCCGTCCATATCTGAAAACCCATCTTTTGATCACCGCATTCATGTAAGCACCCAACAACCCAACATGCATGCAGTGATCACAGCCTTCCTATTTGATCACAGCCATCAAAACCCATGCATGTACACCACAGCAGCAGCCCGGCCAATCGCAGCCGTCCCTTACAATTCAAAACCCATGCATTCAGCATGCATTGCAGACATTCCGCCCAACTCATCTCCTAACTAATCACAGTCGTTCCTTTCCCATCCGGATACCCACATCCCAATCGTCCCTAGCTTCCATGCACATGCATGCATGTACCACAGTAGCTGTGCATGCATCCGACCAAGCCATCTTCTCTCTCCTTCCCACTTAATCACAGCCATCCCTCCACCCGATCGACCACTGCATACCCGACTCTCTCTCCACCTACTCGGGATTCTCTCTCTCTCCTATATAGGGGGGCTCGGGAAAACAAAAAGGGGGGGAGGTTCTCACCACCGAAAATAAGCCATCATCTTCCACATCCACCTGCCACCACCTACCACCTATGACTAAACCCTAGTTCCCATCACCGCCTTCCATCATCTTCTACCGACCACAAAAATCCTCTACCATCATCGACCAAAACCGAACCCTAATCCTCTACATCCCGTCGCCTTCATTCATCATCCGTACCGTCATCGCGTCATTATCGAAGCTACGACGTGAACGAGCCGAAACGGAGGAAGCATCGAGGAAGGCGAAGTCTACGAAGCAATCTTCAAAGATGATCTATACTTCGGTTATTTTCATTTTTTCCTTTGATGTAACAAAAACCATGCTAGCTAAATTTCATGCTAAGGCTGAGATGAAACCCTAGATCTACTAGATGTTAGCTTTATTTTATGTATTCTATGCCAATGCTCCTTAATGTTTTATGCGATTCAATTCTTAATTAATTTATGGTTCAATTTGCTCTCACAATCCATGCCACGTATGCTTTGTAGTTAGCACTATAATTGACCATCATGCAATTAGGCCTATTTTAATTAAATAATTAAAACCCAGATCTTGCATGCTTAACTCAGACATCGGATGCTCTGCTTATGTGCTTTGATCCGTTGTGCTTAACCTAGATGTTTGATGCTTTGTTTTATTACACATGCAAGAGTTGAATCCAATATTAGATAATTATATTTAAAGCCTAACGATCGCATCTCGAGAAAGCACAGGATTTGTTTTCCGCATGCTACTCGTCTAAATTTAGAACACCATAATTTAAACATAACGTCTACAATGATCTAGCGGTGGATTCGACCGCCTTAGTATCTCATCCATATCTGAACTTCCACACTGCACCGCATTACATTAGTTAATTTGCATGCTTTACTCCTGCTTAGTTTACCTTTTTATCACAATCTTATAAAACCAAATCAACAACATTGCTTATTAAGTAACTTAGGTAGATAGATTAATAACTTTAGATTAGACCGCTCCCCTCATTAGCAATCCCTATGGGATCGACCTCGTAATACGTATTGCTCCTACAAAACAATTCGTGCACTTGCGAGTTATAATTTAGATCAAACTAACCCCATAATATAGGATTAGTTTAGATCACATCAAGTTTTTGGCGCCGTTGCCGGGGATTGCAACGGAACTTCCGTATCTAGGTTATTCCTTATTTACCTTAGTTAGTTTTATTAGTTTTGTTAGTTCAATTTTATCTTTAGAGTATAGTAGTTTCTCAATATTTGACCAAAATGACTAACCAAATAATGACCCTAAAACAATATATGAACCTTACAAGATCAACAAAATATCAAAATCCATCTTCAACAGTAATAGCCAACTTATATTCACCCCAAGTAATGACCCTAAAGGAGTATATGAACCAAACAAGAACCACCAGACATCATGATTGTACAAACTTTTCAGCTAAACTAGAATATCCTGAAAGAAATTCATCGAGTAGGAGTTTACATGGCCATATATAACATAATTCACCATGCTATGACACACATGATTCTAGATGACAAAATTATCACGATCCTCGTTGGACAAATCAAAATTCTAGTTGGAAAAATCATCAAGGCTATAGTTGGACAAATGAATCATCTACAAATAATTTTCAAGAGCCTTATAATTGTATCTTTTATACGCCACCAATTGATGAGACTCTTGAAGAGACACTACAAATGTCTATGCTCAATCAGTTTATGCAGAATTATCAAAGCAATATGCAAGAGCATATGAACACTTTCGAAAGAATTGAATCACATTTTAATGTTATTAAGGAAGCAATACTTCGAGATCAACTTCAACCTGAGTTTAACTCCGATGAAGATTATGAGGATTATGAGAACATAATTAGCATCTCAATAGATAATGAAGCTTATGAGAAGACCAAGATGGACATTCCTATAGAAGATGAACTTGCAACATCTAATTTTCTTAATCATTTGGAAGATTGTCCGAGCAATATTGATGACATTAATATGGATATGATTTTTGAGAATACTAATGATCTCATATCCAACATTGACATCATCAATGATAACTTTATAGATAGTATAGTTGATGAAGAAGCCTACGCTCCACCCTATAACGATGATGATAAGATTATTATAGAAAATAATGTTCTCCTATCCAGCGTAAATGTTACTAATGATAATAAGATCTATGAGATGAATATGATCGACAATCTAGATAAGGACAAGCTTTTTCAATCATCTTTTAATGATCAATTGGATGATGATCTGACCAATATTATATTTTATGTCACTCATGATGTTACTTATGACATTGATGATGATATGTTTGCTAAAGAAGTCAATGCTCTATCAATGAATTTTGAAATAAATGATATCATGATTGATCATCCATCCATTATCGAAAAATCATAAAGTGACCTACAAATTTTGCCATCTGAGTTTCAACATATACATTTGGGTGAAGAATATATATTTTCTGATTTAATTTTTTCTCAATACATCCAAATCAGAAAATTCAAATGTGTGAACTTTTCAAAGATAATATACATGATATATGGTGGAATATAGAGTATAATAATGAATCTTATAGTGTTCTATTTGAAAAGAAAACTCATGAAGAACAATATAGGATGAACACTCATATAATAAAGGAGAGTTATGCAGAAACATACCCAATGTATAGTATAGCATATAATTTTTTAATTGATGACTACTCTCTTTTCTTTTTGAAAATTTCATCTGCTGAAAAACTCATCTGTATTATAGTAATAAATTTTTTTTATTTTTTTATTATCATCTGCTCGTCTTTATTAGTCTATTTAGTTACTTTGTTCTTTTCTTTGTAATACTAATATTTTGCAGGAAATAAGGATACAAATAACTTATGAGGTACTATCAATCATTAAAACTTCGTACTTTTATTTTATATACATGTCATTCAAGAATGCTATCATATAATACTATCATCTTATTCATGAGCATGTCTAATTCATACATTGAGAACAATGTCTAATTTAAGTTTGGAGGTATGATGTACTTTTTACAAAATCCTGCATATATCTAATTTTCATAACATTTTTCTGTTCTAGTTTTTTCTTTAAAAAACAAAAAAATATCATTATATCAACTTACGATGTAATGGGACAGCTCGGCACATACGTTTCGGCGTATGTATGTCTAATCTGTAGTCCCCTACCAAAACTATAGCGTTCATATAGAAATCGATAGGAATTTACATTTGTATATTTTTATTTTCTTTTTCATATTTCAGTTTTTTATTACTTTTGCCATCTGTTTCATTCTTTTTGAATATATATATATATATATATATATATATATATATATATATATATATATATATATATATATATATATATATATAACAATATATATTTCTCCTTTATTTTAGGTTTTGTAGTATAATTCTATTGTACTCGAATAAGACCATAAGGCACTTGATAATTAAGGTAGAAAGTCCAAGGATTAGCCAGAAAAAGTATGTCTAATATGGTTCTGACCCTTAGTAACCTTTTAGAGATTGTCAAAACAAACTAGACTTGACTTTTCACTTCACATCTGGCTTACACCTCTAGGGTCTAGATTCAAAGCTTTCATATCACCTAATAGTCACTTGGAGTCCTGATAAATCATGCGGATCTGGTTCACTTGGTTTGCTAGAAAAAAAAAAGATATCATTAGAAAAGCGACCAGTGAATTCTAAGGTATAGCGGAAAGGGCTACCTATTAGCATGGTCTAGAACCTAATTATATAAAAGTCCTAACTTGTATGCCCTAGTATTAGTGAAGCTTGATTAATAGAGTTATGAGAATGATCCTATGGATGCAGAGTGAATCGAATATAAAGGTAACATGAGGATAGCTACCTAACGTATAAGAGCATTGGCAGCGTGTCATGGGCATAGAGTGCAGCTAGCATGGTACAAGTTAGAAAGGGGTATATAATTAGATTCAGAAAAAAAATAAGACCAGGAAAAAAAAAGAAAAAGAAAATAGTGTGTGAAAGTCATCGTTATAAACAATGTCGGGAAACTAGAATATCACATATAAAGCCCGTAGGGTATTAAGGTAAATATCCACAACTCTCACTAGCCTATCTAGATTAGCTGGTTTTGACTCAGGTTCTAAGGTCGGCTTTGACCGTTCTAGGAGACTGTTAGAATGATATGAATGTAGAGAATCAAACCCCCAGTTGTTTTTAGCCCAGACAGCACCGTGCACTCGAGCATAGTTGACCTTGACCTTTTCTAACGGGAGACTAATAGTTAGAACCTAAAGTGCTTACTTCGAAAGCCGAAGCTTGAGCTAGATACCTTATGAGTTTTGTGCCTTAGAGATTCTATTTTTGAGTACTTTTTAATTATACTACGGAACCGACTTTTCTTATTTCTTATTTTTATTTTTTTAAAAAAAAATTCTTGAATTTTGTGGGTAGATTCACTGCAAAACCTCACGAGACAAAACTCGTCCACTAGGGTAACCTAGCGGTTTAACGGCTTGTTGCATGTGCTAAGTGTAATTGTGATTCCTGCGAAAGTGAGTTAAGTTATTTTTATTATTCTATTATTTTCGTCGTTTATTTTGTCTGCTTTCTCGAGGACTAGAAAGATTTAAGTTTGGGGGTGTGTTGAGCGTCCATTTGGTGCGAATTATCCGTTCTTTTACATTCACATATCGTCACTTTGCTATGTAAAACTTTCATAATGCACGTAACTGCATGAATTTTTTTGCACAACGATATAGTAGACTTTCATACGAACCCAACGTCATATTGGTTCGCTCTCATACATTGCATGCATGAAAAATACAAAGCCCGAAAGTCCAAATTATCCTTTTATCGATAATCACATTTAAATCTGATAAGCGTCATTTCATGTTTGTTTTTGAGGGAATTGATCCAGTTTTCAATGAAGTCAGCTCAAGGACTTCATAACCAAACTGTGGATATTCTCACGGTGATTCGATGGAGGTTGTATAGCTCGTTTGAAAGCCATCTCTGGAGAGCAGCAAAGAGACGAATGAGTGCGATAATTCAGCTAAGAGAAAACTTCATTGAGTCGATGCAGCGCTTGGCTCAAACTAGAGGAGTACTACACGCATGAAAATGGAAGAACGTATGCAGACGAGCTCAGATGGTTTGAATGGTGCAACCCGGACCTGCCACCTTTTCTCTCTCCTCTATTTATTTCCTTCCTTTCTTTTCTCTTTCTCCATCTTAATTCTTTGCCTTATCCATCCCATCCAACCTAAATGTCACATAAGCATTCCCCCCATCCGGCTAAACTAACCGAAGATGTACGAACCCGACTCCTTTGCAATACCAGGTTTTGCGACTAACTCTACCCGCACAAGCCTCTAAAAACCCAACTTCATTTAATCCAAAACCCATGCATGATCTCACGTTCTCTTTTCTCTCTCAAGAAATCATCTATCATCTAAGCCCAGTGCGATTTAATACCATAACATCACATCCATTCCTTTCATTCACTTTACCATCGCAGCCGTCTATATCTGAAAACCCATCTTTTGATCACCGCATTCATGCAAGCACCCAACAACCCAACATGCATGCAGTGATCACAGCCTTCCTATTTGATCACAGCCATCAAAACCTATGCATGTACACCACAACAGCAGCCCGGCCAATCGCAGCTGTCCCTTACAATTCAAAACCTATGCATTCAGCATGCATTACAGACATTTCGCCCAACCTATCTCCTAACTAATCACAGTCGTTCCTTTCCCATCCGGATACCCACATCCCTAGCTTCCATGCACATGCATACATGTGCCACAGTAGTTATGCATGCACCCGACCAAGCCACCTTCTCTCTCCTTCCCACTTAATCACAGCCGTCCCTCCACCCGACCGACCCCTACGTACCCGACTCTCTCTCCACCCACTCGGGATTCTCTCTCTCTCCTATATAGGGGGGGCTCGGGAAAACAAAAAAGGGGGGAGGTTCTCACCACCGAAGACGAGCCATCATCTTCCACATCCACCGGCCACCACCTACCACCTACGACTAAACCCTAGTTCCCATAACCGGCTTCCATCATCTTCTACCGACCACAAAAATCCTCTACCATCATCAACCAAAATCGAACCATAATCCTCCACATCCTGTCGCCTTCATTCATCATCCGTACCGTCATCGTGCCATCATCGAAGCTACGACGTGAACGAGCCGAAGCGGAGGAAGCATCAAGGAAGGTGAAGTCCACGGAGCAATCTTCAAAGATGATCTGTACTTCAGTTATTTTCATTTTTTCCTTTGATGTAACAAAAATCATGTCTAGCTAAATTCCATGCTAAGGCCGAGATGAAACCCTAGATCTACTAGATGTTAGCTTTATTTTATATGTTCTATGTCAATGCTTCTTAATGTTTTATGTGATTCAATTCTTAATTGATTTATGGTTCAATTTGCTCTCATAATCCATGCCACGTTTGTTTTGTAGTTAGCACTATAATTGACCATCATGCAATTAGGTCTATTTTAATTAAATAATTAAAACCCAGATCTTGTATGCTTAACTCAGACATCAGATGCTCTGCTTATGTGCTTTGATCCGTTGTGCTTAACCTAGATGTTTGATGCTTTGTTTTATTACACATGTTTGAGTTGAATCCAATATTAGATAATTACATTTAAAGCCTAACGATCGCATCTCGAGAAAGCACAAGATTTGTTTTCCGCATGCTACTAGCCTAAATTTAGAACACCATAATTTAAATATAACGTCTACAATGATCTAGCGGTGGATTTGACCGCCTTAGTATCTCATCCATATCTGAACTTCCATACTGCACCGTATTACATTAGTTAATTTGCATGCTTTACTCCTGCTTAGTTTACTTTTTTATCACAATCTCATAAAACCAAATCAACAACATTGCTCATTAAGTAACTTAGGTAGATTGATTAATAATCTTAGATTAGACCGCTTCCCTCATTAGTAATCCCTGTAGGATCGACCTCGTAATACGTACCGCTCCTACAAAGTTATTCGTGCACTTGCGAGTTATAATTTAGCTCAAATTAACCCCTTAATATAGGATTAGTTTAGATTGCATCAAGTTTTTAGTGCCGTTGCCGGGGATTGCAACGAAACTTTCATATCTAGGTTATTCCTTATTTGCCTTAGTTAGTTTTATTAATTTTGTTAGTTCAATTTTATCTTTAGAATATAGTAGTTTCTCAATATTTGATAAAAATGACTAACCAAATAATGACCCTAAAAGAATATATGAACCTTACAAGATCAACAAAATATCAAGATCCATCTTCAACAGTAATGACCAACTCATATTCACCCCAAGTAATGACCCTAACATAGTATATGAACCAAACAAGGACCACCAGACATCATGATTGTACAAACTTTTCAACTAAACTAGAATATCCTGAAAGAAATTCACCGAGTAGGAGTTTATATAGCCATATATAACATAATTCACCATGCTATGACACACATGATTCTAGATGGCAAAATTATCACGATACTAGATGACAAAATTTTCAAGATCCAAGTAGGCAATATTATCAAAATTCTAGTTGGAAAAATCATCAAGGCTATAGTTGGACAAATGAATCATCTATAAATAATTTTCAAGAGCCTTATAATTGTATCTTTTATACGCCACCAATTGATGAGACTCTTGAAGAGACACTACAAATGTCTATGCTCAATCAGTTTATGCAGAATTATCAAAGCAATATGCAAGAGCAAATGAATACTTTCGAAAGAATTGAATCACATTTTAATGTTATTAAGGAAGCAATACTTCGAGATCAACTTCAATCTGAGTTTAACTCCGATGAAGATTATGAGGATTATGAGAACATAATTAGCATCTCAATAGATAATGGAGCTTATAAGGAGACCAAGATGGACATTCCTATAGAAGATGAACTTGCAACATCTAATTTTCTTAATCATTTGGAAGATTGTCCGAGCAATATTGATGACATTAATATGGATATGATTTTTGAGAATACTAATGATCTCCTATCCAACATTTACATCATCAATGATAACTTTATAGATAGTATAGTTGATGAAGAAGCCTACGCTCCACCTTATAACGATGATGATAAGATTATTATAGAAAGTAATGTTCTCCTATCCAGCGTAAAAGTTACTAATGATAATAAGATCTATGAGATGAATATGATCGACAATCTAGATGAGGACAAGCTTTTTCAATCATCTTTTAATGATCCATTGGATGATGATCTGACCAATATTATATTTTATGTCACTCATGATGTTACTTATGACATTGATGATGATATGTTTGCTAAAGAAGCCAATGTTATATCAATGAATCTTGAAATAAATAATATCATGATTGATCATCCATCCATTATCGAAAAATCATACAGTGACCTACAAATTTTGCCATCTGAGTTTCAACATATACATTTGGGTGAAGAAGATATATTTTCTGATTTAATTTTTTCTCAATACATCCAAAATTAGAAAATTCAAATGTGCGAACTTTTCAAAGATAATATAGATGATACATGGTGGAATATAGAGTATAATAATTAATCTTATAGTGTTCCATTTGAAAAGAAAACTCATGAAGAACAATATAGGATGAACACACATAAAATAAAGGAGAGTCATGCAGAAACATGCCCAAAGTATAGTATAGCATATAATTTTTCAATTGATGACTACTCTCTTTTCTTTCTGAAAATTTCATCTGCTGAAAAACTCATCTGTATTATATTAGTAATTTTTTTTTTATCTTTTTATTATCATCTGCTCGTCTTTATTAGTCGCTTTGTTCTTTTCTTTGTAGTACTAACATTTTGCAGGAAACAAGGATACAAAGAACTTATGAGGAACTATCAATCCTTAAAACTTTGTACTTTTATTTTATATACATGTCCTTCAAGAATGCTATCATATAATGCTATCATATAATGCTATCATCTCATTCATGAGCATGTCTAATTCATACATTGAGGATAATGTCTAACTTAAGCTTGGAGGTATGATGTACTTTTTATAAAATCCTGCATATATCTAATTTTCACAAAATTTTTCTGTTCTAGTTTTTTTTTAAAAAAACAAAAAAAAATATCATTACATCAACTTACGCTGTAGTGGGACAACTCGGTATATATGTTTCGGCGTATGTATGTCTAGTCTGTAGTCCCCTACCAAACCTATAACGTCCATATAGAAATCGATCGGATTTGCATTTGCATGTTTTTATTTTCTTTTTCATATTTCAGTTTCTTATTACTTTTGCTATCCGTTTCGTTCTTTTCGTATATATATATATATATATATATATATATATATATATATATATATATATATATATATATATATATATATATATATATATATATATATATATATATATTTCTTCTTTATTTTAGGTTTTGTAGTATAATTCTATCGTACTCGAATAGGACCATAAGGCACTTGGTAATCAAGGTAGAAAGTCCAAGGATTAGCCAGAAAAAGTATGTCTAATATGGTTCTAACCCTGAGTAACCTTTTAGAGATTGTTAAAACAAATTAGACTTGACTTTTCACTTCACATCTGGCTTACACCTCTAGGGTCTAGATTCAAAGATTTTATATCACCTAATAGTCACTTGGAGTCCTGATGAACCATGCGGATCTGGTTCATTTGGTTTGCTAAAAAAAAAAGAGATATCATTAGAAAAGCGACCAGTGAATTCTAAGGTATAGCGGAAAGGGCTACATCATTAGAAAAGCGACCAGTGAATTCTAAGGTATTAGCATGGTCTAGAACCTAATTATGTAAAAGTCCTAACTTGTATGCCATAGTATTAGTGAAGCATGGTCGATAGGGTTATTAGAATGATCTTATCGATGCAGAGTGAATCGAATATAAAGGTAACATGAGGATGACTACCTAACTCATGAGGGCGTTGGCAGCGTGTCATGGGCATAGAGTGCAGCTAGCATCATACATGTTAGGAAGGGATATATAATTAGATTCAGAAAAAAATAAGATCGAGAAAAAAAAAAATAGTATGTGAAAGCCGTCGTTATAAACAATATGGGGAAACTGGAATATCACATATAAAGCCCGTAGGGTATTAAGGTGAATATCCACAACTCTCACTAGCCTGACTAGATTAGCTGGTTTTGACTCAGGTTCTAAGGTTGACTTTGACCGTTCTAGGAGACTGTTAGAATGATATGAATGTAGAGAACCAAACCCCCAATCGTGTTTAGCCCAGACAGTACCGTGCACTCGAGCATAATTGACCTTGACCTTTTCTAACGGGAGACAAATAGTTAGAACCTAAAGTGCTTACTTCGAAAGCCGAAGCTTGGGCTAGATACCTTATGAGTCTTGTGCCTTAGAGATTCTATTTTTAAGTACTTTTTAATTATTCAACGGAACTGACTTTTCTTATTTCTTCTTTTTATTATCAAAAAAAAAATTTCTTGAATTTTGTGAGTAGATTCTCTGCAAACCCTCACAAGACAAAACTCGTCCACTAGGGTAACCTAGGGGTTTAACGACTTGTTGCATGTGCAAAGTGCAATCGTGATTCTTACGAAAGTGAGTTAAGTTATTTTTATTCTTCTATTATTTTCATCGTTTATTTTGTCTGCTTTCTCGAGAACTAGAAAGATTTAAGTTTAGGGGTGTGTTGAGCGTCCATTTGGTGCAAATTATCCGTTCTTTTTCATGCACATATCGTCACTTTGCTACGTAAAACTTTCATAATGCACGTAAACTGCATGAATTTTTTTGCACCATGATATAGTAGATTTTCATACGAACCCAACGATATATTGGTTCGCTCTCATACATTGCATGCATGAAAAATACGAAGCCCAGAAGTCCAAATTATCCTTTTCTCGATAATCACGTTTGAATTTGATAAGTGTCATTTCATGTTTGTTTTTGAGGGAATTGATTCGGTTTTCGACGCAGTCAGCTCAAGGACTTCATATCCAAGCCGTGGATATTCTCACGATGATTCGATGGAGGTTGTACAGCTAGTTTGAAAGCCATCTCTGAAGAACAGCAAAGAGACGAATGAGTGTGATAATTCAGCTAAGAGAAAACTTCATTGAGTCGATGCAGCGCTTGGCTAAAACTACAGGAGTACTACACGCATGAAAATGGAAGAACATATGCAGACGAGCTCAGATGGTTTGAATGGTGCAACCCGGACCTACCACCTTTTCTCTCTCCTCTATGTCTTTTCTTCCTTTCTTTTCTTTTTCTCCATCTTAATTCTTTGCCTTATCCATCCCATCCAACCTAAATGTGACCTAAGCATTCCCCCCATCCGGCTACACTAACCGGAGATGTACGAACCCGACTCATTTGCAATACCAGGTTTTGCGACTAACTCTGCCCGCACAAGCCTCTAAAAACCCAACTTCATTTAATCCAAAACCCATGCATGATCTCCCGTTCTCTTTTCTCTCTCTAGAAATCATCTATCATCTAAGCCCAGTGCGATTTAATACCACAGCATCACATCCATTCCTTTCATTATCTTTACCATCGCAGCCGTCCATATCTGAAAACCCATCTTTTGATCACCGCATTCATGCAAGCACCCAACAACCCAACATGCATGCAGTGATCATAGCCTTCCTATTTGATCACAACCGTCAAAACCCATGCATGAACACCACAGCAGTTGCCTGGCCAATTGCAATCGTCCCTTACAATTCAAAACCCATGCATTCAGCATGCATTGCAGACATTCCGCCCAACCCATCTCCTAACTAATCACAGCCGTTCCTTTCCCATCCGGATACACACATCTCAGCCGTCCCTAGCTTCCATGCACATGCATGCATGTGCCACAGTAGCTGTGCATGCACCCGACCAAGCCACATTCTCTCTCTTTCCTACTTAATCACAGTCGTCCCTCCACCCGATCGACCCCTGCGTACCCTACTCTCTCTCCACCCACTCGGGATTCTCTCTCTCTCTTATATAGGGGGGGCTCGGGAAAACAAAAAGGGGGGGAGGTTCTCACCACCGAAGACGAGCCATCATCTTCCACATCCACCGGCCACCACCTACCACCTACGACTAAACCCTAGTTCCCATCACTGGCTTCCATCATCTTCTACCGACCACAAAAATCCTCTACCATCATCGACCAAAATCGAACCCTAATCCTCCACATCCCGTCGCCTTCATTCATCATCCGTACCGTCATCGCGCCATCATCGAAGCTACGACGTGAACGAGCCGAAGCAGAGGAAGCATCGAGGAAGGCGAAGTCCACGGAGAAATCTTCAAAGATGATCTGTACTTCGGTTATTTTCATTTTTTCCTTTGATGTAACTGTGAGCGCGGAAAAAGATTCGGGTCGTCTTTATTGCGGATCACACGAGATTACAAATTTTTTATCAGGAGATTGTGGGAGAGATCCTCTGGAGGGTCCCTTTGATCCGCGTCTCCACGTGGTATTCGTGCGAGAGCTCTGAAGGGGTTGCCCAAGACAGAGGACTTTACAGGGTGAGGGTTTTTGAGAGGCTAAGGAGTTTCCGCCGTTGATTTTGTCCCGTCCGTGCTTCGCTCTTTCTCGGCTAGGGAGGCCTTGGGCTTCGTTCCTCGGTCTTCGTGTCTTCCTTGATCCTTGCTCAACCTCGACGTCCTTGATCGTCAGTTCGCGGCGTCGATCGTGTTTTTGGCGTCAGCTTTGGCTTTAGCTTTCGACTTTGGCGTAGCTTTGGTGTGGCTCTGGCGTTTTCTTTGCTTTGGCGCTTGCGCTTGAACGTAGGCGGGTAGAGACTTGCGATGCTTTAGTTCTTCCGGACTTCGCGTCGTATCGGCTAGAACGTGCGGTGCTTTGCTCGTGACCGTCGTATTTGCTTGGCTTTGGCACGTGCGTTGCTTTAGCGCGGGCTTTACCGGTGCGTTTGCTTTGGCTTCTTGCGTCGGTTTTGACTTTAGCTTTGACTCGATCTTCTTCTCGAACGACTGGCGCTACTTCTTTAAGGCTTCTTTATTCTTCCGGCTTCCTCGACGGTTGTGGCATCGGTCTTGGCTTTTCGGTGGGGGTAGCACCGATCCTTGTGCAACGGTTGTAGCGTCGGCTTTTATTGATGAAGACGGCGGGTGTAGCACCGATCTTCGTGCGACGGTTGTAACATCGGCTTTTGTTGATGAAGACGGCAGGGGTGTAGCACCGGCTTCAGCACGACGGTTATAGCGTCGGCTTTTGTTGACGAAGACGGTAGGGGTAGCACCGGCTTCAGGCCTTCTTCTCCCGGCTTTCTTCTTCGTGCAAGGAGTTGATGCCTTTGTTGAAGACGACGGGTGTTGTCGGCTTCGATCTTCTTCTCCAGCCTTTGCTTATGGCGTCTTCGGAGCTGATGAAGATCGTTGGAGCAGTCGGGGTGATGACGACTCCGGGTCTTCTTCTCCAAGCTTTCTTCTTCGTGCGAGGAGTCGAAGTTTTGATCTTCGAGTGCAAGGTCTTTACGTTGATGAGGACTTGAAGGGCCAAGGATTCCCGTAGGATGTGCTTGCCGTGCCTCGTGAAGCCTTTGGTCTTCGAGCGTTGGAGCTTCTCTTGCGGAGCTCTTTCGTCTTCAGCTTTCGGACCCTTTGTTCCTTCCCCCACCCCCTCTATTTATAGGCAAAGGGGCCGGTTGGGGGAGATATGGCTGAAATCTTTTTGTTTCATCCGATATCTCTCCCCATAACCATCAAGATATTGTTCCTTTATCCGAGGAAACAAACTCGATCCCCTCCTTTTTAGTTGGGGTGGTTACGGGCTAGATGTGACTCGATCTTTAAAGATTGAGTTGTTATTTTTTTGCACTTTTGGATCGGATGGCGACGCAACGTCATCTTGTCCGTTGGATCGAGGGATCGTCGCGGATCTACGGCTGCGTAGACGTCCACGCCACCTCCCCCCGCATCGAGGCGGTTTTGATTTTTTTTCTTTTCTTTTCTTTTTCTTTTCTTTTTTTCTTTTCTCTTTTTTTTTTCTTTCTTTATGGCCGGCCCTACCTCCTCATGGGGAGGGGGGCACGGTTTTCAAGAAGGGGGACCGGTGGCCCCCCCTTTTTGTGTTCGAATTGCGGGTCCAGTGGGACCCGTTTGCTTTGAGTTGGGCTGCGGTGCGCGAGCCGAGTTTGGTGCGGGCCGTTTGTGTGCGGGCCAAGTTGTATGCGGGCCATTTGTGTGCGGGCCAAGTTGCATGCGGGCCGTTGTGCGTGGGCCAGATTGCATGCGGGCCGTTGTGCGTGGGCCAGATTGCATGCGGGCCGTTATGCATGGGCCAGATTGCATGCGGGCCGTTTTGCGTGGGCCAGATTTCCGCATGTGGGCCGTTGTGCACGGGCCCAAGTTGCATGTGCGAGTCGGGTTCAACCCGAAGGCCATTGAGTGTGAGCCTGTTTTACGTGTGCAAATCGGGTTCGACCCGTAGGCTAATTTCGATGTCCACAATAACAAAAACCATGTCTAGCTAAATTTCATGTTAAGGCCGAGATGAAACCCTAGATCTACTAGATGTTAGCTTTATTTTATGTGTTTTATGCCAATGCTCCTTAATGTTTTATACGATTCAATTCTTAATTGATTTATGGTTCAATTTGCTCTCACAATCCATGCCACATATGTTTTGTAGTTAGCACTATAATTGACCATCATGCAATTAGGCCTATTTTAATTAAATAATTAAAACCTAGATCTTGCATGCTTAACTCAGACATCGGATGCTCTGCTTATGTGCTTTGATCCGTTGTGCTTAACCTAGATGTTTGATGCTTCGTTTTATTACACATGCTTGAGTTAAATCCAATATTAGATAATTACATTTAAAGCCTAATGATCGTATCTCGAGAAAGCACGATATTTGTTTTCCGCATGCTACTCGTCTAAATTTAAAACACCATAATTTAAACATAACGTCTACAATGATCTAGCGGTGGATTCGACCGCCTTAGTATCTCATCCATATCTGAACTTCCATACTGCACCGGATTATATTAGTTAATTTGCATGCTTTACTCCTGCTTAGTTTATTTTTTTTTATCACAATCTCATAAAACCAAATCAACAACATTACTCATTAAGTAACTTAGGTAGATAAATTAATAACCTTAGATTAGACCGCTCCTATCATTAGCAATCCCTATGGGATCGACCTCGTAATACGTACCGCTCCTACAAAGCGATTCGTACACTTGCGAGTTATATTTAGATCAAATTAACCCCTTAATATAGGATTAATTTAGATCGTATCAAGTTTTTGGCACCGTTGTCGGGGATTGCAACGGATCGCATCTAGGTTATTCCTTATTTGCCTTAGTTAGTTTTATTAGTTTTGTTAGTTCAATTTTATCTTTAGAGTATAGTAGTTTCTCAATATTTGACCAAAATGACTAACCAAATAATGACCCTAAAACAATATATGAACCTTACAAGATCAACAAAATATCAAGACCATCTTCAACAATAATGGCCAACTCATATTCACCCCAAGTAATGACCCTAAAGGAGTATATGAACCAAACAAGAACCACCACACATCATGATTGTACAAACTTTTCAACTAAACTAGAATATCCTGAAAGAAATTCGCCGAGTAGTAGTTTACATGGCCATATACAACATAATTCACCATGCTATGACACATATGATTCTAGATGGCAAAATTATCACGATCCTAGATGGCAAATTTTTCAAGATCCAAGTAGGCAATATTATCAAAATTCTAGTTGGAAAAATCATCAAAGCTATAGTTGGACAAATAAATTATCTACAAATAATTTTCAAGAGCCTTATAATTGTATCTTTTATACGCCACCAATTGATGAGACTCTTGAAGAGACACTACAAATGTCTATGCTCAATCAGCTTATGCAGAATTATCAAAGCAATATGCAAGAGCAAATAAACGCTTTCGAAAGAATTGAATCACATTTTAATGTTATCAACTTCAACCTGAGTCTAACTCCGATGAAGATTATGAGGATTATGAAAACATAATTAGCATCTCAATAGATAATGGAGCTTATGAGGAGACCAAGATGGACATCCCTATAGAAGATGAACTTGTCATATCTAATTTTCTTAATCATTTGGAAGATTGTCCGAGCAATATTGATGACATTAATATGGATATGATTTTTGAGAATACTAATGATCTCCCATCCAACATTGACATCATCAATGATAACATTATAGATAGTATAATTAATGAAGAAGCCTATGCTCCATCCTATAACGATGATGATAAGATTATTAAAAAAAGTAATGTTCTCCTATCCAGCTTAAAAGTTACTAATGATAAAAAGATCTATGAGATGAATGTGATCGACAATCTAGAGGAGGACAAGCTTTGTCAATCATCTTTTAATGATTCATTGGATGATGATCTGACTAATATTATATTTGATGCCACTTATGATCTTTCTTATGGCATTGATGATGATATGTTTGCTAAAGAAGCCAATGCTCTATCAATGAATCTTGAAATAAATGATATCATGATTGATCATCCATCCATTATCGAAAAATCATACAGTGACCTACAAATTTTGCCATTTGAGTTTCAACATATACATTTGGGTGAAGAAGATATATTTTCTGATTTAATTTTTCCTCAATACATCCAAAATTAGAAAATTCAAATATGCGAACTTTTCAAAAATAATATAGATGATACATGGTGGAATATAGAGTATAATAATGAATCTTATAGTGTTCCATTTGAAAAGAAAAGTCATGAAGAACAATATAGGATGAACACTCATAGAATAAAGGAGAGTCATGCAGAAACATGCCCAAAGTATAATATAGCATATAATTTTTCAATTGATGACTATTCTTTTTTCTTTTTGAAAATTTTATCTGCTGAAAAACTCATCTGGAAGACACAACCTTAATTCACTATCTCTGAAATATAGTAACCTCGACAGGCCAAGCGTCACTTGTTTATGTCTTCGGAGGAAGTGGTAGAGAAGGATAACTGAGCTCTGTGATTCAAAAGTTTTATCTCGAAATCAAAAGATCGATCTGGAATATTTTTCGAGTTTGTTATTTATAGGGTTTTGGAAATATCCGTCGGGGCGATTTCTATGGCCACCTTAGGCTCCAAGCTGGGGCTGATGGGTCCCGCCTACCTCTGCGGATCCCCAGGTAGGACTAGTGGGTCCCACTGTCATTTTTATGGACCCCCAGGCAAGGCTAGCGAGTCCCACCATGAGATCCCATCCCCCTTACACTCCCTAATCTAATGGTATAATTGAGAGAAAAAATAGAACTCTAATGAATATGGTCAATTCCATATTAATAAGCTATGTAGTGCTAGAGAACTTATGGGGGGAAGTTCTAATGACGACCTATTTTATACTCAACTGAATTTCCTTCAAACATAATGACTTGACACCATATGAGGTATGGAAACATAGAAAACCCAACTTAGATTACCTAAACGTGTGGGGACGTCTAGCTAAGGTGAAGATCCTCGATAACAAAAGAAAGAAGATAAGACGAAAGACAGTAGATATTATCTTCATCAGCTATACTTCAGATAGTAACATTAATCAATTTTTAGTGTTTAACTCTTAAATAAGCAAAATAATCAATAACACTATAATCGAGGCTAGAGATGCCTCATACTTTGAATTTTTTTTTTATAAGACTAGGATCAACATTATGATCGATAATGATAACCAAGTCTCAAGTTCTAATCAGGTAACCCAGATCAAAAATTAGAAGTTTAAGAAGATCATACTGAACCGGTGACCCAAACCGAACCTAGAAAAAGTAAATATGTCAGTATATAAAAAAGTCTTTAATGACTTTTATGCACTTCTTGTGGAGGAGTCTCCCTCCACCTATACAGATGCAATAAAATCCATAAACTTACCATTTTGGAAGGAAACCATAGATAGTGAGATCCAATCCATAGTTCAAAATCATACATGGGAACTCACCGATTTACCTCTTGGTTGCAAAATCATAGGATGTAAATGAGAATTTAAGAAGAAACTTAGATCTGACGGCATCATAAACAAATTTAAGACATGGCTTGTAGTCAAGGGATTTACCCAAAAATCTATGGTAGACTTTGATATCTACTCACCTGTCACTAAGATAACCATAATTAGGATCCTCATCGCCTTTGCTTCAATCTATAAACTAGTCATACATCAAATGGATGTTGAAACTGCTTTATTAAATGATGACCTATATGAGTAAATCTATATGGATCAACCCGAGGGACTCATTATACTTAAAAAAAGGGAAATATATGTAAGTTAATTTGATCCCTCTATGGATTTAAACAAGCCCTAAAACAATGATACAAGAAATTCGATAAAGTTATCTTATTATAAGATTTGAATCAATACTACAGATGAATGTGTCTACCATAACATAGATGGCAATAATATTATCATTCTATATCTGTATGTTGACATATCCTTATATTCGGATCAAACATTCAAGTCATAAATGACATCGATCAAACACTTCCTATTCCAAAACTTTGATATAAAAGATATAGGACAAGCCGATGATATCTTGAACACAAAAATCATTAGAAAGGATAATGAACAATTTTATCCTAATCCCACTATATCAAAAAAATTCTTAGGAAATTGTACGACTTAGATTGCCAACCGGTATACACACCTTATGATCCAAATACCTATTTGGCAAAGAACTCAAAACTTCCAACATTACAGAGCGAGTATGCTCAAATCATAGGATCATTAGGTTTTTTAGTAAACTATACTCGATCAGACATTGCCTACGCAGTAAACAGACTTATTCATTACACATCTAACTCAAATGAGACCTATTGGATTGCGTTAAAAAGAGTCTTTAGATATCTTAAGGGAACCATATCCTATGGACTCCACTATAGTGAATATCTAATTATATTAGAAGGATACTCTGATGCCAACTGAATTAGTTAATTATTCAATAGATATAAAACCCAAAAATGGAACTATATTCGTATTAGGAGGCAGAGCCATATCTTGGAAATCCACCAAACAGATATTTATCGCTAGAAGCACCATGGAATCAAAAATAATAGCGCTAGATACCACTAGCACAGAAGTAAAACGGCTTCGAGATTTTTTATATGAGATTCCATTAATAAAAAAACCACTACCGGCTATATCTATTCATTGTGATTGTCGATCGACGATTGATAAATACAATCAAGAAAAAATTAATATGAAAATAAATCGACATCTGAAAATGAGACATAGATTTCTCAGACATAAGATAAAAAGTAAAATAATTGCTCTAGATTTTGTTAGATCCAAAAAAAATTTGACGGATCATCTAACTAAGGGTCTTTCTAGGATAGTAGTCTTAGAGCCGTCAAGAGGGATGATATTAAGCCCACCAAAAAAAAATCACCTCAGTGGGAACCTATCCTCACAGTTGTTCAATTGGTAAAAACAAACCGTAGTTAGTGATTGAAAATAAGAAGTACTGAATAATGCTCTCGTCCCTATGGCACCAGTGCTTATTAAAAACAAGGGGTATGATGAGTTTAAATCTCTTAATAAGTCCAAGACCTATGAGACGGAGTATCACCTTGCTCACACCCCTACAAGGACTTACCTATATGTATGTAAATGTGAGGCCGCAACTCTAGAATCAGGACTGATTCCTAGAAACATACATGAAAATATATATGTGTAAGGCCATTAATAGCGTAACCCACTTAGAACCATAAAAAACTGTACTATGTGTACTACTTGTAGAAACTCGATAAATGAGCCTGATTCAAGGCGTAGTCTACTAAGTCCTTACGGATGTATACAACTGTATTAAGCGGAGGTTCAAACCAGAAGGTAACACCTACTCCGTAGTATAAGGAATCCAATAAAGTTCTTTTATTTTATATTTTGAAAATTTGATTAACTATTTAATATTTGGTAGTTTTAACCATATGTCAGAGATTATTGGTTGTGTGTTTTAAAACCATACAAAACTTATAGGGTTTAGTCCCATATCGGTAAGAAAAAGTTTATCTACCAACTTAAAAAGGATTCCCCCTTTCCCCTCAATAGTCATCACACAAGAGGAGGGGCTCCACAAGCTCACACACGCGCGCGCGTATCATGTCGAGCTAGGTCGAGCTTGGGCTGGGCGGTGCGTGTGTGTGCGCCCGCGGACTCAGACACGATAGCCGCTCCAAATGAGCTGGCCTGCACATACGTTATTTTTAATTTTAGTTCTGATTTATTTCTTTCCTTTTATTTTTTCTAGTCATTGCTGCTAATTGCATGCTAGCCATTACATGCAACAGAGAAACGAGATTAATGGGCCTCATTTATATCCATACATTACTCCCTTTCTCCAGCCCTTGGTCGGTGCACAGAGGCCTATATAAAGCCCTGTGTAACAATAAAGAAACACACACAAAATGAAGCACTCTTCACTGCATTCCGTGAACCTATCTTTCTCTCTCTTTCTCTACGATCCGAAAGGTTATCGGCGGAGCTTCCTCTCCATTCTGAAAGGGTTTTCTTTCATTACTTTCTTTCGAGTCTTGTTGGGTTCTTGAAAGGTTCGCTGTGGGTGCAAATTTTGGCAGAGGGGTCTACAAACCGCAGGACCCACCGGCCCTGCCTGGTGGACCCACGAAGGCTACCGCGGGACCCACTGGCCCTGCCTGGTGGGCCCACGAAGACCACCGTGGGACCCATCGGCCCTGCCTGGTGGGCCCTTGAAGACCACCGCGGGACCCACCGGCCCTGCCTGGTGGGCCCACGAAGGCTACCGCGGGACCCACCGGCCCTGCCTGGTGGGCCCATGAAGACTACCGCAGGACCCACCGACCCTGCCTGGTGGGCCCACAAAAACTTTCACGGGACCCACCGGTCTTGCCTGTGGAATCCCCAGGAGACAGCCGCGGGACCCGCCAGCCTCGCCTGGAGAATCTTCCAGAAACGACCAGAAACGACCATTTACCCCCAGATCCACTCCTCAGAAATTCTATAAATAGCAGAGCCTTCTGAAGAAGAAGGGATCCAAGTTTGAGATCCAGATTTCAGTTTCAAAACCAAAGCTCTGAAATTTTAGTTTCTATCCCTTCAACTCTCCTTGATCTTCTTCTTGTCCCTGAAGAGATCGGAGAAACTACAGTAACACTCGGCCTGTCGAGGTCACTTCGAGAAAAGTGTTAGTGAATTCGGGTTGCTCCCTATAGCACGGAGACGTAGGCTTCGGCTGAACTCCGAGATCACCTCTCGTGTTAACTCTCTCTGTTTGCCTCTCTCTCTGTTTGCTTACTGAAAGAGCTAACTCAAAGTCACTAAGGCACCAGCCTTCAAACATACCTTCCAATCAACAGATCGAATAACGATCTTCGACTTCAACTTCAATTGACTGGTGAGGTGAAGTCTTCGGATCGGCACGAAGATTTTTCCCCCACAGTTTGGCGCCGTCTGTGGGATCCGAGCGAGAAGCCAAGTCCGCTATACAACAAGTATCAGATCGGTTGAGCAAACAACCGGTCTTGATAGCCAAAACTTCCAGCCCCTACGGTTGAGCAGACAACCGTTAGGATGTCGGCACTCTTGATTGCATCATTCTCCCTCTAAATGGCGAGAACCAAGCATCAGGATCATCCAGAGGGAAGTAATACACATCAAGCTCGTCCTGAGACTCGTTCAATGAGTCAAAGGCTCAACTTCGGACAGCCCCTTGCTGTCCCCGAGATGGGAGTTCGCTCAGGCAGCGGAAGATCAGTCGATCGACCGATCGCCCCACCTCCTCATCAATCAATAGGGCATGCAACCCCTGCTCCTGCTGAAGACCCGCCATCTACCTATCAAATCTCAGTGGTCGATTTTCAATTACTACAATTAGCAAAGCAAAATGCCACCCTCACTGCTGAGAGGGATGCTCTCAAGAAGGCAGCCTCCGAAGCCGGGATCGCTCTTTCTATTCCCTCAACCAACGAGAGGGTCGATCTACCACGGCAATCGATCCACTCCGAGCCACGGAGGTCAATGGGCACTGCTGCCCTTGAGAGGATTCATCGCGACCCAACTCCCTCTGCTGCCCCGTGGAAGCAGAGTGTTTGGGATCGCATCGACGATGAGTCCTCCCAATCCTCATCCGGTCGCAACTGTGACAGGAGGACACCTTCAAAGCCCGACTTATCAAGAAGACATCAGATGAAAGGGGCGCCCTCAAAGAGCAGAGCCTCTCCGTCTATCCCACTTCAATGTGGGACCAGAACGGATCTTCGTCACCGACTACAACCGACAAACACTCAAATGCCTGAGCAAGACCTTGCGATCTTGCCTCTTGACCTGCATCCAGGTCGAGGGCATGGTCGGAGGGAGGGATACTCCTCTACCGGACCTCTCCATCGAAGTCTTTTCCAATCAACATTTCCAAGGGGATGGAGGACTCCCACTCTCCCCAAATTCAATTGCCTCAAGGGAGATCCGACTCTCCACATACTCACCTTCAAGCAAGCTCTGACGCCGCACGAGGAGGAAAACAACGTGCTCTGCCGCACCTTCGCGGGGAGTCTCGATGAGCCATCCCTCGATTGGTACCATAATCTCTGAGCTGGATCCATCACCCAGTTCAGTGTCTTGGCCAATCATTTTGTGCAGCACTACCAGCTGAACTTGAAGCCGGAGAAGAAACTTGATTCCCTCTACCGGCTGAGGATGGGTGTTGACGAGAGTCTCCGCAGCTTCACAAGGAGATTCCGCAACGAGCACGCCGCCCTCTCAGGAAGGCACTTGGACGATGAGGCTATTATGCTGGCCTTCCAGAATGCCCTCCGTTTCGATCTTCATATCTATAACGACTTCATTCGCAACCCCCCTCCTTATCTTGGTTCAATGTTCGATCAGATACAAAGGGAGATTGAAGTCGAAGATGATCAAGTCGCCCGAAAGGGGCGAGAGACGAAGAGGCGACCCGCCGAAAGGGAAGCTCCGAAGTATACGGCCAAAGCTCACAACGCCGATTCCTCCTGCACACAAATGGTCAAGAAACGATGGACGTCGATCCCCCCCTGAAAAAGACCACTTTCACCGAGTGGAATTTACCAATCGAGCAAATCCTCGACCACATTCAACATGAGGAATTCCTCAGGAGGCCTAATCCTCTGCAGCCTGACACCAAGGTCACTGCAGACAAAACGGTCTACTGTGACTTTCACCGAAGTCACGGTCATTCCACCGATCGGTGCTATCGGCTGAGATATCATCTTGAAGACCTACTGCGAGAAGGCCATCTCCAAGAATTCGCCAAGGGCGGACAAGATCAACGCCGAACCTCCGCCAAGGGGAAAGAGGCTTGCTGGGTCCATCAAATCTCTTCCAACCGATCACCTTTCACCGTGAATGCCAACATCTTTGGCATTCACGGGTCATTGCATAATCAAGCTCTGACCGGGAAGGAAGTTGATCGGTAAGTTCGACGCATCTTCCACGTTCGCTCTGCAGCAAACAAGGAGGACACCTGGATCGAGAAGCCTGTCAAGGGTTTAGCTTGGCCCTCCATCGTGTTCAATGATGTTGATCTTCAAGGAGTTCATACTCCACATCGAGACCCCCTGGTCCTGAAACTCATCGTCGACGGCAGTACCGTCAACCACATCCTGATTGACACCAGAAGCTCCATCGATATTATGTTCTCAGACTGTTTCAAACGTCTGGGACATAAATACTCGAGTCTTGAAGTCGTCCCGACGGTGATCACGGGCTTCAACGGCGAATAAAGCATCACAATGGGCGAATCAAGATTCACCCTCGACCTCAACCGAGAGACCCGAGTCTCAGTGAAATTCACGATCGTCGAAGGGACATCCAATTACAATATCATCCTCGGCCGGCCATTCCTCCACCAAATCAATGTCATCTTCTCTTCTTACCATCAACTCCTCAAATTTGCAACGGGAGAAGGCATCGTATGCATCCGAGGAGATCAGCAAGCCGGGCGTTCCTGCGAAGCAGTCGCTGCAAGAACCGATCGCAAGATAAATGTCGCTCCCCCCAAGCGATCCAGAGATGAAGCCGGTCCTTCTTCCAAATAGCAATCAAAAGAGATCCCGCTAACCGAGCCCCCACCAATCGAGTGGGAGGCTTCACCTTCAATCGAAGAAATCATTTCAATCAATATCGGTAGTGGAGATCTCCCTCAACAAACATTCATCGGTACTGGTCTCAGCGACGCAGAAGCGCGAGACATGGTATCCTTCCTTCAGTCCAACATCGACGTCTTTGCCTAGTGCTTCGAAGATATGCCTGGGATCAATCCAGATAATGCTTGCCATCGGCTCACAATCAAAGAAGAAGTGAAGCCTGTCAAATAAAAGCCACGCACAATCCGACCAGAACTACAAGTTGCAGTTCAAGACGAGATCAGTAAACTACTCGCAGCAGGTTTCATTCGTGAAGTAGAGTACCTTACTTGGATCTCCAATATAGTTGCTGTCCCAAAGAAGAACGGGAAGGTCAGAGTGTGCATCGACTTCACCAACCTTAACAAGGCTTGTCCCAAAGATCCATTCCCCATGCTAAGGATAGATAGACTCGTCGATGCCACTGCTGGCCACGAGCTATTATCTTTCATGGATAGATACTCTGGGTACAATCAAATTCCGTTTCACTCGGACGATCAAGAGAAGACATGCTTTGTGACTGACCGAGGACTTTACTGCTACAACGTAATGCCCTTCGGCCTCAAGAACGCAGGATCTACCTATCAAAGGTTAGTCACAAAGATGTTCGAAGATCAAATCGGGCGCAACGTCGAAGTCTATGTCGACGACCTTCTCACCAAAAGCTCTAATCGAGGGAGCCATCTATCCGATCTGACTGAAACGTTCCAAATCCTCCGAAAGTACCGCATGAAGCTCAATCCAGCCAAGTGTGCTTTCGGAGTTCAATCGGGCAAGTTTCTAGGTCATCTCGTAACTAGGAGAGGCATCGAAGCTAACCCAGACCAAATCCGAGCTATTCTGGATATGTCATTACCTACGAATCGGAAGGAAGTTCAACGCCTCACCGAAAGGTTGGCAGCACTTAATCGGTTCATCTCGAAGTCTTCCGACAAATGCAAGCCGCTCTTTGACAAGCTAAGAAAGGCGGATACCTCTGGGTGGAGTCCCACCTGCGAAGAAGCCTTTCAAGACGTCAAGAGATATCTTGTGCGAGCTCCCATCCTAACAGCTCCGCTTCCAAAAGAAGACCTCTGGCTCAACCTCGCCGTCCCCGATCAAGCAATCAGTGCGGTCCTGGTCAGCAAAAGAGAAGGCGTCAAACATCTGGTCTACTACATTAGCCATACGCTTCTTCCGGCTGAGACCCGATATTCAAAAACTGAGAAAGTCATACTGGCCTTGCTCACCGCATCGCGTCGTCTCCAACCTTATTTTGTTTCTCACCAGATCACGGTCATCTCAGAACACCCACTCAAAGATATCATCGACAAGACGGGTCGAGCGGGTCGAATGACCAAATGAGTGATCGAGATGAGTGCTATGGGGATCCAGTTCGAATCTCGCACTTCGCTCAAGGGGCAAGCAATTACTGATTTTCTAACCGACTTTCTAGTGGAAGATCCCTTAACTTGGGAAGAAGATGTCGATATGCACCTTGAAGATGAGGTTGAACCTACTCTCAATCCGGCTGCAAAAACCGATCCAGTTCTTGAAGCTCCTACCACCGCACCAGCTCAATGGAAACTTTACACTGATGGAGCTTCAAGCGTGATCGGTTCGAGAATTGGGATAGTCATAGTATCCCCCGAACTTGATCATCTTCAGAAGGCCACTCTCCTTGGATTCTACGCCACCAACAACGAAGCCGAATACGAAGCACTCATCTCCGGACTCGAAATGGCTGAATCCCTGGGGGTGGATCGACTCATCATCTACAGCGCTCCCAGCTGATTGTGAGACAAATCAACGGGGAGTACACTGTAAGAGAAGAAAGGATGTAGCATTACTTAACTCTGGTGCGACATCTTCAACAACATTTCACTAGCACTGAGTTCATTCAAATCCCGAGGGCAGAAAATCGAGAAGCAGACACCTTACCCAATACTGCCTCGGTTCTTGGGGATTCCCTCGGAAGGAGGCAAATACAAATCGATTACCAAGAAGCACCCAAGACCACCCCCGAACAACAGATCGTCGCCACTACAGAAAGATCTGGGGGTGGAAAACAATTGGCCTCCAACCTTACTACTACAACAAATGAACTCGAGGATTGGAGACAGCCAATCTTCGACTTCTTCAAACATGGCAAAATGCCCGAAGATCCACTTCAAGCGAGAAGACTTCAAAGGAAACTGCCCTGCTATGCCTTTCAAGGAGTAGATCTATATTTCAGATCGCACAATGGGATATTACTCAAATGCATAGGTCCTTTGCAAGTAAAGACGATCTTAGTCGACATCCATTCCGAAGCCTGCGGGAATCATTCGGGAGGAAGATCTCTTGAAGCCAAGACGAAGTTGCAAGGTTACTACTGGCCAACAATGGCAAGAGACGCTCACCAAGTGGTTCAAAGGTGCGAGCCTTGCCAGCGATACGCTCGAGCTATACATCTCCCTGCAGACGAGCTCCATCAGTTGACAAGTCCATGGCCATTCCATCAATGGGGGTTGGACTTCTTAGGTCCTTTCCCACCAACACCAAGTAAGAAGAAGTATCTACTCCTGACGACAGATTACTTCACCAAGTGGGTTGAAGCAGTGCCACTCTTCCGAGAAACTGACGATGAAGTCATCAAGTTCATCAGGCACAATATCTTCTCGAGGTGTGGCACGCCATAAGTCCTAGTTGCTGACAATGGAGCCCAATTCGACTCCGATAAGTTCCGGGAGTTCTGCCTGAACAACAAAATCAAGCTTTTCTACTCAACTCCAAGATACCCTCAGTGCAACGGTCAAGCTGAAGCCTCAAACAGAGCTATTTTGGGTATACTCAAGAAGAAACTTGATAAAAAGAGAGGATTATGGGGACAAGTCTTACCTGAAGTTCTGTGAGGCTATCGAACCACTCCAAGAAGATCAACTGGATTCTCGCCCTTTCGTTTGACATACGGGTCAGAAGCAGTGCTCCCAACAGAAAACATATCGAGTTCTTTGAAGATGAGAGCAATCGAAGAAGGGATCAACAAAGAGCTTCGGGTCAATGATCTGGATTTCTCCGAAGAACTACGAGACTGAGCAATCCTTCGCGTTGCCAAGTATCAACAGAGGATCAAACGAGCCTACGATCAGAAAGTCTACAAGAGGCAGTTTCCAATTAGCAGCCTAGTCCTCAGAGCAGTTTTCTACAACACCAAAGAACACAGCAGCGGAAAACTAGCTCCCAACTGGGAAGGTCCATATATCGTCGAATCGATAGGAGGCAAGGGATCTTATCGACTGATTTCGCCAGAAGGAGACAGACTACCTCGAGCTTGGAATGCTAGATATCTCAAAATGTTCTATCCATGATGTAAATTCCATGATGAATAAAGATGGTGTTTTCAAAAATTCATCTTCTCAATTCAAGTTCCGGAGCAGTTTCAAGTTATCTACATTCGAGTTCAAAATTTATCTGCATTCAAATTACCAGGTCGTTTAACAAGTTTGGGTGCTTGAGTTGCGACTCAACCCCTTACAGGCAGATGTTAAACGGTTTCGGATTGTAATACAAAACAACCTTCAAGTCACTAGGTCAATTTAACAGGTTTGGAAGCTTGTGTTGCGACACTACCCCTTACTTACAAATATTAAATGATCTTCAATTATAATATCGTCTAACAAGTTGGGGTGCTTGAGTTGCGACTCAACCCTCACATACAAATGTTAAACGGTTTCAAGTTGTGTTACAACACAACCTTCAACTTTCAAGTAACTTAACAAGTTTGGGTGATTGAGTTGCAACTCAGACCCTTACAATCAAGTGTTGAGTATATTCGAACGTTCCATCCAAAATACAAACATTCAAGGAGTTCAATACCAGAGACATTCATTTCCAAACACTCAAAAAGATATCTTTATTTGTCAAAAAATTTCTGAGTACATGAGTGAGCTTTTACATATTAAGAGCTTACAGATACAAACAACAGAAAGAAGGAGATAGAGTACATCAAGGTTTGGCCACACTTTGTGCACGCGACTTCTCTCCTTCGGATCCACCACGAGCTTTGCTCTCCACAGACGCCTTCGAAGATTGGATGCTGCTAGCATGAACCTTGAGCGTTTCCACCGCCTTCTCAACCGTCGTCCTGAAGCTCTCGCATTCTGCACGAGTCTGCTCCAGCTCCTTCGTAAAGTTTTCCTCCTTGGCAGCCAGGGCAGCTTACCTGGAAGCAAGTTGGCTCTTCAACTCCTGAAGCTCCACCGCTCGGTCGTGGGACAAGGTCTCGATCTTGAAAAACCGGTTCTTCAGTTCTTTGAGCTCATGACCTCGAGCCACATAGCTCTCGAGCCATCTCTTGCTCTCGAGCCTCTCCTTGCGAAGAGCCTCGATCTTGGCCTTCAAGGCCTCCTTCTTAGAGAACAAAATTTCCCTCAGCTTCGCCTTCTCCTCGTTGGCAGCTTCTAATTCAGCCGTCAAGCGAGAGACTTCAGATGAAGCCCCCCGCTCTCCGACCTTCTTGAAAAGCTTCATGGCGAACTTCAAGACAGCTGAGTTCTGCAAACAAACAACAAGTTAGAAATATTTCTGAAGATATAAGTCAAAGATCAAGTCAAGCTGATGCACTTACCACCACTTCGAGCCTGTTGTAGGCTTCTTCGATCGTAGCCTCCGGAAGATTGCAAAGCTTCCGGATGACTGGAGTTGGGTGGTTGATATCAACCTCACCCAAATCTTTCAAAATCTAAGCTTTGCCAACAGGAGTATCTGCAATCAAGACAAAAGCTCAAAAGAGTTAGAATATTTTCAAACATCAAAGACAGTGCAATCAAAAGGAGAAATCAGCAAGGGTATACCTGTGGCATCGACTCGAGGTGCTTTGCCCTTCCCCGTGTCAGAGCTCTTACCCTTGGGGGTCGACTTCTCCTTAACGGGGGTTGTCTCTGGCATAGGTTGGGGAGTCCCAGCATCCACGCGACTCCCTCCCTCCATGTGAACAGGAGAAGGGATGTCTCGAGGAGGAGTAATCTCCCCTTCTTCTTGTTGCCCGCCAGACTGCTCGAGCCTGGCTATTAGTGCGGTCGTCTCCTCAGCCACTTGCGCAGTCGAACGATGAGTGGCGGGAGTAGGTTGCTCAACCTCCATCCCACCACTCGTCGAAGCTCCCTCGAGGCGAAGGATGCTTGGAGGTATTTGGTCGAGGGGCGTGGGATTGTTTGCAACCCCATCACTCCCCGAAAACTTGATCCGAATGAGCGTCGGGCGCTTCAGCTCCTCGAAGTGGTAGGTGGGCAACACCTTCTGGCCGTCGCCCACCGCATCCATCACCGCTTCCATTCGACGGGCCTTGGCCTCATCGATGGGAATGGGTTGCGACTCATCATCGCCCCCTTCTGCGCCACCACCAGTGGGGGTGGGAGGAATTTCTTCCTCGCCACCCCCTTCACCATCCTCACCCCCTTCGGCACCACCACCAGTAGGGGTGGGAGGAATTTCTTCCTCGCCACCCCCTTCGCCACCATTTCCTCCCTCTCCCTCCCCTTCGTCGTCGCCGTTGTTGTTATCCTCATCATCATCATCATCGTCGTCTTCTTCCCCTCCATCTTCTTCTTCTTCTCCCTTTCCTTCTTCTTCTTCTTCCTCTCCTCCCTCTTCTTCTTCTTCTTTTTTCTCTTCTTCTTTCTTCTCCTTGATGAGGACCCTCCTTTTCGTCACTTGACCCCTGCGGGTCACTACCAACCTCTCCTCAGTTGGCAGACGGTGCCTGGCCCCGTAAGCTTTCTTCTCGACCCGGATAGTTCTGATGATCTTGCCCGATTGAGGATCTTCCTCATAATTGGAATACAAGACCTCATTATCTTCATATCGGGCTTGCAGTCGGTGAAGAAGATTGGCGTTGTCGTGCCTGACCGGGCAGTTCGAAAACTGCTTCCACGATCGGGTGCCGCACGTCAGCTCCAAGAAGAGATTGTCCAGGGCTCCGACCCGACCGGACGTCCAAGCAAAAGCTCCCCCAGCACAGTACAGGGCCACCTCTTTGTGCACCTCGGTTCGGGGAGTCTCAGGCACTGAGAGAGGGGTCCATGCACCGGAAACCGATATCGGCTAGTCGGTGTAGAGCTTGTCGGAGCCGATGGTGTCGACGATCGGGCGAAGAGCGGAGATGCTGGTCAGATTGAAGAATGGGCTATCCTTCCTCAAAGCCCACTTATAGTGGTAGAAGAAATAGCCCAACTCGATCCTAGCCTCCTAGCCTTCGGGGATGCTGGAGTAGCAAGCCCTAAGCTCATCTTGGAAGTCGGACTCCACACGGCAGAAGGCGTAGATGATCCTCCACGCGTTCCTGGAAATCTATCCGGGGCAAAGTCCATAGGTGTTCAGCAACCTCATGGCGAACGATAGCAGTGGGAGGCGCAGTCCGTAGTTCAACTGGCCGATGGTGACTATCGTCCCCATCACTTGCTCCTTGCTGGCCATCGAAGTGAAGACTGTCCGCTTGTCGATGCCAAACGCAGATTGGACTCCAGGTAGAGATGGTCGGACCTTCCCTTCTGTGAAGCAAGCCAGCAGCTTCTGTCACTTCGCCCTCTTCACATCTGTGAGCTTCCCTCCGGTATTGTATACATACTCGGGCTCCTAGGACAGCAGCATCAAAGGCCCCAGAACGAAGCTTGCCTTGGGGATATGCTCTGGCCTTGACGGTGCAGAAGCAAACCCCACTCCCTTATGCCTCTTGCCAAGCTCACCAAGCGCGGCTTTGCCTTTGCCCCTGCCTTTCTGCACTGGCGACTACGGAGCCCTCCCCGATTCCTTCCTCTTCGATGGAACCAAGTTCTTGATTTTGATGGGGCCAGAAGAAGATGCCATTTCAACCGATCGGGAGATTGCAAAGAACAGAAATTCGGGAGCAAAGAGTTCTGGAGTTTGAAAAATTCTGGAAGCGTGAGGTAGAAATGAATCCAGAATGAGCTTATGTACCCCGGAGAAACTAGCGCGAAAATCGAGAGACACGTGTCATCTCCAGGTCAAATCCTGTGTTTTCTAAAGGGACACGTGGCGTCAATCCATAGCAAGCGCTCTTCCAGGCGAAAGCGTCGGAACCAGACGAAACGTCGAACCACATGAACCGCTGGTCCAAGCGAATCACCGGTCCAAGCGAACCGCTGGTTCAGAAGAATCACCGGTCGAGATAGATCACTAGTCCAGGCTCAAACCAAGAAGAAGGCCTCGCACATTTTTTGAAGACTTTACCCGTTCGACAGGCAGACGAACGAGTAATTTACCAAAGGATCGGGCAGAATACAGGCTCTTTTGCCCGATCACTTCAACCTCGACCGGTTGAACTTAACCGATCGGTCAACCTTGCTACTAGATCGGGCAAAAAACTTGGTTTTTTGCCCGATCACTTCAACCTCGACTGGTTGAACTTAACCGATCGGTCAAACTTGACCGATCGGTCGAATTTCTACTAGATCTGGCAAACAACTTAGTTTTTTGCCCGATCACTTCAACCTCGACCGGTTGAACTTAACCGATCGGTCAAACTTGACCTATCGGTCATGTTTGACCGATCGGTTGAATTTCTACTAGAGCAGGCAAAAAACTTGGTTTTTTGCCCGATCACTTCAACCTCGATCGGTTGAACTTAACCGATCGGTCAAACTTGACCGATCGGTCAAGTTTGACCGATCGGTATAATTTCTACTAGATCGGGCAAAAAACTTGGTTTTTTGCCCGATCACTTCAACCTCGACCGGTTGAACTTAACCGATCGGTCAAGTTTGACCGATCGAATTTCTACCAGATTGGGCAAAAAACTTGGTTTTTTGCTCGATCACTTCAACCTCGACCTGTTGAATTTAACCAATCGGTCAAACTTGACCGATCGGTCGAATTTCTACCAGATCGAGCAAAAAACTTGGTTTTTTGCTCGATCACTTCAACCTCGACCTGTTGAATGTAACCGATCGGTCAAACTTGATCGATCGGTCGAATTTCTACTGGATCAGTCAAAAAACTGTGTTTTTTGACCGATCACTTCAACATCGACCTGTTGAATTTAACCGATCGATCGAATTTCTACTGGATCGGTCAAAAAACTGTGTTTTTTGACCGATCACTGCAACCTCGACCGGTTGAACTTTATCGATCGGTCAAGTTTGACCGATCGGTCGAATTTCTACGGGACCGGTCAAAAAACTATGTTTTTCGATCGATCACTTCGACTCTGACCGGTTGAACTTAACCGATCGGTCAACTTTGACCGATCAGTCAGAAATTGACCGATCAGTCCTTTGACGCTGACACTCGACAAGCTTCTTTGCATTTCGTGACAGGGGGTCGATAGTTTTGCACCAAGAATCCAAGCCAGCCAGGGTAGCCTCTAGCTAACTTGGAGGGGGTAACTGTGGGTGCAAATTTTGGCAGAGGGGTCTACAAACCACAAGACGCACCGGCCCTGCCTGGTGGGCCCACGAAGGCTACCGCGGGACCCACCGGCCCTGCCTGGTGGGCCCACAAAGGCTACCGCGGGACCCACCGGCCCTGCCTGGTGGGCCCACGAAGACCACCGCGGGACCCACCGGCCCTGCCTGGTGGGCCCACGAAGGCTACCGCGGACCCACCGGCCCTGCCTGGTGGGCCCACGAAGACTACCGCAGGACCCACCGGCCCTGCCTGGTGGGCCCACAAAAACTATCACGGGACCCACCGGTCTTGCCTGTGGAATTCCCAGGAGACAGCCGCGGGACCCGCCAACCCCGCCTGGAGAATCTTCCAGAAACGACCAAAAACCGTCATTTACCCCCAGATCCACTCCTCAGAAATTCTATAAATAGCAGAGCCTTCTGAAGAAGAAGGGATCCAAGTTTGAGATCCAGATTTCAGTTTCAAAACCAGAGCTCTGGAATTCCAGTTTCCATCCCTTCAACTCTCCTTGATCTTCTTCTTGTCCCTGAAGAGATCGGAGAAACTACAGTGACATTCGGCCTGTCGAGGTCACTTCGAGAAAAGTGTTAGTGAATTCGGGTTGCTCCCTATAGCACGGAGACGTAGGCTTCGGCTGAACTCCGAGATCACCTCTTGTGTTAACTCTCTCTGATTGCCTCTCTCTTTGTTTGCATACTGAAAGAGCTAACTCAAAGTCAATAAGGCACCAGCCTTCAAACATACCTTCCAATCAACAGATCGAACAACGATCTTCGACTTCAACTTCGATTGACTGGTGAGGTGAAGTCTTCGGATCGGCACGAAGATTTTCCCCCCACATTCGCAAAGCCTTCTTGGAGTTGTGTCGACGAGAAGGAGGTCGCCTGACCGGGGTCGTCGTATCTTCGAGATCCGTTACCACAAAACCGCACGAGGAGGGGCAATAAGATTCTTGGGACAACACCTCGACTATCAGACCAGAGTTTCTAACTCTATTCTTTTTTTCATTGTTAAATATAATTAAATCGATTTACATCTAATTCTAAACCTAAATAATTTAAGATAACTTATTTATGATATTTTTATCTTATAGAAAAGTTCGGCAAGGTACATGACTGTTCCATAGAACCCGCTCTACCTTAGCAAATCATTTCTATAATAAATTCATGATTAATTAGTCTTGGCAAATCATTGCTAGTTTAGAACGGTTAGATTTTCAACAATCCAATAATCTTATTGATATTATTTAATCGTTATCATAGTTAAAAGAATTAATCATTATTTCTATTGTGCTCTCTAATTACTCATTAGCATTACTAGATTTGTTATCATAAATACATATACGAGTGAAGGGGTTGTTTTGTAAAAAAAAGGGACACGCTTGGCATTCACAATAATGTATGTTCACGCGTTTTGAAGGCTGGGGAGCCATTTTAGTACTTGGATGATTTGTTGCATTTGTTTACGACCCAATCATGGTGTGCCACATCGTCGATAAAAAAAGAGCATTTTTTACACCTGATTGATTTGTTGCACTTGCTTATGGCCCAATCGTGCCGCTTCGTTGATAAAAAAGAGATGAATTTTTATACCTGATTGATTTGCTGCACTTGCTTATGACCCAATTATGGTGTGCCATGTTGTCCATTAAGGAGGTTTGGGCATCGTTTCGGAATGTGTCGTTTTTAACTTTCTATTCCTGGTTTCAAATTTTAAAAATAATGGCTAGTGTTTGTTCCAGTGGAATGAAGAATTAGAAATGAGATTTTATCGCTCTGTGCGTAACTCTGCCAACCGGACGTTCAATCACTTAATTAACACTAAAAATGACAATTGACAAGAATACCCTCTGCTGGATGAGGATTAAGCGGAACAGTTGTTCCTCATGCCAAACACATAGTGGCACAACGAGACTACACGCTACTGAACCGTAAGCAAGTGCAACAAATCATTTGGGTAGCAAAAATGCTCTCATAAGAGAGTCATGGGGCGCCGTCATCAGATTGGTAAATGTTAATGCTATTTGAACAAACCGAGGGATAATCGACGAGACAACTCAACATGAACAGACCACTTTGATCGCGTGCCACTTCTCATCGCCATGAATCACACTACTTTTTTTTTGGTTAAACATATTGCACTAAGAGTTCACAACCATCTTACATAACAGCAAGGTACAATCATTCCGAGCGTATCTTATAGTTTCTGGAGAAAAGTTGGATATCCAATGACCGGTCAAGCCATGCGCCCTAGCATAACCAGCAAACCAATCAGCTACAATATTGCCTTCTCGATAGATGTGAGAAATCCGGACACTCCCAAACAACTGACTCTGATACTTGCAATCTTGAAGAGTAGGGGACGAGATGGAATTTGAACACAATTGTGAGAGCACACTTTGGGAGTCGCCTTCAATCCATAGGTCATGCCCCGGAAAAAACATCGAAGCAACAAGTTGACCTTCCCATAGCCCTCGAGTTTCCGCAACTTGCACAGAATCCATAATTAGATGTACATCCCCTGCAACTAGAAGTGACCCATTTTGATCCCTGATAACAAAGGCTGCCCAGCCGCTAAAGTAGATTGATCCACAAAACTATCAAAATTCAGTTTGTATTCCTGGGCATTCGGGGGTAACCAACGAATTGGGACCGCCTCCAAAATCTATTGTCTAGGTAGGTACCGTAGATCTATAGGAAACAAATTAGCTGAATAGAAACTAGCTAAATCAACTTGAAGTAAATCAAAAGTAATATGCATCGCTGGATTGAACAAATCAAAGTAATATGATTCGCCCTACTTGAGCGCACGGGTGCATTTTTGCTACCTGAATAATTTCCTATATTTGCTTCCGGCTCAATCATGGGTTGCCACATCATCAAAAAATAATAATCCCACATGGGGCTGTTGTACGTCAGATGAGTAATGATATTTTAACAAACTGAGGCATGAGGGATAAGCTGGTGGGACAACTCCACGTGAATGGAGTGCTGGCATCTCCTAATTGACAGGATTAGGATGAACCCTAGGAGGATGTCACCACCATCGGCCACATCGCCCACTACAGGCAACCCAGCTAGCCCCACCGCCGCCGTCAGCCGACAACCACTCATCGCCGACCTCTATCAACCGCCTCGCCAGCTGCCGCACACCATCGTAAGCCACCACCCACGGACGTGGCACCCCCCCTAGTTGTTCATCCCATGGCCCATAGTCCCGCCAATCAGGAGATGTCAGCGCTTACCTCACGTGTAGTAGTTCTGCTGGGTTGTCCCTAGTTTGTTCAAATAGCATTACTCCAGACAAGGCCATCTCCAACAGACTCCCATCTCAGCTCCCATCCCATGTGGCATAGCACAATTTTGTCTTGTAGTGAAAAAAATTCAGTCCAACAAGCTCCTACCCATCCTATGTGGCGGTAGGAGCCGGAAACGGCTCGGATCTGCTGGGATCAAAAAAAGGGTTCCTATGTGGGGCCCACCCATGTAAAAAAAAATAGACGGTTGAGATGTTGCTACAATTGTTTCAGAGTAAAGGATCATGTTGACCCCACTTGGGAAGGACTCGGTTGGAGGGGGACTTTTTTGCTCACCGATTCCTATCCTATGTGACATATGGGAGGAGGATGGGAGCTAAAGTTGACCCCACTTGGGAAAGAGTCGGGTGGAGATGGCCTAACATAGTAGTACAATTTGAACATACTGCGGGACAATCTTGCAGACAACCAGTGGTGGTGTGGGGGTGCTGCCAGCTAGGGCGTGGTGCGAATGTCGATGCACCAAGCCTTGGCTAACGCCCCACACCGCCACAGGTGAATCACGCTTAGCTCGACGACTGTGATGATGTTAGTGCCACATAGGGCGCATCGGCCAGCTACCATCCCAACTATAGTTTGCTGGAACCATAGAAGACTCAAACTCTTGCACGGTGAGATCACATGCATGCAGGTATTAGTGAAGGAGAGTGGGGACTAATAGGTGAATTGCGCTCAACCGCCCGACCAACAGATACCACCGAGAGGTGATCCCACTTAGCTCTGATCAGCAGGCACCACCCCTAGCTGACAAACAAGACCTAGAGGTGAATCACACACAACCCGACTGGCACACATCCCTCCGGCTCGGCTCCGATCGCGTCCGACAGGCATAGTCACTGTGATTAAATGCCTTTGGTTTAAAGAAATTGGCAAAACCAATCGAGATTAATAACATTGCTCTCTCTCTCTCTCTCTCTCTCTCTCTCTCTCTCTCTCTCTCATTGCCTAGCCTCCACCAGCTCCTCTCTCTCTCTCTCTCTCTCTCTCTCTCTCTCTCTCTCTCTCTCTCTCTCTCTCTCTCTCTCTAGTGGCAAGACCTAGCCATGTGCCGGGCAAAGAGGAGAGGAGCGGAGCGGATCAGAGCTGAAACCCTAACCCTAGGACCTGAGGAAGAACCAATGATGGCGAAGGTGACCAACTGTATTTTAATGATAATATTAATGCGGTTATTGCAGTGCCGAAGGCGACCATATGTCCAAGTAGCGACATGCACGAGCATTACTAGTCAAAAATACAATATTAAGAAATTCTTATGATTTGTTATTGCATTGGTTTTAGTAGATTATAAGTTGGGGTAGGGATATTTGTCAGTTAGAATCTGGATATATTACAATAAGTTTGGAGTCCAACCGTATCATATCCGGTATCCACAAGTTAGAGGGGCAATCGGGTATTGGGTTTCGGGTTTCGGGGATGGGTATTGAGGTCATTTAAAGTATATGGATTGTTCAATTCTTTAATCCCGAACATCCAAAATCTATTCCAGATCCAAATTTCTTTACATGCCAAGTTCATTGCTCTGTACAAAAGAAATTACTGGCTAGGTTGCAGTCTAAAAAAAAAATTTAAGGGCAATGAGAAGCGATGCTTGGAGGATAATGAGATAACACTGACCTACCTCGACATTCGTTGATCGCTCAAAAGTGGTTTTCAATATAAGATAAAGCAATGCAGATCAATAGGATTAAAGACAAAGGCAAGATTGAAAGTGCCTAGATTTATATGCAGCCTTAGGGGTTTGTTTCTCATCTAAAGAAAGATAAAAGCATAAAAAAAAAATTTCAAAATTCAAAATACGACGACAGATCTTCGTATCCCGCATAAGGTAAATCACACTCATCTCAATCGGTTCATTGGACGACTAGGAGATATCACGCACGACTATTAATGCTTATCCCATCGGATGGTCCGGTATATCTCTTGACATAGTGGCACCTTTGTAATAACTGCTGGTTATAAATGGCCAAAACATAAATTAAGAAGGCTATTAAGAATTACAAATACCAAATTTAAAGGGCCATGAAATGAGATGGTATTGGCTATGTTTGATAGGTATCAAAATCAGCAACAAGCACAATTAAATTTTAATCTATGAGTAACCTATTTACCAAGTAGTTTTTGGTGATCACAAGTGCTAATTCTACAATCATATAAAAAACTAGTTTAGCATGTGTATGTATAGAGATCAAGGGAGAGGAAGTAGCCTGGGTCGAGGCGCAAGACGTTGTCCTAAGATTGGATTTGCCCTCCTCGGTGCGGAGCTCCCGGCTTCCGATCTTAGAGATACAACGACCCTTGAGTTCCCCCGTCAGCACGACTGATCAGAGGGAACGAAACAAACTCAGCTTCTACTCGAATCCGAAAAATGAAAACGGAAACAGAATCTCCTCTTCAAATCAGGTCGGAAGAACACCCTGAGATTTGAAGAGGATGGGAGAAGTGCTCTCGGGTTTTTCTCACGGAGCTCACAAGGTTCAGCAATGGCAGAAAAAGAGACGAGGAAGAAGGCTCTGGTTTTCTCTGTTTTGAAAGGCTGAAGCACAAGGCATTTAATAGGCATTGGGAATATATTTTAATGGCTGTTGACAGGGGGAGCGGAGTGGCTCAAGGTGGCGGCTGACGTGGACAGGCAGCTGCGACATGACCGTTGGGGGTCTGCCCGTTGGCACAAATGATGATGGCTGTAGGGGAAACAGCAAGCCCAGCCCAGTGACTTGAAGCCCAAAAAGAATAGCCCAACAAAATCTCACCCGAAGCCCGGAAGCCCATTCGCGTCCACGCGGCTCGCGAGCCACGGACCACGGGCCTGGGCCCGACCCAGTCCGGCTCGGTGCGCGCACGCGCGCGTGTGTGGTGTGTGAGGCCTTAGGCCCATGTGAGCTTTACCATCCTCTAGGATGGACCACCCTTATAAACAAGCTAGGCTAGTGCCTCTTCCCCTTATCGATATGGGACTTAACTTAGGAAGAGATAGTAAAAGAATGGTTGAGGCCAAGATTTGATCCCTTGACCTTTGCCAAAAAAGGAAGCCCCATAAAATCGACCTTATTAGCCACTTGGACGATCAGTTTAATTTGTCAAGAGAAGTAGATAATTAAGTTATATATTATATCCAACAATCCCCCACATAATATGAAACTTATTTAAAGTAGTTGAAGATATCAAAATTTTGAAATCAAAATTTGGATTCTGGATACTGTATAATAGGTAAGGGTACTTTTTGGGTTTGAACCCTTACTTAGTGACATTTACTTTCATCTGCGAGGACTCGATGGACTACGCTTTGAATCGGCCTCGTGATTCAGATTTCCATAAAGCATACACAGTGTAGTATTAGCTGAGTTCTAAAGCGGGTTGCGCATTACGGCCGTGCGTAGGTATCTTTCATGTGTGTTTTAGGAGAACAACCCTCTTCCCATAGTCGCGGCCCCACGACTTCACACGTATAGGTGATTCCTTCAAGGGTGTATGCAAGGAAACACCCTGCCTCGTAGGTCTTGGAATCATTAAGAGTTTAAAAGCTCATCCTAATCCCCTTGCATATGTGAGCACTATCGCCCTAGGGATGGGAGGAAACTATCAGTGCTCCTCGAGATACCCATCCGGCTTGTTTCTACCCATTGAACCTCTTTGAGGTTGGGTTGCCACCGTTGGTATTTTCTTTATGGGCTTAATCCCATCTCCCTCGACACTTCTAGAACCATGGTTCTAGATAAACCTTTTGTTAGTTGATCAGCAAGGTTTTTCTCATATCTGACAAATGAAAATGTTATAACATTGTGTTTTAGTTTATATCGCAGTGATGTGTGTCTTACCTTAAGGTGTATGTTCATTTTTACATCTGCATTCTCTTGACTGCATTTGTCTATTGCAGCCCTACAATCACAATAAATGGAGATTGCCGGCAATGGGTGATCTCCTAAGGGAACATCCATAATTAAGTCCCTAAGCCACTCGACTTCAATACACGTACTGTCTAGTGCTATCATCTCGGACTCTATGGTACTTCTAGCTATCACGGTTTACTTAGAAGATTTCCATGCAACGGCTGCACTGCGGGAAGGAAAACAAATCCAGTGGTGGATTTGACATCTACTGAATCGCTAATCTAGTTAGCGTCGCTATACCCCTCTAGCACACTAGGATACCCACTAAAGTTTAACACATATGTTATGGTTCATTTAAGGTAACACATTACCCTTTCTAATACATTCCAATGTTCTTGACTAGGGTTACTAGTGTATTTACTTAGCCTACTAACTGTATATGCTATGTCGGGTCTAGTATAGTTTGCTAAGAATCCTAGTGAACCTATGATGTGGGTCCACTTTATCCAATACATTTAGGTACAATACTTGGCTTCAACAATTGTTGGAGCAACAGGCTCCAGCAACTGATGTGGCAATCAATGATTGGACCATACCCATTTAATACCGAGAACGATTTTGTTCCAACTCCATAAAAGAGGTTGGAGCATCACTCTCACTCTCATTGGTCCATTTCATGGGTGTGATGAATAACACCAAATGACATACATGCCTTTCAAATGGATCAATGAAAGAGATGTTAAAGATGCGGCTCCAAACAAGTCGCATATAACTTCAAGACGTGTGTGAAGAAATGGCGGAAGACAGAACACAAGAGCTAGGAGGAGACTGACATCGGCATAAAAATCGGACGAGAAACAAGACTGGGTCGTGTACACGACTTAGTATGGCAACACGTTGGTAAGGCGGTTCGGCTTACGTTTTCTCGTGGGATTCCTTCTCCAAGTCGGATACAAATGTATGACTATAAATAGAAGGCCCTAGGACGATCCAAGGATATCATGGAGGCACAAGAGTAACCCAAGAGAGAGTTTAGAAGGTAGCCATCATCAAGGGAGAGGGAGAGGAATCCATTGGAGACCGAAAAGGTTTCAGGAATGGTTTCTTATTGTCTTCGGGGTGAGAGGGCTGCGGGATCTATTCTCTCTAGGGGGTATCTCTTTGTGGGTGTACAAGGGATTGATGTGAGACAAGAATACTTGTACTCGGGTTTTCACATACAAATAAATCCATTGATCGGTCGTTACCGGAATTTCTTAGGTGTTTTGCTTTGTGTTCATTTATTGGTTCGGTCTTGTTGGTAGTCGTCTCCACCATGGTGCTTCTACGCGCATCGTGTTTCGCTACGCGAGGGCCTCACATCGTAACAAGATAGAGGATGACACTCCAACCTCTTTAAGGGGATTGGAACAAAAACCGTTCTCCTTAATACCTGTAGGGTCTACTACTCCACAGCCTATCATGTGGCTCTCACACTACCACTCTAGACTCAAAAAGGTTTTTTTATTTCTAATCAGTTTACTTCACGATAATGAAGCCTGGTCCAATCTTTGATTGTCGCATCAGTTGTTGGAGCCTGTCGCAACAATAATTGTCGGAGCTACATTTTAGCTTGTTTCGTTCTGTGTAGCTGGCACTACACGATGCAGTGGGGACGTAACGTGTGCAGTTGGAGCACGTGTAAAAGATTATGTACAGAAGGGGAGTTGCAGCAAGAACGAAACAACGGAGGATGTACAGTGTTGACTCGAGCGTTCCAACTGTAGCGAACCGAACAGGATCTCAACGGTTCTGGCCTATCCATTCTGCCACGTCAGCCCAAGGGAGAGGTTCCTGCATGGTGCGGAGCAGCCAATTATTGTTCTAGTGTGAACAGGCCGGACCCACAAGGAATCTTCGAGTCAGGGTCATCGTCTGGACTTCAAGCAGCGGGAAGGTAAACCCGCCCCCGGCAGGCAGGCGCTCCCCTGAGGCTGAGACCACCGCCCGCCCCTTGCCCTTCAAATACATCGGAGCCGCGCCCGTCGGGAGGATGAGGAGAGCGAAAAGGACCATCCGGCCCCTGGAATCGAGCTCCGGCTTAATCAAACCCCCAGACGATCACAGATAGCACAGGAGACCACACACACACACGCGCACGTGCGAGTCCTACTCCCATGCCGTCATCTCTCCCCTCAGGTTCCCTCCCCCACTGCCCCGCCTCTCTCTTTTGATCGAACGGGCGAGTCTCGGCTGCTCCGTTCGCTTCCCCTCTCAGGCTAGGGTTTTTCTAGGGTTCCGAGGGGATGCCGATGGACGAGGGCCTGCTGGACGCCATCATCCGGCGGCTCCTCGACGCGAGGAACGGGAGGGCGACGAAGCTGGTCCAGCTGACGGAGGCGGAGATCCGGCAGCTGTGCGTTGCCTCCAAGGAGATCTTCATCAGCCAGCCCAATCTCCTGGAGCTCGAAGCCCCTATCAAGATCTGTGGTGAGCAGAAATTAATAATAATATTATTATTTTTTTAAGTGGAGCATAATTCAGTTTTCGTGGTTTAAATTAGCGAAATCATCTGGTTCATATGCATAATTCAGTCGATGAAAGATAATTTTGATTATAGAGGTATTTATTGGTTTGATTATCTGCATGAAAATCAGATAATTAGCAGAAATTATCTGATTCGTGTACATTCTTGTCTGCTGCTATTTAATTAAATATTTATTTATTAAATATTATTTTGAAAAAAATCCCTGTTTCTTAGTCTTATTACTCTTCAAAGAGGAAAAAAAGAAGGAAAGAAAGAGAGATCTCCGCTCCTAGAGCAGTCAGCAGTGCGATTCATACCGATAGCTTTTACCGATTCTTTCTCACGGAATGACATGGCATCCAATCACAGCGTCCTTTTGCCTGCCTGTCCGGCGGGCTGAGTGTGATTCACCGGTCTGGGCTGGGTGAAACACATGGCTGTGATCACGACACATCATTCTGTGAAACAGAATTGGTAAAAGCTATCATGGTAAATAGTAATTTTCCCTCTCCTAGCCAACAATAACACTTTCTGTCTTTATTGTTTCAGAGTTCAATTTAAGAATTCTATGATTAAAGACATGTGTCCCATTTTGGTGGTGGGCGAACTCTTGGAGTTGTTTCTATGCCATTTGCGCCTATTATTCGGTCGTATCAGTTGCAGCTAAGGATTACGGCCTCTGCCTAAAAATGCATTTTGTGCTGTATGCTTTATGCCTATTAAAGTGTCGCACTGAGTCTGCTTTATTCTTGTCTCTGTTGGTGTATGAGGCTTGCTCATGGCGTGTCAATGGTGTTGGACATCCACTACGTAGGCAGTGCAACAATTTTTTGTTGGACTATTGGGAATGAGTTGACGCGGAAGGCCATTCTTGTAACTGGAATTGACAAACAAATTAGCAGTTTGACGGGTGGAGTGATGCCTTTTGCATTACGACCTTTGTCTAAAGAAGTTCCATCGACACATCATGTGCGCGCCGCGCGCCAAATAAAGGTAAGGGAAGTAGCTTAGGATCAACTCTAAGTATCTCGGTAGTCTGCGAAGCATCCATGTCAACACACCATGAAAAATAGATTGCAGATTTTTGACCTTTTTTAGCTTTAGGATGCTCCAAGTGAGGGGGAAAAGATTAGGAAAGGTTCTTAGATTTAGTTTCACAAATTTGTTCTTCATGGATGAGGAAAAGATGTAAATCCTTACAACAAAGACAGATTAGCAAAACCATTTTTTGTTTGTTTTGTGACTGTTGTCCACTTTTATTGTGAAGATTAGCAATATTTTTTTTTTTCTATTTGCCAAATCCACATCAAAAATAAAAGAAAATAAAGGATAACAATTCGGGTTTACTTGACTGATTCCATCAATGGATGAAAGGTATAATGTCACCCATGCCATGCAGCTTGCAATCACTTGCTTCAACTTGTGTTTTTTGTTGCTACAAATTGAAACCCCGTCACCTTCTTATCACCTACTTTCTGCTATTTGTCTTCTTAAATTGCAAGTTTTTGTATGGATGTTTCGCCGCCATAGACAAGCTCATTATAATGTTGATCCTGAAGTTAGAAAAAAGATTTTAGAGTCTCTTCAATTGCATGCCCTATGCTCGAGATGGTCCCGTAATTCCTTGACTGCACCCACATTAGTTCTGTCTTTTAGGATACGTGCCACATCAAAACTTGGGCATTGGTGTCCTTTCCTCGCCGTGTGTATGGTTGTTGCCATTGCTCTCCGTCACCCATGCTACCCATACCTCCGTATGAAATTTCATCCATGAAAACATAATATTTGACTGAAGAGGTTATCTCTGACCAAATCCATTTAGGATTCTGAGTTTCTAGATACATCACTTGTGCAGGTCATGGCTGCCACTTGGCCCTAAGATAGATCAAAGAGGGGAACCTCTCATCAATTTTTGGAATTCAACATTAGGAAGTGTTCTCAGACTGATTTTGATCGAAGGACACACACACACACACGCACACAAAGTGTCAAAGCCCTTGCCAACCCGGCTAAGAGCTTTTGTCAATTTAATATTATATGTAGAGAACAACTAAGAACTAATTCTCATTAACTTCACTTGAAATTCTCTATTTAGGGCAGTAGGAGAAGTAACAATAAACATTTTTATATGATAACTGTTTTCTAATTATTGCCATTTTGTCTGTTTGATAGGAGATATTCATGGTCAATATTCTGATCTTCTTCGATTGTTTGAATATGGAGGGTTTCCGCCAGATGCAAACTATTTGTTTCTTGGGGACTATGTTGATCGTGGCAAGCAGAGCATAGAAACCATATGCCTTCTTCTTGCATATAAGATAAAGTACCGGGATAACTTTTTTGTTCTGAGGGGCAACCATGAGTGTGCTTCCATTAATCGTATATATGGCTTCTATGATGAGTGCAAGAGGAGGTTTAGTGTTCGCCTGTGGAAGGTTTTTACTGATTGTTTTAACTGCCTTCCAGTGGCTGCGCTTATTGATGAGAAGATTTTTTGCATGCATGGTGGGTTGTCTCCTGATTTAAAGAACTTGGATCAAATCCGAAATATTGCCCGACCTGTTGATGTCCCAGATCAAGGCCTTATTTGTGATCTGTTGTGGGCTGATCCTGAGAAAGATATGGAAGGATGGGGGGAAAATGATAGAGGTGTCTCCTATACTTTTGGAGATGATGTGGTCTCTGAGTTCCTTCAGAAGCATGACTTAGATCTCATCTGTCGAGCACACCAGGTATGTGTGTATTGAATCATGCCAGGTAAGTGTGTATTGAATCCTTCATTGTCTCTTTGAGCTATCGATAGATACAGCCCTTCTTGTAGTGTAATGAACGCGATAATTCTAACCATGATAAATATTTATCCTTGCTTCTTTCACCTATTTCCTTTTGGCTCAAGCTGGATAGCTAGCTGGGGCGGTGGGGCCTATAATTTTGAGCCAGTCGGTTTATGGCTGGTGCTTCTCATTCAAGTTGTAAAATTTTGGGAATCCTAGGTCACACTCTGAATTTGTATTAGGCCCTGCTGATATGAAAAAAGTAAAAAACCACCCCCATGAGAATCTATGGTTTTGCCAATTTGGCTTGTTGTGGGGCTTGATTTGTTATTAGGTGAATTTACTAGTTCATCAGGCTTAATTATGAGTTTGAACAGGTTGTGGAAGATGGTTATGAGTTCTTTGCAAAACGCCAGCTGGTGACTATATTTTCTGCACCAAACTATTGTGGTGAATTTGATAATGCTGGTGCTCTGATGAGTGTGGATGGCACTTTGACGTGTTCCTTTCAAATCCTGAAGCCATCAGATAAGAAAGGAAAATTTGGATTCGGGAACAACACTTTAAAATCAGGAACACCTCCTAGAAAGGTGAGTTAGTGAGTGCATTACAAGATACATGAACAATTAGAGCATTGAAATATGGTTTCACTTTCACTTTCAATGATTTGAATATTATGAATTTTACAAGCATTTTTTAATTTCTTCTTTTTCTTACTTTTTTCTCGTCTACTCTTTCAACTAACCTACTGAACATAGTGACGAGGTGAGTTCTGATACATGCTTAGTGTTGCTCGTGTTATTTTTGACAAAATCTACTGTACATTGATAGTGATGTTGCTTTATTCACAGGTTAATTTTCAAGTGTTATCTATTAATTTAGGACCATTTAGCTTCATGTTCAGATGACATGCTTTTGAGCTAAGCTATGGAGTTAATTATGATACCACTAGTGCCAAAACGTTATTTATTGGATGTCTTCTAGCTGAATATTTTGCATATGGCGTTGCATTCACTCCAGAATCTTATGCTGCTGTGGCATCATTTTTTCAGACACGTCCACTACCCACTTGGGCTTGGATCTAGTTGATGTCACCATTGTAGGTTTACTTTCTTTTTTAATTTCCTTTTCATGAATTATTGATTTATGATCCCTTGAATATGCATCGTATTGTCATTTCTTGGGAGGGTTGTCAGCATTCAAAGGAATTATTGCTACAGTGGAGGTAGTTGGAACATCTTTGAATAAACTGTTTTGGTAATTGTATTCATGACAACAGAGATAGACATTAAAAAAATGATTGGCTAGGAAGAATACATAAACCCAACCCAAAATAGATTGGACAAGGCTCAATTGTTGTGATTATGGCTATTCTTTTTGCTTGATAATTGCATCATTTTTCTCATCTTGGCCAACCTTTAGCGGTCTTTCCTTTTAGTTTTTTTTTGATATCCGATTGTCAAAAGGTTCGAGAAAAGGGAGCTGTTCACTTTTATTTCATATTCCCACTTATTTGCATCTCTCTTGGAAATGTTTTTTGTCACAGTAATTCCAGTATGACTAATGCATGAGTGCCTAGGGATTCCTCATGATATATTAGTTTTATAGTTTATGGACTCCTAGTCGATTCTATTTAGATTTAGAGTTTAGGGACTCCTAGCCAAATCTATTTAGATTTAGAGTTTAGTGTTCATTTGTTGTCCTTTGTATTAATTCTAATTGTTTTAGGGGTGTTTCTAACAATCTAGGATGTGTACTTCCATTAGGATTCTTTGGTCAGGTAGGATTCCTGATTCAATAAGGATTTCTAATGTTATTTCTACTTTATTTTCTATATCTATTCAAAATAGGTAATGAGATAGAGCTCCTAGTTATGATAGAATTCCGTAATGGATTACAATTCCTACTTATATCAGGATCCCTTCCTCCTCTGAGAGACTTTGAACTTAACAAAAGTCTTGGTGTAATCTAGATTATTCATTATATTATAGTTTTCTGAGTTTTTTTTGGTCAAAATTTTTAAATGAGTCGAAAGGTCAGTTTTAGTAGGTAAGTGTTTGAAAGGGCTTTGAATTGATGGTACATTATGTTAGGAAAGTTTTAGGTTTATTAGGATTGGCACATGCAAGGGTTACAAATTTCATATGTTTTTTTTAAAAAAAACTAAATGTTTTTTCAGCAAATTTTCTAAATTCATCATAATCAACTCGATTACTTTTGATCTTTACTTCCTCAATCTGCTTTCTTGAAGTTTATCTGATCCATATATGTGCATTGTTCGATTTTTTGATATAAATTGTATAACAAAGGCAATCTGACCATTCCATCAATTTGGAGTTTTGTGGAATCAAAAGTTGCGAGCGTGGGATGTCGAGGGCATACGAGGAGATTGTGAATCTAAGAAATTAGATCACATGGTTCATGCTTAAGGTGCATGCCCTTGTCTTCAATCATCAGATGTAGCGCTTCAAACTAGACATGTTGAGATTGATGCATGACCTCGCGGGAGAACGGGGTATCAAACTCATTGTGACTTAATTGCAAACATCTTCCCTTAGATCTACCAGAAGGAAATTTCGATGATGATAGAGAGATCTTTGTGATATTATTGATGGGAGTCTTTGATCTTCTATTCGACATCTATCCCGAAGATGAAACCGTGGAGGATCACTCAGATGAGAATTGTCACGGACTATCGCCTCGCAATCCTACTAATGTTGGTCTACTAATTTCGGTTCCAAAGGTCATAGTTCCAATACATGGAACTCCAAGAATCTCTAGTTAGATGGAGGAGAACCAAATTGTGAGATGGATGATCGTTGATATCCCATAACCTTCAAGGTCAACTATGATTGATTTTGACTTGATTGTGGAGAAGCTGGCTTTAGGCGACTACACCAACCACAAGATGATAATTTTGTGAACCTATACAAATTTCAAGATGGAAGGCCGACATGGATCATCATACAAAGGTTGATCGGCTACTACGAGTGTGAACGCCTTGAATTGCTAATGCAACATCCTAAAGGTGCAATCGAGTGTGGGTCTCAACATACATCATTAGTTGATTGATAGCCATGTTTATCACCATGATCAACTCGGAGAAGTTCAAAATTCTTCAATCTGAGGAGAACTATTATTGGAATATATAGGGTTCATCATGTTTCACTAGTTTCATAATTGGAGGAGTCCTAGTCGAGTATATTTTAGTTGATTTTTAATGCTTATTTTTGCGAAGGGGTCATATGATTAATTAGTCATGTAGGATTCCCAATTCAACTAGAATTTCGAAAGATTAGCCTATATATCTTGGTTATAGGGGGGCAGTGGGTCGGGTTGGGATCCTACCCCTATCTTTACCCATCCCCGAATCAGTATGTGAGGGTCCATGGCAGACTATACTCGACCCGTACTAGTAGGTTGGTTTTGGTTCCGGGTTTATAACTATTTATATTTTCAAACAACTAAAGATTGACCATCATGAACAATACCCAAACCAAAAGGAGCAAAAAATGATGTAAATATGATTTGTGTGATAAACAATCTCCCTACTAATTGCCCTCATTAGTAATATGCAAGGGCTTCATTGCTATGATTACCTCAACCTTGTCCTTTTTTAGGACATTGCAACAATCCATCAGAAATTGAAAGATGAGGAAGTTTTGGTAGATGGTTGGAAATAGAGAGTCAGGATTGCAAGCTTGAGTGTTGCAGGCGTTGGGGCTGTCATCCACAAGGAGAAGAGAGACATCCATGTGAATGAGCCAAGGAGAGAGGGGTACTACAATTGCAAGAGAGGGACTGAGGGATTATAGAAAGAGAATTTAAGACTCGCTACTTAAAACACTGGTAGATAAGGTCGACTTGGGTATCTTAGGCACTTGGGAATTTTGAAACTATAAAAGACCATGTCAAATTATGCACACCATCATGTATTTGTGCAAGGGAGGCAATACGAGTGACCTAACAATTTTATCCAATTCAAGAAGATTGGAATAATCGCCTAAGAGAGAAATCGAAAAATCGGGTAAGAGTCGGGAAAAAACTGTAGAATTTTAAAATATATTGTATAGATGCCCCAATAGGTTTTTTGAGCAGTACATGATGGGATTAAATCACGATTAATCAGGATTATAACATGCAAATTGGGATTAAAATGCGAAAATCATAAAATTTTCAAAAAATATTTTCTTTTTTTTTAAAAAAAAATAAAATGGAAAGAGTTGCATGGTGAATATTTACTGAATAAGTCGTGATAAAACACGACTTATTAAAAAAATCGAAGATTTTGGTAGTATATGACCTAACATGTGAAAGGATGGAATCGTTGCCACCATTATGGAGTGGTCGAATTGCCAGACAAGTGGAAGTGTTGCCAAAGACGATTAGGGTGTTGGGAGTAAGGTTCCACCGGTAAAGATGAGAAAGAATGTTGTAAGGATCACATTTGTGGTGTTCCTAATGTATATAATAAGTTTTAGGATATCTGAATTTGGTAAATATAGGTGGGACTTGTTTTACTAAATCTTGATTTTTTTGAACTTTAGAAATTTATTGGGATTTGCAAAACCAAGTTTGAGGCTTAATCGAACTTCAGCACCATCATCATCGAAGCCTTTATCCCATCAAGGTGGGGTTGAATGTGTTAGAGGATGACGGCTAGGGTTGGAGAGAATGGAGTAGTTCTCATTGAGGGACTAAAGCCCAATATATAAATACATGTATACACATAGAATCCGACCCGACTGTACATAGAACCCGACCCGGTATATACATTAACACTCCCCCTCAAACTCACGGTGGATCATGTACCGAGAGTTTGCTTATAAAATGACGAAATCTAGCAATCGTCAGGGGCTTGGTGAGAAAATCAGCAGTCTGCTCTGTCGAGGGAATGAACGGCAAGGAGATGATGTTGGCAAGAAACTCCTGCCGAACATAATGACAGTCGACCTCGATGTGTTTGGTCCGTTCATGAAAAACCGGATTGCTAGCAATTTGAATGGCACTCCGGTTGTCACAGAATAGAGGTGTGGCCCCAGAAATTCGGACTCCCAAGTCGAGTAGAAGACGTCGAAGCCAGACAATCTCTGCAGTGGTGGAAGCCATAGCTCGGTATTCGGCTTCGGTGCTGGAGTGTGCAACAGACTCCTGTTTCTTGCTGCGCCAAGAAATGAGGGAATCACCAAGGAACACGCAGTAGCCGGTGGTGGATCGACGAGTAGCAATATCTCCAGCCCAATCTGCATCGGAGTAAGCACGCAGAACCAATGGAGATGTGGAGGGAAACAACAGCGATCGAGTGATAGTGCCACGGAGATACCGAATAATCCGAAGGACTGCTGCATAGTGAACCGAGCGAGGAGACTGAACGAACTGACTGACAATACCAACGGCATGGGCAATGTCAGGCCTCGTCATGGTGAGATAAACGAGCATCCCAACCAGCCGCTGATAACGAGAGATATCATGGAGAGGCTCACCATCGGTAGAGAGGAGCTTCAAGTTGAGCTCCATAGGCGTGTCAGCAGTACGAGAATCAGTAAGAGCAGCCTCGGCAAAAATATCAGAGATGTACTTCTGCTGGGAGATCAACAATCCTCGAGCTGACCGGGCAATTTCAAGGCCAAGAAAGTACCGGAGAGGGCCTAGATCCTTCATCTCAAACTGGCTCTGAAGGTGACGCTGAAGGGAAGCTATGGTAGCACTGTCATCCCCGGTGATGATCATATCATCCACATACAGAAGTAGCACAGCAATACCCTGACTGGAGGAGCGGGTGAACAGAGCGTAGTCAGAGTATCTCTCGACAAACCCAGCTGCCAGAACTGCACTGCGGAAACGCTCAAACCATGCCCGAGGTGCTTGTTTGAGCCCGTAGATAGCACGGCGTAAACGACAAACGTGCCCTGGAGGAACTGAAATGCCCGGAGGAGGAGCCATATATACTTCCTCGGAGAGGTCACCGTGAAGGAACGCATTGGTGACATCCATCTGATGGAGAGGCCACCCTCGAGCAGCTGCCACAGCTAAGAGGGTGCGCACAGTAGTCATCCGAGCAACTGGAGCAAATGTCTCCTCATAATCAATCCCATACTCCTGGGAGAAGCCACGAGCAACGAGACGGGCCTTGTGTCGCTCAATGGATCCGTCAGGGTGAGTCTTGACCTTGAAGATCCACTTGCAGCTAACATGCACCACGCCTGAGGGACAAGGCACCAAATCCCATGTCTGGGTCCGCTGAAAAGCCTCAAGCTCTACTGACATGGCCTGCCGCCACTCTGGGTGTAAAGCTGCCTCACGGTACGACTGGGGCTCCCGGTGGGTGTGAAGTGCGGTAAGAAAAGCCTGATAAGCTGGAGAATAGGAGGCAATGACAGAGTAGCCAGAGGAGTCAGGAGAGTCAGAGGTAAAGGCAGAGTAGCCAAACCTGTCCGGAGAGTAGTCATATCTGTCAGGAGGGTGATGTTCGCGCGCCGGGTAGCGCCGAACAGGAGCAGGATCCGCGACCGGTGAGGAGGGAGCAACAGCATCAGGCGAGGGAGTACCAGTGTGAACCGACTCTGGAGGAGGAGCTGCAGACCGACGAACATAGACACGAGTAATAGGTGGTGGTGGTGGAGGTGACGGGGGAGAGGAAGGTGGCGGGGGAGGTGGTGGAGACGAGGGAGGTGGAGGTGGTGGAGGAGGCTCAACCGGGAAGGTAGGCGTAGGAGCAGGATACGGAGGTAGGAAGGGGATGTTGAGAGGGGGTGACGACGTAGAAGATGACGTAAGTGGTGAGGGAAGATCCCGGGACTCAGTGGAAAAGTACGGGACATCCTCTACAAAGGAGACGTGGCGAGAGACACGGATCCGGCGAGCCAAGGGATCGTAGCACCGATAGCCCTTGTGCTCCCGACTGAGTCCTAAGTGAACACACCTAACAGACCTAGCAGAGAGTTTGGTGCGCTCATGGGGAGGGAGGAGGACGAAACACGTGCACCCAAAGGTACGAAGAAGAGAGTAGTCAGGAGATGTGGAGTAAAGCCGCTCGTACGGGGAAACACCAGAGAGGGATGAGGACGGAGTGATGTTGATGAGGTGAACAGCGGTCAAGACAGCTTCAGTCCAGTAGGAATGTGGAACAGAAGCAGACAGAAGTAGAGCTCGTGCTGTCTCGAGGACATGGCGATGTTTGCGCTCGGCGACTCCGTTTTGTTCATAGGTGTGAGGACACGACTGTTGGTGAAGAGTGCCGTGAGTCTGAAGGATCTCGCGCGTCTCAGAGGAGAGATACTCCTGGGCACAATCAGACCGAAAAGTCTTATGTGCGCCGACCAAACTGGGTGTGAAGCATAGTAGTGAAGGTCCTGTAAATATGAGGAATCTCGGAGCGGCGACGCATGAGATAGACCCAGGTGCAGCGGGAGTAATCATCTATGAAGCTCACATAATACAAAAAACTAGTACAAGAGGCAACTGGAGCAGGACCCCACACGTCAGAGTGCACGAGATCAAAAGGGGCGCTGGAACAGAAAACACTAGTAGAAAAAGGAAGAGCAAGGTGCTTTGCTAATCGACACCCAGTGCAGACAGAGAGAGGGGAGGACACCCGACCCAAAGCGCCAGAGCGAAAAACGCTTTGGAGTCGATCACTGGATATGTGACCTAACCTTCTGTGCCACAAATCGGCATCAGAGGTAACATACAGAGCCGACGGAGTGGAAGTGGGAACCTGAAGGTGATCCAACTGATATAGTCCCCCTGCTCGACGACCCAGCCCAACTCTCTGACCCGTTCGCGGATCCTGCACAGAACAAGAAGAAGTAAATGTAACGATCAGGCCCGAGTCACAAAGAGAACTAACAGATATTAAGTTAGTGTTTAAGCGGGGAGCAAGGTGAACACGAGGTAAGGTTAGGTGACCAGTGGGATCGGAGGCAGGGGTGATGGATCCACACTGCGAAATGGGTAGACGAGTCCCGTCAGCAGTGTGGATCCCCATGTGGGTAGGAGCAGGGCTACAGTCCGTGAGAGCAGAAGGATCGGAGGTAAGGTGGCAGGAGGCACCCGAGTCAAAGATCCATGGAGCAGTAGTACCCTGAGTGGCAGAGAGACTGTGAGCTGTCGAAGAGCTGGTGAAGGCGAGGTATCGAAATAGTAACTCCTCAAAGCGCTGGAGGCGGTCGGAGTAGGACCGATACTGAGCAGAAGTACCCGGAGTGACAGAAAGACTGTGATCTGTCGAAGAGCTGGTGGAGGCGAGGTATCGCAACAGTAACTCCTCAAAGCGCTGGAGGCGGTCGGAGTAAGACCGAGACGGAGCAGGAGTGGTGGCAGGCGGTGCTGGAGTAGGGAGATCAGCAGCAGCAGCAATCTCGCCATCATGGCGGAGGGGATCCTGACGACGTCCACAGTCGACTGACGTGGTGGAGGGACGTGGCCCGAGAATACCATCAAAACGAGGAGACGGAGGGACTCGACGAGCAGCGACTGTGTGCAGGCAGTATGGGAGCCGACAGATGCTGTAGGAAGCCATACCCTTGAAGTACGGGGGCGAGCCGGCACAAGGGAGGTCCCGGGCAGTCCGGTATAGAGGAGACGGACCGGAGGAGGAAGGCCAGGGGAGGAGCGGTGGGGCGATGGGGGGCAGTAGGGGGTGCAGGAGGGGGGCGGTGTGGGCTGCAGGAGGTGCAGAAGGGGGGCGGCGGGGTGTCAGGGGGTGCAGGAGGGGGCGGCGGGTGCTTCAGGGGATGGCGGGGGGGTCGGAGGGGCTGCAGGGGGGGTTCTGTTGGAAGAGGAGGGGCGCGGGGTGCTGCAGGAGGTGCAGAAGGGGGGCGGCGGGGCTTCAGGAGGTGCAGAAGGGGGGTGGCGGTGGTTGCAGGAGGTGCAGGAGGGGGCGGCGGGGGCTTCCGGAGTGCTGGAGGGGCTGCCGGAGGGGGGAATCGGGTGTAGGAGGGTGTTGGAGGGGCTGCCGGAGGGAGAATCGGGTGCAGGAGGGGGTTGGAGGGCCTGCCGGAGTGCTGGAGGGGCTGCCGGAGTGGGGAATCGGGTGCTGGAGGGGCGGCGGGGGATGCAGGAGGTGCAGGAGAGGGCGACGGGAGCTTCCGGAGTGCTGGTGGGGCTGCCGGAAGGGGGAATCGGGTACAGGAGGGTGCTGGAGGGGCTGCCGGAGGGGGTAATCGGGTGCTGGAGGGGCTGCCGGAGGGGATAATCGGGTGCTGGAGGGGCTGCCGAAGTGCTGGAGGGGCTGCCGGAGGGGGGAATCGAGTGTAGGAGGGTGCTGGAGGGGCTGCCGGAGGAGTCGCCTTCACCGCGGAGAAACCCTAGAGCTCTGATACCATGTTAGAGGATGACGGTTAGGGTTGGAGAGAATGGAGTAGTTCTCATTGAGGGATGCTCAAACAATGCCTGAGGTGCAGCAACGACGCTGCACCTCAGGTGTAGTTCTCATTGAATGTATGGGAGATTGACGAGTTTTTTCTAACCAAGAAACATGTGTTTATAATAAAAGTGGGATATAATGTAGTTATCTATTTATTAAATAGACACTACACCGGTTGAATGGGAGGGGGAGGAGTCTTTTTCTTATGTAGAGAGAAGAAAAACAAAACAAAACATGGACAACATGAAGATGGCCATACATTTTATTAACTTTAAGCCATGCAGAAGGAAGGATTACCGACACAGAAATCATACTAAGAAGTGTCCTACAAGTTATAAGTCGAGCCAACCCTCTAAGATTAGTGCCGAAAAAGTAATTAAGGTAACTTGGCATGGGAGGGACATGCCAAGAACCGTAAGAGGCTAGTTGGCGGGTTGGTAAACCTACCTCGTTGATTCTGCAATTTAAGCTAATGCAATCAGGGATAAAAAAATTCGATATTCAAAATCTAATTTCATATATTAATTTGAACAATACGCAAATTGACCTTGTATTTCTAGAGTAAATCATTAGTTCAAACAAATTGTGAATAAAGCCATAGCCATAACCATACCCATATAGCATAATTTCATTTATTTGAGTTCGACTCCTCTACCGTTCGTCCTTTCCTTTAATTTCATTTGGCTTGGACGTGGCAGGAATCACAACTATCTGATTATAGCACAATTGGGTTCTGTGATACACTTGTCGGGGTCCTGCCATCGTGTTGATGTGATGCGCGTTGTCCCCCGGTTGAGTGAACTGTGGGAAAGGATGAACTGTAGAGGAGTCAAACTCCATCTCTTTGGGGTCGCTTTATGAATCCTTCTTCGCCAGTCGCTTAAAACCAATTTTGTAAAAGTTCGTTTTCAAAAAACCTCTCAACCAACTAGAACCTTAGAATAATCTAGATTTTTCTTTCTTTTGTAATTTTTTATTTTTTGAATTTTTTTGGTTAATGTTCAAAGTGAGTTTAGGAGTCATGTTCTAGTAGTAAAGTGTTTAAAAGTCATTCATTGATGGGACACTAGATCAGGGAAATTCTGAGTCTATCAGGATTGCGATTTGGGCTTACTTTGAAGTTTGTATAAACACTTGCAAGGGCCATTACTAATTTGATGTTGCTTGATGACATAAAAAGTATATTTTTCAGCTAGTTGACTTCATCATAATCAACCCTTCCATGACTGATCATTGATCTCCTATTGACATCTATTTGTTCAAAATGGATTATTCTGTTTTCTGGCATTAAGAAAACTTGATGGATTTTTCCTTTTAGATAGGTGTGTGTTTGTGTGCGTGTAACTCCATTCAGTCATTGGGATACCGTCCATTTATCTTTCCATAGAGGGAGGTCTTAGATTTGGGATTAGTGGATTACTGGTATTTGAAATTGAAATGATCAGCAAAGTTGTTACGAAGAAGTTAGTAGGAAACTATTCTATGTTAAAAGCAGGCAATTGTTGCGTTGTATAGTGAAAAAGAAGAATGCAAATACAATGATAGCAAGAGGATGTTGATTAACTGGAAGGATGTCTTTGATAGGGGACTATGTTTCAGGCTTCAAGAAGAGAGCGCATTTGGTGCGACTTTAGGTGGTTACTCTATTTGTGTGTCTAATATTTCTTACAAGAAAACTAAGGGTGTGCCTTATGGTCATTACCTTCATTCAAAAGATTTTAACCTTGTAAGAAAAACGGTGTTTGGGACATAAAGGCTATTTGGTTTCATCTCATGGTCTTTTAATTGTTTTCTGAGGGAGGTAATCCTCTGACTTGGACTTTGTATTTGTCATGTTTTCAAGCTCCACCCGGATGGGATTCTTTTGTTGGGTGACATCTTGGAAACAGAAGTGTGATGATGGCATTAGTAATTAGAGGCTAATTAGAGGGAACCACAAAACTAAATAAATTCTGTCGGTTACAGATTAAAGTGCCATAGCATACAATAGGATCAGAGGAAATGCATGTTGGTAACAAGCTCACCAAGAGGAAATGCATGTTGGTAACAAGCTCACCATAATCTGGTTATCCTTGCACCTAAGGGCAAAATATTGAAGTTATATATATATATATATATATATATATATATATATATATATATATATATATATATATATATATATATATATATATATATATATATATAGAGTAGTGATACATTGCGGCGGGTAACATGCGGGCTTAACGTGCGGCACCCCCTTCGGGGGTATTTTTGGGATTTTTTTTTTTGGGGATTGATCACCCACCCTTTGATTGGACACACAAAAAATTTCAGCCCGATCCAAGACCTATAGGCCGTCCAAATGTGTTGATCAAAATGGCGAAAAAATTGAACGACCGATAAAAGATCAACACATTTGGACGGCCTACACGTCTTGGATCGGGCTGAAATTTTTTGTGTGTCCAATCCAAGGGTGGGTGATCAATCCCCCAAAAAAAAAAATCCCAAAAATACCCCCGAAGGGGGTCGCCGCACGTTAAGCCCGCATGTTACCCGCCGCAATGTATCACTACTCTATATATATATATATATATATATATATATATAGGGAAAAGGGATGCTGGACTCGAGGTGCAGCGTCGTTGCTGCACCTCAGGCATTGTTTGACCATCCTAGAAGTTTTGGAAGTTGATGAAATTTGGTAAGGGTGTTGTCAAGGGTAAGATGATCATCCTCACAAATTTTCATCAACTTCTAAAACTTCTAGGGGGTTCAAATGGTTGAAGCAAAATCAGCCGTCCGTAGTCACCGTTAAAATCTGCAGATTTTGCTTGGACCATTTGACCCCCCTAGAAGTTTTGGAATTTGATGAAAATTTGTGAGGATGATCATCTCACCCTAGACAACACCCTCACCAAATTTCATAAAATTCCAAAACTTGTAGGGGGGTAAACAAGCGAGAGGTGCAGCAACGATGCTACACCTCGGGTGCAGGCTCCCTGCCCCCATATATATATATATATATATATATATATATATATATATATATATATATATATATATATATAGGGTCAGGATCGGATGACACTTTTTGTACTCAAATTTTTACACCGATTTTCAAATCATTAGATAGAGGTTTCAGAATTTGTTGATTTTTTGTGAGCATATTCACCTTGTCTTAGATAGCATATCAAATAAAAATCAGCACATTCTAAAAGCTCTAAGTACATCAAATCTAAAAGGCTTTATCGACCGTCCATTTTAATTGTTAATTTGAAGAGCACATTTATTAGTCTAGAGGCTTTAGAATGTGCTGATTTTTTGTGGATGTGTTATCTAAGACAAGGTGATTATGCTCACAAAAAATCAACAACATATGAAACCTCTATCTAATGATTTGAAAATCGGTGTAAAAAATCGAGTGCAAAAACAGTGTCCTTCGAACCTGACCAATGTACACACACACACACACACACGTTTTTACTCTTTTGAAGTGTGTACCCCTCTCAAGATCATTAGAGCACATATTTGCATGATGCGTCGGATTAACAGAAAATCGACAAAACACCTGCTTCGCTATGTGAAGTTGAGGTGTTCGATGTAGTCGGACTTGTATATTTGATTAATGATGGAAGGACCAAATATCAACTTGAAGGATTCCTATAATGTGGAGGTCGAAATTGACGTTTGACGTGGAAAAAATAGAAAATAACACAAGTGGAACAGGGGATAAATCAACTAGCCACCCTATTAAAATCCACCAAAGGGATGAGAGCAAAGCACACAAGAACTTGTATGGCTGAACGTCTCATTCAAATTTTGTGTATTCTTTCTTTTCGAATTATATTAATATATAGCAAACTATGACCCTTGATATACCACTTAGTTCATGCATCCAACAAAGAACTTTGTACTTCTCAAAAGACCTCATACAACCTATGAAGACATTTCTTCTGCCCTATGTATGCAAAAACTAAAAAGACTACACGACAACAAGATTATTAAAACTTACAACTCCTTCGACCTGTTAACGACATTAAAAAAAATAACACATCATCCCAAAACAAACATGGTTTGGATTTACCATTTGCACCCATAGCGTAGACTCTAAAATGATCGTAACTTATGCCTATATGGAATTATGGATTAGACTTAGTTCGAAAATGATTTAGATTCAAAATATGACTCTATGGTCCTCTTTATACGGATATTTTGTGCTTCCCATCATTGCTCCTGTGTCCGATACTTGAAACGGTGCCCTGAGGTTTTAATTGTTGCATGTTGTATGAACATCTCCACCATTGGATCTCGATAATCCGATGATGCAACCATACATATTTGATTCTGAAGCTCTCTGTCTTCGATCCTTGCTTCATGCCATTAACATTGCCCGCGAGTTGGTGGTGCAATTGTAGCCCCATAGCTTCTAATATGTTTGTTAGACATACGAGACCATAATCTTTTTCTATAGAAGACTATCTCGAGTGCAGGACTTTTCTTTATACCTTTGTCTACAATTACATACTTTTTTGTGATTCACGGAAGAATCAACATATAGTGTAGTCCCAGACTCCTGAGAATTAGATCTTCCAACCACTTCATGAATTGGAACATAATATATGACTTGAACATCTTTTTCCTCTGGCTCCTCATTGTTGATGGATGTGTTTGCATTTGAATATTTATATAGATTAGTGGTTTGGTCCAGTCGGTAGACTTCCTTTCTTGAATCATATTTGATGAGAATGGCCAATTAAGATCACTCTCTATATCCAATACATCCATACAAAATACATTTGATCCACCTTTCTCAGAGTCACGATAAGTGTTATAATGGATCAAAGACTTGTAGCGCGCAATGACACCGTTGGAGCTGTTACACTCGTCTCCTCAAATCATCTACCTCGACACTCTACCTCGACATCATGTAGGTCGCTTATTGATGCTTCATGAAGGGATGGTGCATACAATGAGCAACAACTATCAACCAAAACTCTTCTACCAAATTGATGCTGGAAATGAAGAAAAGAGAAGGGAACGCAAGTAAAACAAAGGGATTAATCAACTTGCCACCCAATGGAATCCACCAAAGGGATAAAATCAAACATACACAAGACCAACTCCCGAAAAGCCTATGGCTGAAATTCTTCTTCAAAATTCTACATTTTCTTCTCTTTCAATTACCTTAATATATACCTGACTCCGACAAAGTAACTTTGAACTTTGCAGAAGGCCTTGCACAACCTATAAAGACCTTTCCTATTTGTCAATGGAAAAACTATAATATTTTATGACAAGATTATTGAAGCATACAACTACTTGACCCATTAATAACATAAAAAGATATAACACCTTTTTCCCGGAATAAGTATGGTTTGGAGCTACTATTTGCACCCATAATTTGGACTTCAAAAGTATCCTAAAGTGGACTTCTTTCATGATAGTGACCTAACTTATACCTATATAAGATTAGACCGTGTTTTAAAATGATTTAGGCTCAAAATATGACTATATGGACATGTTTATGAGGATATCTTGTGTTGCCCATTACTGCTCAGGCGTCAGAAATGGGTTTGCTTTTGGCGGAATAGCTGTGAACCAATGTTTTCGGAGATGGGGGCGTAAGACGGAGCATTTTTTCTTCCGTGGGGCGAGGCTAATAGATATTCATATGCCTAAAACCAACGTGTCTTTTACTTGGATTCTCTCCGAAGAAAATTTTATATTAGTTCTTTAGTTATCTTGACTCTTTAAAATTGTCCTCTTGCGGGAGAGCATATTTACGTAGTCCAAAAATGGGGAAAAATTGACTAGGAGAAAAGTCGGAATAATCGAAAAAAAGTTAGGAAGCAAACGATAGAACTTTAAAATATATTTATATGCAGATCTTCCAATAAGTTTTTTTAGCAGTACATGACATTATTAAAACGCGATTGATCGCTAATAAAAGCCATAAATCGGGATTAAAACATGAAAATCATGATTTTTTTTTTTGGTAAAACCGTGACTTTTCAAAAAATCGGGAGAGTCGTGGGGTGAATGTTTACCGAATAAGTCGTGTTTTAATTGTGACTTATTATCCAAAAAATCATAGTTTTTTTGTAACGGAGCGGGAGAGCACCTTACAAAACTCGGGGTTGCTTTTGGCCATTACGAGGTCAGCATTGTGAAATAAACAAGAGGCTTGTTACCTGATTTAAGCTTTCGTGGAAGACTGGAAGGTGATTTAAGCAAGACATCTTGGAAAGTTAGTAACATCCTTGATAAGATGGAGGATATTGTTTGGAATGTAATCTGCCCGCCATTAATTTTAATTTGTTATTTACATATCTTAGCTTAAGTCGTAAATATGTTAATTGTTTTGTTAACAAACTTTTCTGGACTGTTTTTCAATTTTAATATTGGAATGATAGTACATTCTGAACCTTTGGGAATGCTGCTTTGATTTTCCACAGTAGCAACGGAATCAACTCCATCTCCCTCTTTCGATTACTTGAATTAAAATCTGCACTAAAGAAGAGTTAATCTTGGTCTTCTGGCTCCTTTTTCTGACTCAGGTTTTAGATGTATGCCTCTTTTTTTTTTTTTTCTTTTTTTCTTTTTGTTGGAAGGAATGTATCACCTTTTCATTCTCTAAATAAATTTCTCAGTATAAATGAGCAAATTATTCTTTTAGTACCAAGCCTTCTTCTGACCACTAAACAATTTTTTTTTCCTTTTCATTTTTAGTTGCTACCACTTCAACTTTTGGGAATGATGCTTTCCCGTCTTTGCGCACTTATCAGCTCCAGCGTTTGCGTCTAGGGTTTTCGAAGGGTCTTAGCTATCGAGTGAAGGAAAAAGGTTAAATGCTCATCCTATCTAGCAATATTGATTCAACACCCTCACCACTTGGACGCCGAAGATTTGTTCCATTTTTAAAATTAAAAAAAATCCTATCAGCATTGGCAGGTTCTATTATTTCAATTTAGTTGACATTTTTACTTTGTTGCATGTCTTCCATTTTTATTATGGGATTTTTGCATATAGCCCCCTGAAAGCTAAGCTAATTGCATATTAACGTCTGGAAGGTTCATATTTGCGTATCAAACCCCTGAAAACTGGATTGCCTGTGCAAATCGGCCCCTCAGGTTAACTGACATGTATTTGCGGGGAATATTGACTGTATGTTGGTTGGTTGATAGACTTCAATCATGATCTGCCATTCACCCAAGGTCTCAAATGACTATTGTGCCCTCACAACCTTATCTATTTACCCTAGTTAATTTTTTTTTTTTTTTGTGATTCTCTGGGCCTGACTTTCTCTCGTCTTAGGGTAAGACTGCCTTCTGAAAGTCGAGCACTCAACTTGCAAATGTACCTGGGATATCTTCCCCCACCCCCACCCCTACCTGCCCAATAGACGTTAAATAACCTGACGGGTCGATTTGCACAGGTAATCTAGTTTTCAGGGGTTGATACATAAATATGAAGCTTCCAGGGGTTTGTTTACAATTAGCCCAGTTTTCAGGGAGCTATATGCAAAAATCCATTTTGTTATTACCAAGCAAGTAATTAGCATGGTTGATTTGGTTTTACAGCTTGTGTGATACTTCATGGCTACAGGCCTACAACGAACTGAAACAAGACCTCTGATGTTTTGGTACGTGTGTGTCAGGGTGGCAAAGGCTAACTCGTGAGCGTCTTCTGGTGGGCTTGCACCACATGCTAGCGTTGGTCGGAGGATAGGAGCCCGGATTCAGCCAGCCACAGAGCAGGCTGCATCACATCTCTCTCTCTCTCTCTCTCTCTCTCTCTCTCTCTCTCTCTCTCTCTCTCTCTGTGTGTGTGTGTGCGCGCGGCTGCATCACATCTCTCTCTCTCTCTCTCTCTCTCTCTCTCTACTAACCTAAACTTGTGGAGTCGCTTGAACTCGAATGATTTATTAATGTGTCTTGCAACTCGGCGAGGGATGAATGGTATTTCGATCTGTTCGCACTACTTGCACCCTCCCAGCTTTTGGGAATCACTGTAAGGAAAATTCAACAGTGGTTATTCTGAGTGGTGGTCCATGTCCGATCGCCTACCCCAGTACCCCTCCGCGACTGTCCCTGCCCAGTCCAGTCACCCTCTTTCCTCCATTATCTAAGCAGCTCGCCCTCCTCCCCCGTTCATCATCTTTCACGTGCTGAAACCCTAAGATGATGGCCCTCCTCCTTTCTCTATCTTTTTCACGTTTAAACCCTAGCCGTTGATCGATGTTGGTGGCAGTCTGTTGGTACTGTGTTGGTGGTGGCCTGTTGGAGGGACGAGGGGGAGGATGGGAAAGTCGAAAGGAGGAGAGGGAGGGTGTTGTCGTGAAAGGAGACAACATAGGATGCTGGGCATTGGCCGAGGGGGAGGGCGATGAGTGCGGCATCAATGACGATTGGGGTTAACAGAGAACAAAACTTAAGGGTGCGTTTGGCATCCGTTTTGAACACCCGGTTTTGGATCAAAACTAGTTCCGTGTCAAAACTAGTTTTAAACCCCTACAAAAAATCTGTTTGGCATCCGGTTACAAAACCGGTTCTGTAAAACCAAAACCGAAAAAGGGTGAAAACCGAAAAGCAGAAAATTTCTGCTTTTCGGGTTGTGTTTCTGTTTCTCGAGCGACGCCTTAACCACGGGGTTAGGGTTTCGAGAGGCGCGTGGCCTCTTCTTCCTCTCCTCATCGAGCAGAGAGCAGCCCGGCCGCCCCTCCTCCGATTGCCGGTGAGAGCAGCCCCGGTCGCTCGGTGAGAGCAGCCCGGTCGTCGGTGACAGCAGAGAGCAGCCCGCTGTTCGTGGCGGTGGTGCTCTTCGTCCTCCTCTCGCCGGGCCTCCTCGTCCAGATCCCGGGCAAGAGCCGCCTCGTTGAGTTCGGAAACTTCCACACCAGCGGCGCCTCCATTATCGTCCACTCCGTCATCTTCTTTGCCACCATCTCTATCCTCCTCCTCGCCATCGGCGTCCACATGTACATCGGCTCCTAACCCCCCAATCCCTCTCTCCCCCCCCCCCCCCTCCCTCAAAAAAAAAAAAAAAAAAATCCCATTTTAGTACAAATACAATGCCCTTTCATGCTCTTTCTATTTCCTTGATGGGTCAGGGGTGTTTATTGGTCTCTGCTTCAATAAATCTACTTTGATGAGTAATGCAATGGTTGTTGGCTCTGATGGACTAAATTCTTCACAATAATTACAAATAATGAAATGTGTTGTTCTTTGTCAATTTCAACCGGTTGGAGATCGTATTCTGGAAAAGGGTAATGTGCTGTTGATGGGTTTTGGGTATGATAGATCAGATGCTCTCCATTTCATGGCATTTCTCTTTTCATTGATCCATGCTGCTGGCACCCAAAGATCTAAAACTGCGAGTAACCTAGAGTTATAGTTGGAGTCACCACCGCTTGTTAGTTGCAATTCATGCATGGTTAATGGTTTATTTCTTGGTTGGAAGTGTGTAGAGAATTAACAAGATATGTTAATCCTTATATTGTGGATCAACATATCTTGTTAGGTCATGTTGAGCGGTTAGTCCTTCATCAGTAATGAGGATCAGCATTTCAAGCTTGGCATGATCCCGGTCGTTTGTGCGTGGCCGTGAAGCCTAAGCCCAAACTTGGCCCTAAATGATTTTTTTTTTCGTTATCAAAGGATAAGTGGGAAAAATAGCATTGATTACTAAAGATGTAAAAAATAGACATAAAAGAATGGTCCTTAAGCATTGGTATGAATTCCTTATTTTATGTCTTCAAAACCTGTAATTCCTTGATTTAATTCCTAATGTTCTATACTTTTCACATTTTAACTGCTATAATGTAATCAATGGATTACAACAAGGGATTTGCTTCTAACATACGTTTTAGATGTATTAGTAGAGTGTACAGTATATATATATATATATATATATATATATATATATATATATATATATATATTTGATATATTATTTCTTTTCAGGCAATTATCGTAACATAGTTACAAATGGATCGTCAGATTCCTGCTGCAAACCAACTTGGAACAGGAAAGGAAAAAGGAAAGGGAAAGAGAAAGGGGAAGGGGAAGGAGAAAGATTCAAATATTGTCAAAGCAGAATGGACATCGGACTTAAAAAGAATATTTCTAGAATGCTGTCAGGAGCTAGTTCAACAGGGTCATAGGCCTACAAGTAGTTTCAGCAAAGTAGGTTGGAAATTATTATTTGAGGAGTATACCAAGCAAACAAATGGGGTCTACCAAATGGACCAGCTTAAGAATTTATATAAAAATATGCGTGCTGATTGGAATGAATGGGATTACCTTGAACGGAACTCATCTGGATTTGGTTGGGATGAAGTGAAGCATGTCTTTGTGGCCGATGATGTAGTATGGGATGCATACATAGAGGTAATTAGAAAACTATAAAGTTGGTTCTTATATATATTTGTTATACGAACATTCCACTGATATAAGTATGAAATCGACACAGGCATATCCAATGTCAAAGAAATTTAGAACTCAAACATTGCAGTATAAAGAATTATATTATGCAGTGTTTCAAGGAACAACAGCCACAGGCGAGGAAGCATTAACCATGAGCATGAATAATGAACCTACTAATTCAGAATCGGCACCACATGATGCGGCTCCCCCACAAGGATTTGAAGAGATGCATACTTCATCTTCCCTGGGGGTCGATGAGGAGGTTGGAGAAGAACGTACTAGCGGGTACAAGAAGCGAGCATCTGGTTCATCAGCATCCGCTTCAAAGCAATCTCGTACCAAAACGAAGTTGTTGGATAAGTTTAACGCAAATGCGGACTTGATGGCTCAATTCCTACAGTCAAGAATTGCCCAACCTACATCAGCTCAGCAAAGAGAGGAGGCATACGCTTTGCAAGTTGTCATGCCAATCCTAAACAAAATGGCATATGTGGAAAAAGGAAGTCCATTTTACTATGCTATTCTTCAAGCATTCATGGAACCACAGAAGCGAGAGATGTTTATGTTGCTTGAACCAGAATTTCGTTTGGGTTGGCTGAAAGCAATTACCGGTTACGACCGTTAGTTTCATATTATGTGGTTATGATTTGTGGATTTGGGACTTGGTTTGGGATGGTATGTAGTTTTTGTTGGAATTGTTCACCCTTTATTTATGTTGGAATTCTGGATACTTTTATGATTAGTTGGTAACTTTGTGATTATGTTGGAATTCTGGATGCTATTATGATTAGTTGGTAACTTTGTGGTTCTTGAACTTTTGAAAGCTATTGCTTGTAGTTTGCACGAGAACTTTCTGTTCTTTAAGAGAACTTGATGGTACTGTGCTTTATGATTAGTTGGTAACTTTGGGATTCAGTTTTTCTTGAAGAGGGTGTGATTCTTGGACTTTGGAAATCAGTTTTTCTTCAAGAGGGTGTGATTCTATCTAATTTTAATCCTATGTTTTCCCCTGCTGATTGATTGGGTTGATTTGGTCTCAAGGGATGCAATGTGCTAGAGTGCAGTGGACTCCAAGCTCTACAGGATACTCTATCAAAAGCATTTGCAGATCTATCCTTTTTCTTCATGGGTTCAAAAAGAATGTGGATATGATCCTCTTGCATGCTCTGCTATTTTTTCTGTGTGGATGGAAACAAATAATAGAGCCCCCCCTAGAGGAATTGAGGAATTTTTTCTGAGTGCAACACTGGCACTCGGCCCTTTTTGCATCCCCTCCAATGTGCCTAACTGGTATGCCAACTTATTTCTGAATGATTATTTAGATGATTTTTATATTTTTTTCTTGCATGTCTTTAAAAGAGGCAAACTGGTATCTGTCCCACAGGTGCTTTAGAGTTTAGGCATATTATTAGAAATCCACATTACATGCGATATAGATCCAACTGATATGCTCTTGTTCCTGAGTTCTGACTTTATTTGCAAATAACATTTAATTGCAATAGTCCAAGCTGGTAAAACTTACTAGATTTACTTATAGTTGTGATTGCAAGTATTGTGGTGCGTGACGCGTGTCCCATATTTTTACTGCTATTATTGGATGATGAATTTAATATGTCCTAGTTCTCATATGTATAGGAATTGGAAGCCTGAATTAACAGTAACATGCTGAACTGAAAAGCATCTTGAATGAAAGTAGCACATGTAGGAGTGTTCACTACTCATTTTTGCATCCAACTTTAACATAATTTCTACTTGGATGGACCTTTAATTGTTAAATTCAGACTTTTAGCTCATTTTGAATTGCAGTTGTTTGTATGCTTGCACACGTAATTTAGACTTTTCAAAATAATCACTTTTCCCTTAAACTTGTGTGCAAGTTTGGATTTACCCTGAGTCTTTGCCCACAGTCGCTAATATTGACCTCATGCTCACATGAAACTCAAGGGTTGGTAATGCCTGGCACCTCTAGCAAAGTTACAGTGTTAATGTCGGATGACTGTACATTGTTTCGGGAAATCTGTTGATGTCCCTGTTTCTATAGGCATTGGAGGGTGAAAGCACATTACATACCCAAAAATCCCATCTGGGTATCTCACATCACACCCTTAGGGAACCACATGCTGATTCTCATGGCCAGACGTTGTCTCAAGAGCTGCTGGTTTAAGCCTGTGGCTGGTCCCAAGAGAATGGATGCAGGCAATGGGATGATGTACCCTTTCCTTGGCGCTGCCTCCTTTGTGGCCTTCATTGTATACGTGGTCATTGGGGATTTTGGATCCCATCCTGTGGAGCCCAAGATGAGCTTTGTGGGGAGGAACGGGGCTCAGTTCATGGTGGAGGGGAGGGCATTCTATGTCAATGGGTGGAACTCCTACTGGCCGATTGGCTCAGGTGGAGAAGTCTTTTTTTCTTGCTAGAAAATTATTAGGTACGACTCACTATGGAATCAACCCACTTGAATCTTTAACCATTGCACATCACTTGATGATTGAGCTTTGAGCCTTTATATTCTTTCAAGTTTGGAACTTTCGGTGAAAACATCTATGTATTGATTCGTTGTTGCTTTATCATGATTGATGTGATCACAGTCTGATTGTACTATGTAAAATCGTCAAGAATTATGGCATGTGTTGTTAGTTGTAAGATAGGCCATATGCAGGAGGGGATTGTCGGTGTGCGATGCCTTTGTTGTTATTTCTTCTCTGGTTATCCAAGTAATTCTAATATGAAATCTATCAATTTACGAATCTGGACTTAAACCATATGATACATGTGCCTAAACAATAGTTTTCATGAATTAATGTTCACCCTTTATTTTGAATGAACAGGTGCAATGGACATTGTGTTGAGTAAAGACGAAGATGATGTGTTGACATCTATCGTAATCGATATGATGTTTTTGGAGTTCATAGAATATATTGAAAAACCACGTATATCTCGACAACGGATGTTCACATCGGAGGAGACGGGACATAAGTATGTTAAGGGCCTTTTAGATCCTGGAACACACCATAGACGTGTTCATAGGATACTTCGAATGAGCAGAAATGTATTTCTTAAATTAGTTCAAGCACTCAAAGAGAGAGGGTTGTTGAAGGATACACAAAATGTATCCGTAGAGGAGCAATTAGCAATATTTATCATTATTATTGCTCATAACTGGAGTAACTTTGATGCATGTGATAGGTTCAACCATTCTTCAGAGACAATTAGCCGGCATTTTAATAATGTGTTAGAGGCTATTATTGAGTTTTCCAAGGAGCTTATTGTACCACCGTCTTTCAACGATACACCAGTAGAGATTTATAACAATAAAAGATTCATGCCATGGTTTAAGGATTGTATCGGTGCAATTGATGGAACCCATATAAATGCAGTAATTCCAGTAGAAAAACAAATCCCATATCGGTCTGGCAGGAATAACGAAGTAACACAAAACGTACTTGCTGTTTGCTCCTTCGATATGCGTTTTACATTTGTACAGGCAGGTTGGGAGGGAACAGCACATGATGGCAGGATTTTGGGTGAAGCAATACGGAATCCGAATATAAAATTTCCTCACCCCCCTCCAGGTATATCTAAATGTCTTATGTTTGTTTGTCACTTCATACTTTATATTGTGTATTTTTTTATATATAATTTATTCTATTCTTAGGCAAATATTACGTCGTAGACTCGGGTTATAAGAACATGCCGGGATATCTTTCGCCATTTCGTGGAGTCAGATACCATATACCAGACTTTCATCGTGTTGGTGGGAAAACGGAAGGTGCTATGGAGTTATTTAACCATGCCCACTCCTCACTGAGGAATGTCATCGAGCGATGCTTCGGCGTTTTAAAGAAAAGGTGGCCAATCTTGGTACGTATGGCTTCATATCCATTTCGGACGCAAGTGAAGATTGTCATTGCTGCATGTGCACTGCATAATTTTATTAAACAGGAGGCTACAAGGGATTTCTTATTCACCCAATATGATGATAATGATATGATTATTAGCGATGGTACCGATGAAGAGGATGTTTTGGATGATGATGATGGTGGTGGTGGTAATGGTGAGGGCGTTGTGCTTAGAGGTGGGGACAACCAAATGACAGAATTCAGAAAGTCATTGGCCAATGCAATGGCAGCATCAGAAGGAATTGCAGGAATCATTTGATTGTATTAGGGTCTCATATTACGTATTTTTTATTTTGGTTTATTGTAATACTTTTTGAATTGTCTTCATGATGGGGTTCTTATGTTGTGTGTTGGCTTGTAATAGACATACATCAGATGTGGTACTTTTTGAACTTGTCTTCATGATGGGGTTCTTATATTGGTTTGTTGTAATACTTTTTGAACTTGTCTTCATGATGAGGTTCTTATTTGTGATGATGCAGTGGGTCGTTGGCTCACTGAGATGAACTCTGTGTTTTACTTTGGCCTTCATAGAATGTTCGTCGGAAATAGGCCAATGCCCAAGTTTTTTCCTTAACAAGGCATCCATGTTTGCTTGTTCCCTCGTAAATGAAAAACCTTGTAACACTTGAGTCACGATTGCTAATTATGATCAAAATCAGTTTTGTATTGAATCAGCCAAACACACATAATTGCAAAACTGGTTTTGAGCACAAAACTGGTTATGGATAAGCTAAAACTGGTTTTGTTGAAAACTGGTTTTTGGTACTTCAAAACCAAAACTAGAAATTTCAAAACTGATGCCAAACGCACCCTTAGGGTATGTTTGGTATCTGTTTTGAAATTTTAGGTTTTGATTTTTGATGCATCAAAAACCATTTTTGAATAAAAGTGATTTTGAAGCTTATTCAATACAAAAGTGATTTTGGCATGGAGCAAGTTAATGAATAAATTTTGATATAAAATTGAGCACTGAAAGTTTATGGATTTGATTCAACGAGATGTCAACTTATCCCTAAAGAGCACACATACACAGATTGATCTGAGTGAAGTTGAAGCTTAGGGTGTGCTTGATATTGGTTCTCTCTACATCATTTTTTTTATCTATTATGTTTTCTCTTTCTATAATATTCTCTCTAAAATATTTTCTTCCTTTATAGTTATTCTTTCTATAAATTCTCTACAATATTTCTTCTCTCTCTAATGTTCTCTCTAAAACATTCTCTATGATATTTTTCCCTCTACATCATTTTCTCCCCCTTCAATATTCTCCCTAAAATATTATCTTTCGATAATATTTTCTCCATCTACAATATTTTCGCATTCTATAGTATTTTCTTTATGATATTTTTTTTCTCTACAACATTTCCCTTTACTTCTCCCTCTATAACACTCCCTTTTTAACATTTTTCCCTTCGACAACACTCTTTATGGTAGTTTCTCACTCTACAACATTTCCTCACTATAATATTTTCTCTCTATAGAGCATTTTCACTCTATAATGTATTCTCTCTATAATATATTTTCTCTCTATAGTATTTCCTCTCTTTACAATATTATCTCTATAATATTTTCACTAAGACATATTCTCTTTACAACATTTTCAACTTTTACGGCGCCTTCTTTATAACATTTTCTCTCTATCATATTTTCTCTATACAATATTATCTCTCTTTACAATATTCTCTCTCTAGAACATTTTCTCTATATACTATTTTCTCTCTATCATATTTTCTTTCTCTAATATTCTTTCTCTACAATATTTTCTCTGTAATATTTTCTTTATATAATATTTTTCTCTACAACACTTTCTCTCTACAATATTTTCTTCCTTTACAACACTGATATTTCCTCTACAATATTTTCTCTCTCTAGAACATTTCCTCTATAATATTTCCTCTTTATAATATTCTCTCTACAATATTTCCTTTACAATATTTTCTTTGCACAATGTTTTATATCACTACAACATTCTCTCTAAAATACTTTCTCACTATAATATTTTTTCTCTCTGCAATTTTTTTTTTACGATATTTTCTTTTTCTACAACACTTTCACTCTACAATATTTCTCTCTCCACAACACTCTCTATACAACATTCTCTCCCTCTACAATACTCTCTCTACAACATTTTCTCCCTTTACAACACTCTCTCTATAATATATCATCTCTATAACATTTTCTCTCTCTACAACATTTCCTCTACAATATTTTTTCTATCTACAATATTTCCTCTACAATATTTTCTCTCTACAACATTTCCTGTATGCAATATTTCCTTTATAATATTCTCTTTTTACAATATCCTCTATAACATTTTCTCTCTATATATATCATTTACTCTCTACAAACCTATTTATTTAATACCTCTACCTATATTTATTTCTAGTATTTCCTCTCTCTAATATTTTTATATCTACAATATATTTTCTCTAGAATATTCTCTCTTTAATAGTCTTCTCTCTCTAAAATATGTTACTATTTAATATTCTCTCACTATATAATTTTTTCTTTTTATAATAGTTTCTCTCTAAAACACATATGCTATTCACAATATTCTCTTAAATACTATTTTGCCGCATTATCTCAAGAACTCAACAGAATAATCCAAAAGCAGAAAATTTTTGTTTTTGGGTTTTAGTGATTTTCTGGTTTTGATTTTGGAAAACCAACTTTTTAACAAGATCTCAAACATGCTCAATGTCTTATGCCAAAACCAGTTTGGCAAACGAAACCGATTATGACCTAAAACCAGTAATCCAAAACTAGTGCCACACACTCTTAATTTTTCCGGTGCCATCACAAATTCCACGAGAGCAAATAGATGAACCTGCATACCCACAAAAATATTTCAGGATGACTGTGGGGGATGATTTTTGTGATGTTTGAAGACTCCGCTCAACAATCAATCGACTCGTTGACTTGGACGTTGACGTTATAGAACAAAGAGAAGAGTAGAGAGGAGATTAGACAAGGATGTGGTATCAAAGTTTGGCCAAAGTCTATGCCTTCGTACGGTAAGGTGCAACCTTAATCCACTATTTCTGAAATGTAAAGTGACAAAGACAGGCTAAGAAACTTGTACAAGCAATCAAAGAAAAGGGAAGAGACAGATGTCTGAGCTTTGAAAATTGAAAGTTGGATTTAGGAATAATGAATTCCGATCTGAAATTTTTGTCAGGTTTGCAATTTATAGGGGTTTGAAAATATCTGGGTTCTGGGGCGGCTTCTGTAGTCTCCATTGGCCCCGGATAGGACTGGTGTGTCCCACTGCCATCGTCATGGGATTCAGGCAGGGCTAGCGGGTTCCATTGTCGTTCCCGTGGGCCCCAGGCACTACTGGCGGGTCCCACTATTGTCCTCGTGGTCCTAGACAGGGCTGGCCGGTGAGCCTCACTGTCATCCTTGTGGGCTCCAGGTAGGACTGGTGTGTCCCACGGTAGTTCTCGTGGGCCCCAGGCAGGACTGGTAGGTCCCACTGTGGTCATCGTGGGTCCCAAACAGGACTGACGGGTCCCACTGTCGGGCGTTAGCCAGATTTTCGAAGCTAATAATTTTGTATCTCCGATAGCATTAGAACAAATCAATTGAACTTTATATATCTATTACATGTTGTATACAATTAATATTGTCAATTCTTGGTTCGGTTCCACCAAACCTCTAACCCAGAATCAACCCAACCCAACCGAACCAGGCTTGAAGTAGCTAAAATCCTAACCCAACCCAACCCAACATGCTAATACCAGGTTGACTCGGCTCTCGGGTTGCCCCGTAACATGTTGGAGTCTCAATTATGTGAAGATAAACTATAGTCACTAATCTCTAGGATCTTATTAATCATCGAGGAAAATCAAAGCATAAAACCAGCCCTATATTGGACCTGATAAACACACCTCACAGATTGTTGGGTTGTTGGCTTGCAAAAGCCAAACCTAAGGCAACAGCAGCTAAAAAGTAGCCCAAATCACGAGGAGGTTTTTTTTCCAGAATGGCCCCCAACTCTGTCGTGTTGCTGGAAATAGACCAAGTTGCTTTTTGCATTACTTTTCTGATCAATTTTTTTTGTTTCGGACTAAAGCCCCAAGGCTTATAAAGGGCTTCACTCCAAATTTCAGAAGGATTTGATTTTGCTTCACTGATGATTTGTCTCCCCTTTCTATCACTGAGGCTTTAGGAAGAGACACGTGGTGCATCCCATTTCAATGGCCACGATTGGGCTATGGGATTAATCCTAGAGGGATGCCAGTACCACGACCGATTGCAGCCCACCACCGGTCGTCGTCATCCACCGGCGAGTACCTCCCGCCGTCGACGTCTCGTCGGCCGCAACCCACCGCCGTCGTCGGCGGCCACCCCCCTATAGACCACCGGTTGCCTGTCGCAGCCGCCCTGTCGGCCACCACCCACGGTGGCCGATGGGGTAGCGTGGGTGGTGGCCAGCGGCAATGGCGGTGAGCGGTGGCCGATGGGGCGTTGGCCACCGTGAATTAATGCTCTGGCGCACATGGGTCGTCGCCTTTCACTGTAGGTGGTGTCCCATAGTGAAAGGTGTTGTAGCTCGTGTGTCCTTAGCGTGGATTTTCTGTATTAACATTAATAAATATGCATTTGGTTATTGCTTTAATTAGAATACTACTCTGGTACATGATAATACTCATATAATAAAAGGACCCTAGGGAACACAGTAGGCCACTGAGGCGCATGGAGGATCCATGCTTGGGATACCCAGTGGACCAGTTCTGTGTAGACCTAGAACTAGTTCACAGCTTAGGTGATGTCGGTCGCTTCACCGAGAACAAGCTGTTGGCAGGTAGAGGATGTGGTGAAGTCTCCACCACGGAAACATGGGATTCCCATTCACCTGACCAAGCACGATGATCGTGTTGAACATGAACCAAGATGGTGCACAGTTCAGTGATTCAGACACTGGTGTAGAAACCGTCTTACTATTATAGATAATCCGTCCTTAACCCTGAGGGACCATGTACACTGGGCCAACTAGTAGTGTGGTGCTTTGATGTGCCAACATGTGCGGACCTTCCATAGTCTAATACCACGGTACGTTGGGTTACCCGGCTGGCGCTTGAGTGACATGTAATCCCTACAGGTTATCCGACGTCCAGTGTTGGATGGGTGTGTTTTGATGAGTCAATCTGTCCACACAGTTAACCCAGGCCTGGTGGTTTTCAGTATGACTGACGACGTTCCGGATGCTAGGCATAGCACCGGAAGGTGTGTGGTGTTATAGATGACAAGTCATCAAACCCTAGTCAGATGATCGATCGGGATCTGACGGCTCTCCCCACCGCCCGAGTCGTATCATGGCACCAGTGATAGGAGGGACTAAGGATTATCGGAGTATAGTAGAGAACAGGGTTACGAGGGAGTAACATAAGTTTATGATCACTAGAGTTCAACTCGCGTCGCACTCTGGGTGGCTACGCGGGTTAATCGGATTAGGGCTGATTAACGAAACTTTCGGTGTGTCACCGGAACAGTTGATCAGGGATCCGGTTGGAGCTAGAGATCCCGAACCCTGAAGGTTCCACCCTGTCGTTGCGTATAGGAATTGTTCCCCGACCTAGTTGGATACGTTAAATGCGAAGTAGCACGATGGAGCGCAAGCCCGGAGCCTAAGAACCTAATTCACATATATTGCGGGCCGTAGGGGTATTTTGATAAATACTGAAATATGACTCAGAACACATTGAATATGGATCTTATATTGAGCGGAATAATTCCAGGAGCTCACAAGCGCTGACGGAACTCGATTCCGAGTAGCGCACCTCACTCAGTCTCTCTTTCAGTTTTTCACTTTTCGTGAAGGGCGTTTTCGTCCAGGCTTCACGATAGACACTGGAAATCCCTAAAAACCGCCCCCCCCTCTATCCTAATCCTATTAGGGCAGGCCCTAGCTTCCTTGAAGCCATGGGAGGCCGACCTTATAAGGGAATAGTGAGAGGGAGGGGCCGGCCCTATATGCTCCCTCTCCTCCAGAAAATCCGACCCCCCCCTTTAGCCTCCTCCTTTGTGGTTTCGGCCAAGGAAAAGAGAGGAAGAAGAAGGGAGAAGAAAAAGGAAGGAAGAAGAAGGAAGAAAGGAGAAAGAGGAGGAGAAAATCTCGCGGCTCGCCATCGTCTTCGCAACGGATTTCTCCGTCGGCTCATAATCCCTGCACTCAGAGACGGGATTTCGAGGATTCTTCAATTCGCAAAGGACAAGGTGCTATCCGACAGTTTCCCTTGCGATCCAAGTGCGGTTCTTCATCGTTCCGTCATCTCCGAATCATAGATCCAAAAGGTATGATGATTCTAAACACCTAACTAGATGCATGCATGTCTTCCGTAGATTGTAGTATGCCTCTAGGGTGTCCGCACATATGCTAAGATCATAGATTTTGTAACATCCCAAAAATATTAATGATTTAATATAATTTAAAACTATATAATAAGAATTTTTGATACAAAATTTAAAATAAAAATAAGACGGCGCCATTGCATCTGTCTCGTCAAAACGATCAAAAAACCTATACAAACTTTTACGTTTTGAACTTATATATATATATATATATATATATATATATATATATATATATATATATATATATATATATATATATATATATATATATATATATATATATATATATATATATATATATATAGCCAAGGGAAGGATTCGAACCAGGAACCCCTTTAGTAGAATTTTAAACTTCTTCCGCTAACCAGTAAACCCTTAATGATTTTCAATCTAAATACAAAGAAAATAATTATTATAGTAAAAATGGGAAGACCAAACGACATCGACGACCCTTCGTTTCCAATCAAATGGGAACCGTCGCACAGCTGAAATAATAAAATGGCTGTTTTGCAATTAAGACCTTGGGACTCTTGGTATTCCCGGAAAGTCTATATAAACCCCCCCCTTCAACAGAATTCTTCACCCAAGCCCCTCACGGTATCCGGGCCACCACCGCCGGCCACCTGCCGCCGGCCACCGCCGTCGGTCGCCACCACCGACCGCCGCCTCCCGACACCCATCAACGGTGAGCCTTTTAATATTCTATTTAATATTATTATTTTTGTAGGTCGAAGCCCATTAGAACCCACTACATTATATAGGCTGAAGCCCATTTAAACCGTTTAAACCCTATGGGCCGAAGCCCATTCTGCCCAAATCAGTTATGATAAAACAACTCTGTTTTGTTAACAGAAACATTATTACTGAAAACAACCGAATCGTTTTACTAAGGGCAGTCCACCCATTTAAAATCCGCTAATGCCAACTATTTTGGCCATACCGGGAGCAAACGAACTCCAAATTGAGTTCCGTTTACGGCCACGGTTTCAGAATGAAAAGTTCTACACACTAAATATAAATTTAAAGTATTTTTGAAATTACCAAAATACCCCTAAAGAAGAAAAACCTATTAGTTCACATCGAAAAACATTTCGGAAAATCCTTGTAAAAGTTAGGGTAAAAACTAACGTATTATAGTAACATACTTTCAGGTTTTGAGCTTCCTAAGGCTTCCTCATCAGGAGTAAGAGTCTTCAACGGTTCAGGTAGGGGATTTAAACTAAGTTTGTTCATGCTAAGTATATGTTATAGAATATCGGTAGATTGCTATGGAGTGGTAAATTTTGAAATATGTGATCACTTATTTGGGTGTGGGTCTAGCCCTGGCTGAGGCCAAAAAGTAACCTGGGTGTGGGTCTAGCCCTGGCTGAGGCCAAAAAGTTACATAGGTGTGGGGCTAGCCTAGTCTAAGGACTAAAAGAACCTAGGTGTGGGGCTAGCCTTGTTGCAGACAAAAATTACCCGGGTAAGGCTTGAGATTCCTACCCTAGCTGAGGGCCAAAAAGGGAATCAGGTGATCAATATTTTTATTATTTACATTTCATAGTCATGTTCACTGCTTTTCAATACATATGTTTTAGCATGAATAAAACTAAGTTATTAGGTGAGTCAGTGGATTGGACTCACCCCCTTACAGATGTTGTGCACCCTACAGAGACCAATCCTACAGGACCTGAAGAAGATGAGGAGCGAATGGAGAACGACCCGGAAGGAATTGAAGACCCACTTTACACACCTTACTACGAGGAGGCCGGAGCCGAAATATGAAGTATTATTGTTCAAAAAAAATTTAGCCTTAGACTTTTATTGTTCAAGAAATGTATCAAACACTTATGTTTTGAATAAAGTGGCTCAGTTAAATTCCATAATTGATGGAAATAATCTATACTAAGTTTTTATTCTTAACACCCCAGTATTATACGGGTTGAATTAATCCGTAAAATATCGGGGCGTTACAGATTTGCATGTAGATTGTTTTGTAGAATTAATTGTAATGAAACATATACCGTATGATCTTTGGAACTTTCTTTTGCTTCCGTTGCAACTCTGATAAGCGGATCCAAATCCAACAATTGGTATCAGAGCACGCTTTGGTATATGTTTCATGCATGAATTCGTGAAAACATAATGTGAATATATGATGGCATATGTGATGGTATCAGAGCACGCTTTGGTGTATGTTTTCGTCGGGGTTCGGCGTAGATCATGCATATGGATTGTGCTATGTATCGTCTTTTTGCAGGTGCCGCGCTGAATAGTAATCTGTGATTGCATGCATCCGGGGGTCGGACCCCGGATTTAATTTTTGCATTGATTATTATTGTGCTTGTGGATTTTAAGGCTCTAGATGGGCGAGGGTGGGGGTTGACCATCCTCGGTTCCCTGGTCATATTTCTAGGATTGTCTTCTTTTCTTTCTAGCGAAATTGTACACGAACGAGCACTTGCTCAGAGCGTGTTAGTTTTTTGGTCACAGAAAGAAGGAGATATGCTTCATCCACGGTTCGGGCAAGCGGTAACATGGCATGCAAAGACCCAGCGAAAGCATGCACATTGGCGATGATGGGGATCGTCGTCAGAGATCGTGCAGAACTAAAAAACAGGATATCTTGACTGTGTTATTCAGGTTCAGGGGTCGGACCCTCGGCTTGATTCAGTTTGGATGTTTTTTTGTTGATTCTCTTTACTTATTGTTTAGAGAACCCCAATGATAATTTTATTATCTTGCTTGTGAGTTTGTCTCTAGATCAGGCTTAGGGTTAGTACTAAACTTATGGATTTATCGGTGTCTCTATATGGTTCTAATACATGCGAATCCGGTGGCTAGCTAAAAGGAAAGGCGGTAACCGCCCTCGTGGTAGTTCAAGTAGTCAAGTATTGTGCACCGAGATAGACGCAGTGTTAGATTTGTTTAGAGATAATTAACTAATATCTTCATAAGAAGTATGATAACCCTAGTGGGATGCCCTTTTCCCTACGTGGTCCTAGCGACTAAGTTAGGTTAGGATTTCACTATGTGATACCCGTTTCTAGATGACGTTTGATGGAATTAAGAACTCATCACGATTTGGTTATGCCACCATTAGGTTGAGGTCCGGCGGAGGTTGTCGGATGTCCCAATTTGGCCAGTATCGAAACTTATAATGAGATAAGGTCTACTATGACATCATGCATCAAATTATGAACGAGGCATCATCATAGTGGGAGTCCTTTCCACGTTGACCTTAGGCTAGGCTCCAGATCTTAGGATTATGGGCAAAGTAGTGAAGTATCGGGATCTTTGGAATCTATGTAATGTGATCCTTGCAAGAAAGACGAAAGCTGAGTATTCAAGGTAGGGACTATGATATTTTCAGAGGATACGAATGCTTTACATGAGGGTTTGTAATCCTAGTGGGAACACGGTAGACCAGGGTCTCAGTCTAGGAGGTCGTGACCTATCTAGATATGCATAAAACCTCATAAAGAAGGGATGTGTAAGAGGTTTCCTCCAAAGGGGAGCCCCTGGCCTCCACAATCAACCGGCTAAGGGTCTGGGTGGGAGGATTGCAGTTCGATATTCCCACCGGGTGAGAGCTGTGTTTCCTTCCATGCTGGTTTGCCTAGTGGTTTCCTTCGGGACATAGAGGATGCAGGTGGCAGTGGGTGACGGTTTTTTCCTGCACCGCGGAAGCCTATGAACCCCCGTGCCGACACCACCTAGATTTGTGAGAAGCATCCGAAAGCTTGTGTGAAGCCGCTGTTGCTGCGCACGCAGGTCACATAAAGTTGGCCAAAAGGAGACTAAGAGGTCTTTCAGTTTACCATGGATAATTCTGATGAAGACTGGGTCATAAAAACCCCGTTGGCAGAAGCAGTTGCATGCTCTCACTGAGATGCTGTCTCCAATTCAAGGTCGATAGTCTCAGTGCTCGAGCCTAGGGAATTTAGATTCCTGGATGTCTCCACTTGAGGTAGTGAAGACATAACGGCTGGAGTATACGTTATCTATTTCTAAATTTCATGAAATAGATTGTAGTAAACCCTAATTTTGCTTTGAACCATTGTTTACATAAATCATGACCAAGCTCGACCCCCTTGCCTCCATACTTAATGATAACAAACTTACGGGACCAAACTATGAGGACTGGAAGCGTAACCTGATGCTCGTCTTAAGGGTTGGCAAACACACAATTGCCCTAAGTACCCCTCAACCGGCCATGCCGGGACCAAGTGTAACTAAGGCCCAGTTAAAGGAATGGAAAAACTGGCTAGATGCTGATGAGATGTGCAAGTGCTACATAGTGGCATCCTTTTAAATCGTCCTTCAGAAGCAAGTCGAAGACATGGCCTTTGCTTTAGACATGATGCTCTACCTAAAGGAAATGTTTGAGGGTTGTAGTCGGGTAACTCGTTACCTGACCATCAAGAAATTGGTGTCCACGAAGATGGCAGATGGGACTTTAGTTCGGGATCATATGCTGAAATTGTTTGGCTATGTGAACGAGCTTGGTTCCTTCGATGTCATCTTGGATACAGAGATCTAGACCAATATTTTCCTCGCGTTTCTGTCAAGAGCGTTTGAGGGCTTCGTTACCAACTTTAACCTTAATTGGTTGGAGATGTCTAACGCAGAGCTCCTAGCGGCGCTCCAGGCGGCAGAGGACGAGATGAAGGCAGGAGCTCAATCCCTGAACATGGAGCGGAATTCTTCTCTAAAAGCCAAAGGCAAGTTTCAGAAAAGAAAGTCTAAGAAGCCCGTGAAGATGGGCCAGGTGCAGTTGCAGGTTCCTAAGCCGAATGGTCCGGTGAAGCCCAAAGGAAAATATTTTCGATGTGGCAAGAAGAGGCACTGGAAGGGCGACTGCCGCGCGGCTCCCAAGAAGGCTGAGACAGGTATATCTCAAATCCACATATGGAGTCCCTTGTAGCATCCAGTTGTTCTCCAGTTTTATGGATTGTGGATTCTTGTTCCACTAACCATGCTTGCAATAATTTGTAGGGGTTCAAGGAGACAAGAAAACTGGGTGATGGGGAGATGATCCTAAGCATGGGAACTGAGGCCGTGGCAGAGGCTGAAGCAGTTGGAGATGCCGTCTTGCAGTTCCTTGATGAAAGAAGTTTATTACTTAGAGACATACTTTATATACCATCCATGAGACGTAATTTAATTTCTGTTTTCTTATTGAATAATAAAGGTCTTTCGGTTTTATTTGATGCTTCTGGTGTGTCAATTAAATTGAATGGTTCCTTTGTTTGTAATGGAAAGATACATAATGGTCTCTATGTAATTAACTCCAATCATAAGCAGGATAACATAACTGAAGCTTGTGTGGTTAATTCATCTAAAAGGAAAAATCCCTCAGATAATCCAACACTCCTTTGGCATCTAAGGCTTGGACACATAGCCTCAGACATGATTCACCGGTTGGTTAAGGTAGGACTCTTAAGTCCAGATGTTTCAGAAAGAATACCGACGTGTGAGTCTTGCCTAGAAGGCAAGATAACTAAAAGATCTTTCCGAGCCAAAGGTTGCAGATCTAAGGAGGTATTAGAGTTGGTACACACTGATGTATGTGGGCCCATAAGTGTCCGTGCCATAGGAGGCTTCGAGTATTTCATCACCTTCACGGATGATCACTCGAGGTTTGGATATATATACCTAATGCGGTGGAAGTCTGAATCCTTTGATAAGTTCAAGGAGTTCAGAGCTGAAGCAGAAAAGCAGACAGGTAAAAGTATCAAGTCTCTTCGATCGGATCGAGGAGGCGAATACCTATCGAATGAATTTATTGGGTACTTACATGAGTATGGGATCGCATCCCAATTGACTGCACCAGGGACACCACAACAAAACGGTATATCTGAGAGGAGAAACTGAACTTTGTTAGACATGGTTCAGACTATGATGAGTTATGCAACATTGCCGCCTAGTTTTTGGAGATATGCCCTAGAGACGGCAGCATATACTTTGAACTTTGTTCCATCAAAGTCGGTACCCCAAACTCCTTGGGAGCTGTGGTTGAAGCGAAAACCAAGCCTACAGCACTTTAGGATTTGGGGTTGTCCAGCACATGTGTGGAAGGACAAGCGAGATAAGATGGAGTCAAAAACTAAGGTATGTCTGTTCGTTGGGTATCCAATAGGGACAAAGGGTGGTTTATTTTATGATCCTGAGGATATAAAGATTGTCGTCTCGACGAACGCCGTATTCCTGGAGCAGGATTATTTAATAGACCATAAGCCCACCAGTAAAGTAGTTCTTAAAGAATTGCTTGGTACTGATGGGAGTACACAAACAGAAAGCGTAGTGGGAGCCGATACCACTAAGACAAACGATACTGTAGAATCGACTCCTATGGAACCACCGCAGGTTCGTTGCAGTGGGAGGACCACAAGTGCTCCTGATAGATAGATTGGAGAAGCCTTTATGGTAAATCCAGAGTTTCAGGAGGATGATCCTCTGAACTATGATGAAGCGATGATATCCTCTGACCATGCAGTATGGCAAGAAGCCATGGAGGCAGAACTGACATCGATGTCCCAAAATTCGGTCTGGACACTTGTAACACCACCTCACAACATTAAACCTGTTGGGTGTAAGTGGGTGTACAAAAGGAAAAGAGGTCCGGATGGTACCGTTGAGACTTACAAAGCTAGACTAGTCGCTAAGGATTATACCCAGCGAGAAGGGATCGACTATGATGAAACCTTTTCGCCAGTGGCTATGCTTAAGTCTATCCGGATCCTCTTGTCCATTGCAGCCCATTATGATTGGGAGATCTGGAAAATGGACGTCAATACCGTATTCCTCAACGGGGATTTGGAAGAAGACATCTACATGTCTCAGCCTCCAGGCTTTGTCGCAAAAGGTCAGGAAAGTCTGGTGTGCAAGTTGCAAAGGTCCATTTATGGACTGAAGCAAGCATCCAGAAGTTGGAACATGCGTTTTGATCAGGCTATTCAGTCTTATGGATTTGAGCAGAACGTGGATGAACCATGTGTTTATAAAAGGAGCGATAAGACTGCAGTAGTTTTTCTAGTGCTTTACGTAGACGATATCCTGCTCATTGGAAACGATGTTGGAACATTGTCTACAGTGAGGGTGTGGTTATCCTCTCAATTTGACATGAAAGACCTGGGTGAAGCGAGTTATGTTCTGTGGATCAAGGTAACTCGATATCGCCAGAACAAGACTCTCTCGCTGTCACAGTCAGCCTACATAGATACTATCATGGTCAGAATCAGTATGCACAACTCCAAGGAGGGACTGGTTCCATTCAGACATGGAATGAAGTTGTCCATGGATCAGGGTCCTAAGACTCCTGAGGAGAGGGTAGAGATGCAGAAGATACCATATGCTTCGGCTGTAGGGAGTCTGATGTATGCTATGCAGTGCACGAGACTAGATATATGCTATGCAGTAGGCATAATGGGCATGTATCAGTCAAATCCGGGTCCAGGGCACTGGACTACTGTAAAAAGTATACTCAAGTATCTCCGTAGGACGTGAGATTATGAGTTAGTTTACTCTTCACAGGAACTGATGCCGATTGGATATACGGATTCTGACTTTGCGTCAGATCCAGAATCCAGGAGATCGACGTCAGGGTTTGTGTTTTCATTAAGAGGAGGAGCTGTCAGTTGGAGGAGCATGAAGCAGAGATGCATCGCGGATTCGACGACAGAGGCTGAGTACGTTGCGGTATGCGAAGCAACTAAGGAGGTGGTGTGGCTCAAGAAGTTCCTCACGGACTTAGGATGCGTACCGGGAGCTTCAGATCCTATTGTCTTTTACTGTGACAATAGTGGAGCGGTAGCACAATCCAAGGAGCCAAGATATCACCAGAAGAGCAAGCATATCGAGCGGAAATACTATATTATCCGGGACTTGCAGAAGCGAGTGGAGGTTGCAGTGACTCAGGTGGTGTCTGCAGATAACATGGCGGACCCTTTCACAAAGGCGTTACCGACCAAGGCTTTTGAGAAGTACGTGGATGCCATGGGAGTTAAGATTGTTGTTCCCCGCTAGGCGAAGTGGGAGATTATTATACCTCGTGTGTCCTTAGCGTGGATTTTCTGTATTAATATTAATAAATATGCCTTTGGTTATTGCTTTAATTAGAATACTATTCTGGTATATGATAATACTCATATAATAAAAAGACCTTAGGAAATATAGTAGGCCACTGAGGTGCATGGAGGGTCCATGCTTGGGAGACCCAGTGGACCAGTTCTGTGTAGACCTAGAACTAGTTCACAGCTTAGGTGATGCCGGTCGCTTCACCAAGAACAAGCTGTTGGTAGGTAGAGGATATGGTGAAGTCTCCACCACGGGAACGTGAGATTCCCATTCACCTGACCAAGCACGATGATCGTGTTGAACAGAAACCAAGATGGTGCACAGTTCAGTGATTTAGACACTGGTGCAGAAACCGTCTTACTACTATAGATAATCCGTCCTTAACCCTGAGGGACCATATACACTGAGCCAACTAGTTGTGTGGTGCTTTGATGTGCCAACGTGTGCGGACCTTCTATAGTCCAATACCACGGTACGTTGGGTTCCCCGGCTGGCGCTTGAGTGACATGTAATCCCTACAGATTATCCGACGTCCAGTGTTGGATGGGTGCATTTTGATGAGTCAATCTGTCCACACATTTAACCCCGTCCTGGTGGTTGTCAGTATGACTAACGACGTTTCGGATGCTAGGCATAGCACCGGAAGGTGTGTGGTGTTATAGATGACAAGTCATCAAACCCTAGTCAGATGATCGATCGGGATCTGACGGTGCTCCCCACCGCCTGAGTCGTATCATGGCACCAGTGATAGGAGAGACTAAGGATTATCGGAGTATAGTAGAGAACAGGGTTACGAGAGAGTAACATAAGTTTAGGATCACTAGAGTTCAAATCGTGTCGCACTCTAGGTGGCTACGCGAGTTAATCGGATTAGGGCTGATTAACGGAACTTTCGGTGTGTCACCGGAACAGTTAATCAGGGATCTGGTTGGAGCTAGAGATCCCGAACCTTGAAGGTTTCACCATGTTGTTGCGTATAGGAATTGTTCCCCGACCTAGTTGGATACGTTGGATGCGAAGTAGCACGATGGAGCGCAAGCCCGGAGCCTAAGAACCTAATTCACATGTATTACGGGCCGTAGGGGTATTTTGGTAAATACTGAAATATGGCTCAGAACACATTGAATATGGATCTTAGATTGAGCGGAATAATTCCAGGAGCTCACAGGCGCTGACGGAACTCGATTCCGAGTAGCGCACCTCACTCAGTCTCTCTTTCAGTTTTCCACTTTTCGTGAAGGACGTTTTCGTCCAGGCTTCATGATAGACACTGGAAATCCCTAAAAACTGCCCCCCCCCCCCTCTATCCTAATCCTACTAGGGCCGGCCCTAGCTTCCTTGAAGCCATGGGAGACCGGCCCTATAAGGGAATAGGGAGAGGGAGGGGCCGACCCTATATACTCCCTCTCCTCCAGAAAATTCGACCCCCTCCTTTAGCCTCCTCCTTTGTGGTTTCGGCCAAGGAAAAGAGAGGAAGAAGAAGGGAGAAGAAAGAGGAAGGAAGGAGAAGGAAGAAAAGAGAAAGAGGAGGAGAAAATCTCACGGCTCGCCATCGTCTTCGCAACGGATTCCTCAGTCGGCTCGTAATCCCTGCACTCAGAGACGGGATTTCGAGGATTCTTCAATTCGCAAAGGACAAGGTGCTATCCGACAGTTTCCCTTGCGATCCAAGTGCGGTTCTTCATCGTTCCGTCATCTCCGGATCATAGATCCAAAAGGTATGATGATTCTAAACACCTAACTAGATGCATGCATGTCTTTCGTAGATCGTAGTATGCCTCTAGGGTGTCCGCACATATGCTAAGATCATAGATTCGCATGTAGATTGTTTTGTAGAATTAATTGTAATGAAACATACACCGTATGATCTTCATATTTTTCTTTTGCTTCCGCTGCGACTCTGATAAGCGGATCCAAATCCAACAAAAGGCGTCGGGTGGTGGCTGATGAGACGGTGGGTGGTGACCAATGGGGCAGCGTGGGTGGTGGTCAGCGACGATGGTGGTGGGTGGTGGCCTATGGGGCGTCAGCCATGCCGAATTTGCCTCCGACTTCCATTTCTTCCATTTCTTTCACCCTGTTTTTAAATTACGTACATCCATCCAATTTTTCATTAAAAATTATCGGAGGTACTGAATTCATTTTATCATCATCTCTATAGCTAAATGATCTCGTAGAGGATCATCCGATGATCGCAATGCCTCTAGAATCACTACATTCTGATGAGAAATGAAGAAGGTACATTGTGCCGAACTTGTCTTCGGCTCTCATTTCTATCTCTTATTTCTTACCGCCTACCACCGTCACCGACCATCGTCTGCTCACCACCAGCTCGACGACAAGGACCCACTAAATACTTTACGTATGCTACATAAGGACGTCGGGGACGAAAAATGGCATCATCCCAAAGATCTTCGGCGACGATAGGAGATTGAAGCGAGAAAATTTTCAAACGAAGGAGAAGATGATCAACATACTATTTGTTTATTTTGTTTAGAATTTAAGGGTAAAATAATAACAAAAAGCAACAGTTGTTTGGAAGTGACATTTGACATGTGTTGAGGGTTAGAAAAGTAATGTAAAAAGCAACCGGGTATATTGCCAGCAATACGACAAAGTTGGAGGCCATTATGGGAAAAACCTCAACCACGAGCAAACTCACACGGGGGACTGCGACTTTGCCCGGACGACTCGGTGAGGGTTGGACGCATATAGGGTTGTGAGTTTGTGTCGCTTTAACTGAGCAATCTAAGGCCATACGTTTTCTCCCTTATAAAAGGAGGGATGTGGCTCTAGGGTTAACATGAAAATTATCTATGACGGCTACAAAAGAAGAGATGGAACTTGTGAGAGAGAAGGATAAGAAGAAGAAGTAAAGGAGGAGGAGGAAGAAAGAGGAGGAAGAAGAGAGAGACTGAAGACATTCTTCTCCGGCCAGGCGGGCATCTCTCTTGACTTTGTTGCTCTTCTTCGAGTTTCTCGATGCGTCTACTTTGGTGCCTTCTCTGATGCTTCTATTCTCAGCGTTTTCCGGCACTCGTCTATCGCCCATGGTGTTGTCTTCGTCTTGTGATTGTTCAAAGAGGGTGATTGAAGTATATACTGTGTGCGGGGGTCCTACAAATAGTGACCCACCACCTGGCTATTGTAATCTTTAGTGAAATCCCAATCCTTGATTGTCAGTACATTACTCTTGCTGTGCTTCTATATGAATTATCTTTTCTAGTGTGTGATCGCCGGAGAAACCCTCCGATCTTGAACCTCACAATACGCTTCTGAAAAGATCCGGTGATTGGATCTAGATGGCCGGAGCCTGTCTCTCAACGCCCTCCTCCTGTCAAGAGGAAGGGTGGGGACATTAATGCCACCGGACCGACTAGGGAGGAGTGCGCGCAGATGCAACAGCAGATCGAAAGATGTAGCAGGGTGGAGGGCTGCCCATCATTCCATGTGGGGTTTCCTCTGAGGACAAATAGGGGGCATTTTCCGAATTTCAGTTTGTGCAATTTATTGGGTGCAACACAGTTTATACTTTGATTTGTCACATACAGACAGATAGGTTAAAGCCAAAACTGAATCACAACCGTCCGTTACATCGATCCCAACTCAAGAATGGCACTCAGTGTAAGAGAGAGAGAGAGAGAGAGAGAGAGAGAGAGAGAGAGAGAGAGAGAGAGAGAGAGATTCAGAAGAAGTCGGAGAGGCTGGGGAGCTTCATCTCGCCGCTCTGGGAGATGGGAATGGTGAAGTTGCCGATGATGGGGAGGTCGATGGTGAGCCCCAGCTCGAGCGTGTAGTCGATGTCCCAGTCCCTCCCCACGTCCCTCATGATGCTCACCAGGAAGTCGTACGGCACCTTCACCGGCAGCTCCATCTTCGTCACCCCCGACGCCTGGATCCACCCCGGGTCCGGCATCTTCCCCGAAGCCACCACCCTACAAACCCCCCACCCCCACCACCGACGATGGTTGTCGTAGCCAAAAGGGTTTTCAAATGAGAGAGAGAGAGAGAGAGAGAGAGAGAGAGAGAGAGAGAGAGAGAGAGAGAGAGAGAGAGAGAGAGAGAGAGAGAGAGAGAGAGAGAGAGAGAGAGAGAGAGAGAGAGAGAGAGAGAGTTACCTGCCGGCGCTCTTGAAGGTGTAGGTGATCTCGCAGATGGGGATGCGGTGGCCGTAGGGGTTGTCGACGGAGAGCTCAGCGTGGACGATGGCGCCGTCCCGGCTCACGTTCTTGAATGACACGTCGGTCAGGCTCGCCTCCGGCTTCTTCACGTGGGCGATCTTGTCCGCCACGAACTCCTTCGCCTTGTCCACCAGACTCGACATGATCGGAGAGAGAGAGAGAGAGAGAGAGAGAGAGAGAGAGAGAGAGGGGGGGGTGAAGAGACGGATCCTTTGCGTTTATAATTGGGCGGGTTTCGTGAGCCCGATCCGTATCTTCCGCGATACACAGGAATCTGAGCTCCGGTTTAAATGGATCCGTGTATTTCGGATCCGGGGGCGGGTCTCACGTCTCTCACAGTCTCAGGAGACGCATTCGAGCGGGCGGGCACGTACACTTTGCTGCATGCACCGGGCGCGAGCCACGTTGTCTGTTTCCAGACACGTGCGGGCTCGGTTCTCTGTCTAGACCTGAATCCAGACACGTGTGTGCTCCGATATCTAGGCACGTGCACACCCTGTCTCGACCTGATATCCAGGCACGTGCACACCCTGTTCAGTACCCGGGGTGATTCAGCTGACCAACTCCGCTGAGGTAACTTCCCAACACCTTCTCCGACCTAGGTGGCAAATGGTGTCGATCGACCCAGGAGGGGGGACTTCCGGCCACCGCAGCTACCTTGCGGTGGCTACGACACCCAACGGGCTCGGATGTCGTCCATAGTTGACGGGATGGTCATCCTGGACCAGGAGAAACTTCATCAGACTCAGGAACGATGGAAGCAGGCTTTGGTTGGTGGATTCCTGGGTTCTAAGCTATCTCTGGATATTCTGAGACACCGGCGGGTCGACCAACGATCAGTGGCGGACCCAGGATTTTTATTCAGGAGGGGCATAATTATTAAATAGTAACTACAGTCGCTGCCTCACAGTCGAAGGCATCGGCAGGTGGCGTGACAACGTCTCTATCCTTCATTCGATAGCGCAACAAAAGGCCTATTAAGATTTTTCCTCTAGTGGAGGAGAATTCCGATCATCAAGAGTCCTTCGAAAATTTGGAACTATAATTGGCCGACTCGATCGGGGTGCACGGGTTGTAAATAATAGACCAGATTCTGTTTTCTTTTTTTTTTGCCAGGGGAGATTTCATACATACTCCCAAAAACCTATAAATAGGTCCTGATGCCCACTCGATTCATATTCACTAAAGGCCATGGGATGAAATTTACGAAGATGCCACGTGCGCGGGAGGTGGCAGAAGGCGGTGGGTGTTGGCTGAACAGTGGTGGGCGTCGGTGGCCGGTAAACGACGAGTCGGCCATGGGTAATACAGGCAGCAATGGCGGGTGGTGGCCGGCGGCGACGGGGTGGTCCATGTGGCGGTGGGGGTGGGGGTCGGTGGCATGACAATGGATATTGACTGGATGGGGATGGTCGTCGGTGGGACAGTGGTGGCTACCTCCATGTGAAGTTGGCAACCAAAAGTTTGCTAGAATTTGTTTTTTGATAAATTACACTTTGCTCCCCCCTGAAGTTTAGCTCAAAAACATTTAACCCCCCTATAGTTAAAAAATAACATTTTGCCCCCCTTCAATTTAGTTTCGATCAGATAATTAATTACCAAATGAGGAAATCAAGTAGTTGACAAAAGGGCTATTGTGCGAACATTTCAAAGTTTAGGGAGTGATTTGGAACAAAATAAACTTTTGGCGGGTTAAGTGTTTTTGACCTAAAATTCAAGGGGGTAAGTGTAACTTATCTTTTTTTTTTCCCAAATTGAGGGGGGGCTTGAGCCCCCCCTAGGCCCAATGTAGGTCCGCCCCTGCCAATGATGGTCTTGTGCCAGTTCACACATTTCAAAAGGTTTGAAGTCAGTTATTGGATTGGACACCCGATTTGAATTGAAAGACTGTAACACTCTGGTCTTTTCGTTACGGAAAGATTGTCTATCTCGACCATTGAAGTAATTGACTCCATACCAAACATATAACATCCGCTCCAAACACACAAGATATTGTCCTCTATTGGTCTATTGGGTATCGAACCCTCAACCTCAAGGTTTTGCACTAGCATGGTTACCATCGAACCACCTAGAACGTGTCTACTATGTTTGGGAGGAAAAATTATATAAATAGCTCAGGATCTCCTTTTTTTTTTTTTTTTTTTTTTTTGAGATCGGCGGGTGTCCCGAAACCTTTCGGGCAATGGCCCACTTCAGGCTCGGACTAATCCCTCCGAGAGTGAAGCCCGACCCACTCGGGATCTCCTTCTCTCCAGACGATGTGGGGCTAACTCGTGGCCTTGTACAACGCACCTCACCTCATCTCATCCATCTTGGCATCCCGGCCTCAGGAGTCTTGGCTCTTGGCCTATTGGATCTTGGTCGTCACAATCCACCCCTCTTAGGGCTACACGTCCTCATGTAGGGTTAGACCGGCCCCCCCATTGCGAGGAGAACCGGCTCTGATACCATTTTGTAACATCCGTCCCAAACACACAAGATTTTGTCCGCTTTGCCCGTGCCCGCACGAGAACTTCTCAGGGGTCACCCATCCTGGTACTATTCTCGCCCGAGCACGCTTAACTACGGAGTTCTTACGAAATCCGTAGCGGCGCACGGTTTTAAAACGCGTCTTCTATGTTTGGGAGGGAAAATTATATAAGTAACTCATGATCTCCTTCTCTCCAGGCGATGTGGGGCTAACACATGGCGTTGTACATCTCACCTCACCTCATCCATCTTGGTATTCCCGCCTCAAGAGTCTTGGCTCTTGGCTCTTGGATCTTGATCGTCACAATCCACCCCCCTTAGGGCTACACGTCCTCGTGTAAAGTTAGACCCCCCCATCCCGAGGAGAACCAGCTCTGATACTATTTTGTAACATCCGCTCCAAACACACAAGATTTTGTCCGCTTTACCCGTGCCCGCACGAGAACTTCCCAGGGAGGTCACTCATCCTGGTACTACTCTCGCCCGGGCACACTTAACTACGGAGTTCTTACGAAATCCATAGCTCAGGATCTCCTTCTCTCCAGGCGATGTGGGGCTAACTCATGGCCTTGTACACCTCACCTCATCCATCTTGGCATTCCCGCCTCAGGAGTCTTGGCTCTTGGCTATTGGATCTTGGTCGTCACAAAACGTGTTGGTGTGCGTTGAGTACATGGAACAGAATCAAGAGAGTAAACCAAGTCTAATAAAACTGTCGCTAAGACTATGGTTACTCTTCTACTGGTTGACTAATCCCTAAATCTTAGGATGTACTTTGGACTCTGGATTTGATACTTATCCCTTTAATCTACCAAACAGTGCGGTCTATCACAGACGTAAATCTGGGTAGATTGGGTGGCTTGCACTCGATATTGAAAAACGGAGGCATGCTTGGGAATTTCTCACTCCTATAGAGGAGCAAGATGTCTCCTTTAGTAACTTCCATGAAAGGCCGGTTTTCAAGATTGTCATATGCTTCTATGTAAAGATGATGAACACAAGAACTTGGAAAGTTAGGACTTAAGTGGGTGTACTATACCGGGAGGGATAATCCTTTGAGTCTGGATAGTTTCACGGACACCGAAAGTAGGAGGGGTTAAGTACATCACAGTGGATGAGGGTTCTTACATAATATTTAAGGAACCACGGAGTGCAATCGTGACTTAGTAGTGGTTGTGGTCATGGCTAACTGAGGATGGTGTGGTCATGAGATGGTCACATGCATCTCCAGTTGGAGCCGAGGTCATGGAGGTTCATATAAATTCCATCTCCTATCCTATTCATACAGATGAGCTGCTCGGTCTTAGTGCACGATTAGTGCATATGTGAGGTGGATTGGAATTTACTTGAGTTAGGTTTACTTGATCGGCCCTTCTAAAGTCCATTCCTTAAGGAATCCTAGTTGGACTAGGGATCCCAGGTGGCACCACCAGTAGGACCCACTAGGGTTGCTAAGTGGGCCATGCTTCGTAAAGCATCCCAAAGTGTAGGTGGTTATGCCGCATGGGATGTGCACATGAGATGTGTGTCATCAGACCATGTAATAGAGGAGGGAGGGATCCAAGCTTGACAAGGATATTCTCCCCCCCCCCTCGGGGATTAATCACCAAGTGGTGTGAGCCATATAGTAGTCGACTATATTAATGGAGAGAGAGGGGATACTCCTCTCTCCATTAAGTGGCCGGCCATGTGGGGCTCACACCAAGTAGTGGTCGGCCTATTAATGGAGAGGGGATTCCCTCTCTCCATTAATAAAAATTGTCCCCCTTGGATCCTTATTTTTATGGATTTCGGATAAGGGGGTGTTGGAAATAATTCCAAGGTAGAGGCTCGCAGCGGAAGCAAAGTGAAGGTCCGAAGACCGTGAGCGGTGTGCATTATATATCAAAATTTTTATCGAAACGATCTACACGTGCGTGTATGAATCTAGCATGGCTACTACGCGAACTCCTAACGTCGATCTAACGCGAAAGAACAATCTAGAATGCATGCATGTTCAATCTATGTTAGATCTACATGTTAGAGATCATACCTGCGTGCGGATTCTTTCACCGTGACAAGTTTCTTCTTTGTCGATGGAGACGGGCTCGGATCTGCTTGACATAGCTTCGATGCAACGGCCATAACTTTTTGCTCCAAACTCGGATTGGGCTGAAATTTGGACTGTAGGTAGCCAACTTCAAGACACAACTTTTGCAATAAGTTTCACCTTGTTTGGACTTCTGTAGCTCCCAGAACACAGAAATAATGCTGATTTTCTATGCAGATTCTGGACAGCAAAAGATTACGGGAGATGCCTTCTAGTTCACCCGATCTCACACGATGCTCAGCACCTCATCGATGGATCTCTGAGTGCCTCCATACGATAATCCTTCTCCTTCTATGAAACCCTATACGAGGAAGACGAGTCGTTATCCAATGGCGCAAGCGAGGGAGAGAGAGACGAGAGAGAAGAAGAGAAGAGAGGAGAGGGGGCGGCTAGGGTTTCCCCATGGCATAGCCGGCCCTTAGGGCTTGCATCCATCGCCGACCCCCTTCTCCCCTTTCCCTTATATAGGGCTGCCCTATCCTTATGGATGAGGCTAGTACTGATAAGGTTTAACCAATTCAAACCTCTTCCTATATATCTCTCCTTTATCTCTATTTTTTCCTTGTTTTTGAAAACGATTAAAACCAGCTCATTTTCTGTGCCTCATGACTGACCCATTCATTGGAGGCAATAACCTCCTGAAACCAATGGGACCGGCCTTGACCAGTCTCCCAACACTTAGGGCCGGCCCCCTAGTGCATAGTGGTGCATGGTATGACCAAAACGCCCTTATATCACTAGTCGGTCGTTCCTCGTGTACGAGACTTTTCAAGGCACACATAAGTGAAGTGCACTGGTGATTTCACTATTCTCTGAGATTCCCGTAGGGTGCCCCTAGTGAAGTCAACTAGTCAACTCGCAACATATCCCGGTGCTTTGCACCGATGTGGCAAAGTCCACTTATGGCAAGGAATTGCTACATGTGTCTCTGCATTAACCTAGGGTTTTCCTTTAGTGCACACACGTAGCTACGCATCTACCGTGCACTAGTGCGAAGCACTCACGGAGCGTAGACTTGGATTTCTTGCTTCCTCTAACTACGTTCTGTGTTTCGAGGAGATGGTATAAGAACCGTACATAATGTCGAAAAGGTGGAACCTTCAGGGACCAGGGTTCATGGCTTCCAACTTCGATCGACACACTATCCAAGTGTACCATCAATCCTCTAAATCCGAGTTAACCTGCGTGGCCACCCAGAGTGCGACGCAGGATGCACTACAATTCCCCCGGACTTACTATGTTCTCCCTCATACCCCTGCTCTCCGCTTAGTATGGTAAACCCGCTGTCCCTCCATCTGGTGCCATGATGCAACTCGAGCAGTGGAGAATACCATCAGACTTGAGTGCTCATATGACTCGGTTCCTTCCAGGTTGACCATATATATCATACCTCCGATTACTCTGCCGAGTAACCGAATCCGTCATCAGTCCAACTGATGACCACCTGGCCAAGGTTTAATACTACGAAGGTCAGACCAAGGAACGCACCTCCCATTAGGGGTGTGGATAGCCTGCAGGAGTGATCCGCTGATGCAACGCCAGCCGGGTAACCCAGTACACCATGGTTTTGGATCACTGCATCCGGATCCTCACACATTGGTGCGCCAAAGCACCACACAACTGGTTAGTCCACCAGACATGGTTCCTCAGGGTTTAGGACCGTTTTACCCTAAGCAGAAATACGGTTTAGTGCACCGGTGTCTGCTCACCGATCTATGCACCGTGTTGGTTCCGTTCGGCCACAGACACTGTGCCTGGTAATGACCGTGGTGGAGACACCCACGCTCTATCATCCCAACAGCTTATCCTGATAGGGTGACCAACCCTAATCAAAGCTGCGAACGTATTTAGGTTACATGTGACCAGTCCCTTGAGTCTCCTATTCAAGTGGATTACCATGTAGTCATGGCTCTCTATTCTGTAATCAGAACACGTACTAAAGTATATACCAATATGCAATCCTATACTATCAACCATACATAGCTAAACTATAGATTTTTACGAGCTGTAGACCTCACCAATTCTAACAGGGGGTTGAGGGAGGCTTATTGGTTCTTTCATTCCTATCTCTATCTCTATTCTTATCTCTAAGGATTTTGGATAAAGGGGTTGGGCGAGCCTTATCCGTTCCCTCATCCCTATCTCTATCATTATATCTAGGGATTTCAGATAAGGGGGTTAAGGAAGCTTTATCTATTCCCTTATCCCCATCTCTATCTCTATCTCTATCTCTATCTCTATCTCTATCTCGGTCTTTTATCTCTTGATGATGGATTTTTATAAACCCTAGCCACCCCTCCCATGGCTTTTGATGATGCAAATTTTGGCCAATGAGAGGAGGGGAGAAAAGAGAAGAAAAAGAGAAAAGAAAAACAGGAGACGAGAGGAAGCTAGAAGAGAAGGGAAAAGAAAGGCACTTCGTACGGAGTCTTCCTCGCAGAAAAAGAAGGACATGGATCCAGAAGTTAGCTCCCACAAGCCATCCAAGCTCATGATGAGGATGGGAATAGGAGATGCTCTCGATGGGTTGTGAAGCGTTCTTGCTTCATCGGCAAATTCATCTTCTACCAAGATGAATTCTTGCGGCTCTTCACTTCGGGCATTCATAAGACCTGAGAGATAATTCTTTGATAATCTTTAGATGGTTGCATGTGCTTTTAATTTGATTAAAAGTCATTTATTTACTATCTAGAAAAAGAATATAGCATGATCACGATCCGTATTGAATTCCGACACGTGAATCGCTTCCTCCGCGTGCTTCGATGCACCAAACCAACAACCTTCTCGGGGTGGAAGCAGCGCGACAAGTGGAAGGACTCTAACGGTTGAGAAGATAGTTGAGAAACAGGCTTTGAATTGCATGATGGTGGTGTGGCAAGGGGTGTCCCTCCCTGAACAATTTGTTCGAAACCATAGGACGGCGATGACAGCTCAAGATAGGGGGGTGGGGTACCAATTTGTCATGTGGACAGATGGGTCCTTTCGTGCACACATGGAGATAGCGGGAGGTGCATGGGTGCTATCTACTACTGAGGGTTCGATGTGTGCTGCAGCTTTCTTCATGTGTCAGGTTGATTCACTATTACAAGTTAAGTTGTGGGCGATTCGAGGGGCGTTGGAGGTACTTAGGGCGAGGGGGTGTAACAACGTAGTAGTCCTGACCGACGCCTCGCAGGCTCGAGAAGCATTAGTGGTGGGAAAAGGATGCTCCGCGGGTAATCAAGATTTTATAATGTCCTGTATGCAGGTTTAATTGGGATCGCTTACAAGGGGTGACTATCCGGTGGGTGTCGAGAACCTCCAATAGTACAGCCCACTGGTTGGCTAAAGAAGCCAGAAGATCCGGTGTGTGGGGTTATTGGGAAGCTGATTTCCCACATGCCATCACTACCCTCATGTTGGTGGGCCTAAGGGTCATAATGTCATGATCCACATATCTCTTGTACCAAAAAAAAATAAAGAACTTCGGAGGAGGTGGAACAAGTGCGGACACAACTTGAGTGGGCGCTCAAGCAGCAAGAAAGTATTTGGGCGTAAAAAGCTCGTATTTTGGCTATGTGCGGGCGATCGTAATACCAAGTTTTTCCACTCCTGCACTACAACCCAATGTGAGCGGAATCGCATCCAAGAACTCCGAATTGGTGGTCAAGTCCTATCGGACCAACCAGGTTTAAGTGCAGCCCTGGTAACTTTCTTTCGTAATCGATGGACCAAGATGGCCTCTATGGACCTATGATTGCTTGATGGTGTTGGGGTTCCATCCCCATGAAGGAGATCCAAAAGGGAGGGGAGCATAGCTCCTTCCCAATCGGACTTGCAGCCGAGTCACTCGGTCGAGATCCGACTCGCTCGGGCAAGTTCCTTAGCCACAAACTAGCAGGAAATTCAGCAAACCCTCTTGGGCGATGTCGGGTCAGATCTGTTTTTTTGGGTTTTTCTGCAGACCCGTTTTGGGGTGTTTTAAGGCTCTTTGAAGGGGCTTTTGGTGAGTTGCTTGGGTTGGCTTTGAGAAACCTTGGAGAGGGCTTTGAGGGCTGATTTTCTAAGAGAGAAGGAGATCATCTTTCTTCTACAAGGGAGGAGAAGGTTTCCTTGGGGATCGATCTTTGGCGGATAGATCGGATCTAAACTTGCAAGGAGGTATGTTCCTTGAGGCTTGCTAGGGTCTCTACTTGTTGAGCCCTAGAAGGGGGAAATGTGTAGATCTAGAAGGAGGGAGAAGAAGGAGTCGGGTTGTACTCTCGTCTTGCTTGCCGTCTTTGATAGTGAAGCCCTTCCCCGAGCATTTGCTCACCATGGTTTTTCCGCAAGGGTTTCCACGTAAATCCCCGAGTCGTCTTCTTTGCTTGTGTTTGAATTTATTTTGCATTTGTGATTGGATTGTTGTTTACTCCCTTTGGTTCATCTCACGGGGAAGAGATTGTCGGTTTCGTGGTTGAGCCGGTGCGGTTTTCCCGTAAAGTGGTATCAGAGTATGGGTTGTGCACACAAGGTGTTTGTTCTTGTGTTTGTGAGAAATCAAAGATGAATGAGAACGACATTAGCAAGAATGAAGGGATGTTTTGCTTCAATGGTACTAATTCATGGCCGATTTGGAAGCAGAAGATGGAATACATCTTGTATTGCAAGGATTTGTACTTGCCGTTAGGTGGAGATTCGAAGTGCTCAGAAAAGATGTCCGAAGAGGAATAGCGGGTGTTAAATCGGAAATCATGCTGCACGATTCGCAAGTGGCTAGATGTTAGTGTTTGCCATCACGTCTCTAGAGTTCCGTCCGTATTCGAGATGTGGACTCAGCTTCATGATTGGTACGAGAGTAAGACAGTTGGCAACAAGACCATGCTCATCCGCAAGCTTGCCAATTTGAAGTATCGGGATGTAACGTCGGTGTCAGATCATTTAAAAGAGTTCCAAAGCATAGTCAATCAATTGACCGTCACAAAGACAGTCTTGGAAGAGGAGCTTCAAGCTATGCTACTATTGAGTTCGCTTCCAAATAGTTGAGAGACACTTGTTGTGTCGGTGAGCAACTCTTCCCCAGATGGCAAGTTGACATTGTCTATTGTACATAGTACTTTGCTAAATGAGGAAACAAGGCGGAAGGTGAATGGAGAAGACCATTCGCAAGTTTTGATGAATGAAGAGCGAGGCCGGAGCAAGAGTAGGAAACCTCATTGGAGGGGGAAGTCGCAAGCTCGGTCAAAGTCCAAAGGTAAATTATTGACGTGTTTCTATTGCAAGAACGAGGGGCACTTCAAGAAAAATTGCTTTAAGTTCAAGAATGATCTTAAGGAGGGTAAGGCGAAACCCAAGGAGGAGGAAGGTACATCCGCTACCATCATCGGTGATGATGGTGTAGTTGTCTTGTTGGACAATGGGGAGTGTTACCATACCTCCGCAAATGAGGTTGAATGGGTTGTCGACACGGGAGCATCATACCATGTCACACCCAGGAGGGACTTCTTTACGAGCTACCGGAGTGGTAATTTTGGCAATGTCAAAATGGGCAATAGTAGTGCGTTGAAGATTCAAGGTATTGGAGATGTCCAAGTGAAGACCAATTTGGGATATATCTTGATTCTGCGACACGTAAGGTATGTCCCGGTTCTTCGACTGAATTTGATGTCGGGATTGGTTCTTGATCGAGAAGGCTATGTGAGTGTCTTCGGTAACGGAGTGTGGAAGCTAAGTAAGGGTTCGTTGGTTGTTGCGAAAGGCAAGGCTTGTTACACACTATACAAGATGGCCATGGAGGTGCACACTCAAGAAGGTAGTGTGAATGCTAATGAGGCCACTCCAGGGCTATGGCATCGAAGGCTTGGTCACATGAGTAAAAAGGGCTTAGAAATCTTGAGGAAGCATAAGCTCATCACACCTCAAGTTGGCTCTATGGCTTATGGCGCTTGTGATGACTATTTGATCGGGAAGCAATATAGGGTGTCATTCTCGAGGCACTCGGAGAGGAAGAAGGAAGTGTTGGAGCTTGTCCACTCAGATATTTACGGGCTCATGGATGTTGCTACTCTCGGGGGACACCGCTACTTTCTTACCTTCATCGATGACTCATCTCGCAAGGTATGGGTCTCCTTCCTAGTAAATAAAAGTGATGTATTTGATGCTTTCTCTAAGTTTCATGCTAAGATTGAGCGGGAGACAGAGAAGAAACTCAAATGCCTCCGTAGTGACAATGGAGGCGAGTATGTTTCAAAGGAATTCCAAGACTATTGTGCTAGGTATGGAATTCGGCACGAGAAGAGTGTACCCCGCACCCCTCAGCACAACGGGAAAGCGGAGATGATGAGTCACACACTCATGGAGAAGGCACGTGCAATGCTATCTATGGCTAAGCTTCCTAAGACCTTTTGGGGGGAGGCGGTGATGACCGCTTCCTACATTGTCAACCGGTCTCCCTCGGTTCCCTTGGAGTATGGCATTTCGGAGAAGGTTTAGAGCGGCAAGGAAGTTAGCTACCGTCACATGAAGATGTTTGGGTGTCGGACTTTTGTGCATATGCCAAAGGAGAATCGATTGAAACTCGACGATCGGGGCACACTGTGCGTGTTCATTGGCTATGGGGATGAAGAATTTGGGTATCACCTCTATCATCCCAAGGCCAAGAAGATAGTGCGAAGCCGTGATGTTGTATTCTTTGAAGATATGACCATTGCCGATTTGGAGAAGACCACGAAGGTCCATGCATGGTGTAAGTGTAGAGGAATCCAATGATTCCACGCCCATCTCCTCTCCACCAAGTCAAGGGGTGGATGATGGAGAGGGGGAGACTCATGAAGACCCACCAGTTGTTGAACCGATCGGTGGAGGAGCCTATGAAGACTCGGTAGATGATGCTTCTACCAGTGATGAAGATGAGCTCCCACCTTCGAAAGTGCCTCAAGTCCGGAGGTCGACTAGGGTGCCTCAACAGTCAAGAAGGTACTCCTCAGAGGAGTATATTATGGTGATAGATGAGGGAGATCCTGAAGACTTCCTGGAGGCTCTTAGTGACAAGGAGGATGCAAATTGGAAGAAGGCAATGGATGAAGAAATAACTTTTTTGGAGAAAAATCAAACATATGAGTTGGTAGAGGCTCCGAAGAGGGTGAAAGTATTGAAGAACAAATGGGTCTTCAATCTTAAGTGAGACAACATCAGTAATGTTGCAAAATACAAGGTGAGGTTGGTTGTCAAGGGCTTTGAGCAAAAGCAAGGTATTGACTACACCGAAATTTTCTCATCCGTGGTGAAGATGACTTCTATTCGGGTCGTGTAGCATTGTTGGCGAGTCTTGATTTGGAGATTGAGCAGCTTGATATCAAGACTGTCTTCTTGCATGGAGATTTGAAGGAGAAGATTTATATAATGCAGCTGGAAGGTTATGAGGTGAAGGGCAAGGAGCACTTAGTGTGCCGCTTGAAGAAAAGCTTGTATGGGTTGAAGCAAGCACCGCGTCAGTGGTACAAGAAGTTTGAATCCTTTATGGCTTCTCAGAAGTATAAGCGAACAACGGCGGATCACTGTGTCTACATCAAGAGATTCAAAGGAGGCAAGTTCATTGTTCTTCTGCTCTATGGATGATATGTTGATCGTGGGACAAGATGCTAGTTTGATCGAGGAGCTAAAGTGAGACTTGGGAAAGGCGTTCGACATGAAGGACTTGGGTCATGATCAGTATATTTTGGGCATGAAGATCGAGAGGGATCGCAGTGGTCGACGACTTTGGTTATCTCAAGAGGCATATGTTGAGAAGGTGCTCGAGAGGTTCCACATGAAGGAAGCGAAGCCTGTGAGTACTCCTCTCGCAGGTCACTTCTAGCCGTGCTTAGCCTTGTCACCGAAGACAGTGAAGGAGAAGAAGGAGATGGAGTTGATTCCATATATATCCGTCGTTGGTAGCCTCATATATGCCATGGTGTGCACGAGGCCCGACATTGCTCAAGCCGTAGGGATATTGAGCAAATTCATGTCAAATCCGAGCAAAGGGCACTGGGAGGCTGTGAAGTGGGTACTTAGATATTTGAAAGGGACTTCCAAGTACCGGTTATGTTTTGGCAAGAGAAGTCTGACTCTGACAGGATATACAGATGCTGATATGGCAGGGGACATTAATAGTAAGAGGTCCACGTCTGGCTATGTGTTTACCGTCTCAGGGGGAGCTGTGTCATGGCAGTCTCGTTTGCAGAAGTGTGTGGCGCTGTCAACCACCGACGTAGAGTATATTGCCGTGAATGAGGCCGACAAGGAATTTCTATAGTTGAAGAGGTTCCTCCTAGAGTTGGGGATGAAGCAAGAGGCTTATGAGCTCAATTGCAATAGCCAGAGCACGATCGAGCTAAACAAGAATGCTACCTACCATCCAAGCATCAAGCACATTGTAGTTCGTTATCACTAGATTCGGGAAGTACTTGAAGAGGATGAAATGGTGTTTGAGAAGATCCATACTAGCAAAAGCCTGGTAAATATGCTAACGACGATGGTGACTCGAGATAAACATGAGCTCTGTTGTGAGCTCATTGGCGTCACTTGAAGGATTTGAAGACATCTTCCTCTCCATGGGTCTGGAGGGGGAGATTGTTGGGGTTCCATCCCCATGAAGGAGACCCAAGGGAAGGGGAGCATAGCTTCCTCCCAATCGGACTTGCAGCCGAGTCACCCGGGCGAGATCCGACTCGCTCGAGCGAGTTACTTAGCCACAAACGAGCAGAAAATTCAGCAAACCCGCTTGGGCGAAGTCGGGTCGGATCTATTTTTCTGGGTTTTTCTGCAGACCGTTTTGGGGTGTTTTAAGGCTATTTGAAGGGGTTTTTGGTGCGTTGCTTGGGTTGGCTTTGAGAAACCTTGGAGAGGGCTTTGAGGGCTGATTTTCTAAGGGAGAATGAGAGCTTTCTTCTACAAGGGAGGAGAAGATTTTATTGGGGATCGATCTTTGGCGGATAGATCGGATCTAAGATTGCAAGGAGGTATGTTCCTTGAGGCTTGCTAGGGTCTCTACTTGTTGAGCCCTATGTCGACGACTTCATGTTTTTTGGTAAACCTATTCGCCCTTTCCCTGAACTGATAAAAGGGGGGTTGTCGTACCTTCAGCGGTTTCTGCACGCTCCCCTGGGTCAGGCACGATCGGGTTTTGCCAGGCGGAGGATTGAATATATAGCGTGGACTGATGGTTCTTTTGGTGCTACGGGGGAGGTTGCTAGTGGAGCCTTAGTGCTAGTTGATATTTAGTATTCCCTTTGTGCCGCGTGGGCTTTTTGCTGCAGGGTAGAGTCTCCTCTGCATGCGGAATTATGGGCCATTTATGCTTCTATGGAAGAGTTGCTACGAAGGCAATGTCATCAGGTCGTGCTGCTTACGGATCAATGCCACTCTCGCTCGCAGGGATGCTTTGGTTTTGGGAAAAGGGTGCACACCGAAGGGCCCATACAGCGGATTGTATGTGAGCTTGGGGCCAACTCTCTGAATTATCGACCCAATGGGTTCCCAGATCTAGCAATCGGGCTGCTCATTGGTTGGCTCAGGATGCCCGTTGGAACGGATCGAAAGGCTCAGGATATATACCCTTGTTAGTGAGGACTTGTTGGTCTTGATGTCTTGACCACTGTCTGTTTCCACCCAAAAAAAAAAGTTGATTGGATTCCGTAAGATGGCCGCCAGAGCTAGCATCCCACTGTACCTGATCGTAAGCCTTGGCCAATTAAGTCCGCTTTTATTGCCGTCTCTCCCCACCGTCTAGGTGCCCGATGAAGCATATGATGAATTTCTTGAGCCAAGAGTACATTATCCCGAATACGTCTTCCTGAGAGAAACACATGTTGCTTTTTGATAATTATATTAGGAAGAACCATCTAGGCGCAGCCTAGTCCCCAAAATCCAAGAGATAGTTTTATAAGTGTGATTACACAGAGTGATAGGCCTATAATCGTTTGGCGAAGCCTGATCTGATGACTTTAGGATTAACACCACTGTCGTGTCATTCCACGTACCCCATAGGCATAACCATAGTTCTAAAAAAACTAGTGGATATCCCACACCAAGTCTGAAGGACCGAAACGTTCAAGTGTCCCGTAAGGAAAACGACTAATAACTAGCTAGTAGCACTCATGCATGTCCATGTGATATGAAATCAGCGGCCACGATGCACAAGGCACTTTCGGTACTAGTAGGCGGAACGCACATCCTGGTTGATGATTCCACATCGCACGAACCTATAGATGTACTGACCGTTTTTGTTACTGGAGCAGAGTCAATCCCCCCGCTGCTATCCTATTAGGTGGCCAAATATCATTTTTCCTAAGGATGTTAATATTTGCACCGCAATATTCTTTAAGTACAACCAAACTAAAGAATGAAAACATGCATGTGTCCCAATGTCGATTTCTAAGTACAACCAAACTTTCCTTCATTCCTCTTGTCCCCCCCCTCCTCTTTCTTTTGCATTGCATACGTTTTTCTGGTGCATTCTGTAGTTGCATGGCCCCCTCAATGTCTGCTTGACTCTTCCTTATCCTCTTGAGATTGCACGGTGAGGCGCCTCCTTTGCTCTCAGCAGTCTAGATATTTTTTTTTGGTTTTTTATTAGGGTTTACGGTTTTTTGTTTTGGTTTTATGGTTTTTAATTAGTGTTTTTTTTTTTGATCGGTAGAGTCCTACCCTTCACCGAAGTTGCATCCTTGCGAGGAAATTGTGGATTCTCGCATGAAAATCATTTATCGTTATTTTTCACCATTTGATTGCAGAGAATATAAAAGAAACATTAGAAAACACGGAGAATGATGAGGCAAAACCCTATATATACACCCTTGCTCGATAGCTTCAATCATCGAGTCATTTTTGGTTGAATATGGCCATGTATATATGTTCTTATATATCAAATGTGAATATTTTTTTTGGCATTTTGGTTATTCTTTAATCGATAGAGATATTCATTATTTCATAAACTTATTGTTTGTTTGAATTTATTAGTGCTAACTAATTGCACTCTACAAAATCATGAATTTCGGTAGAATAGGATAACTAATTTCGTAGATTGCTATCATGAATCTAAACTAAAATCAAACACCACTCTTATCAAATAGGAATTTTATGCAATATCATCTTATTCATATCAAGCTAGCTTAGTCAAAATTAATTCATTTAGTAAATGAGAGTAGAATAATATTTAACCCCATGATAACAACCGATCGATATATGGTACGTAATTGTTTTTTTCCCCATTAATTTGTTTATGCATTACAAACTACACAATTACATGTATTTGTACAATTTGTAAGAGAAAGAAAATTAAACCAAGTATTTGTGAAGGATTGGACTTGTTTAAGACCCATATCCAATAAAACGAGAAGATCGAGCTTTAGAACTGAGAAAGAAACTGGAGTTGCTTGAGAAGAGGGCTGAGCGTCTCCATCAGTTTCTCGCACGGATGATTGTGCACCCCCTCGTATGTGGTGACTACAATGCCAGGATCCTTGGACAAGCGTTGAACTTGCTTCTTCACGTTGCAGGTGTGATGAGTGCATCGATAGTAGCTTCTTCAACCACAACACAACATGCACACGCGTAACAAAAAAAAAATAATAATGATTTTAATTGACAACTTAAGTACGTAGCAAAAGAGCTCAAATAAAGTGGGGCGGTAGTTTAATTCCTCTCACTGTAATGGCAATTGCAAGCGTTCCTATCAAGTTAATTAAGCCGTAATATAAACATGAACTTACCAAAGAACACATTAATTTGTAATGAAATTGATGAGAGAGAGGAGGCAGGAGAGTGGTGCGAGTTGATTATTCCTAATTTTTGGGAATATGTTCAGAATAGTCCCACATCGGTAAAAGGGTGGGAGTTCCATGTCTTCATATAGCTCCTAACACACCTCTCTCTCTCTCTCTCTCTCTCTCTATATATATATATATATATATATATATATATATATATATATATATATATATATATATAGAGAGAGAGAGAGAGAGAGAGAGAGAGAGAGAGAAGTGATCTGTTGCGAAACCCGGTTAAGATGCGAAACCCCCTTATTTGCGAATCCCATCTCCCCTTGACTTAGTGGCGGAGGGTGGTTCTTGAGGGTCGATTTTTAGTCATTGGTCCTAGGGTTTGTCCGGCTTTGTTCCCTACAAAGGATCTCCTTCGTATGACATATTGTATGTTTGTGGAGGGGAATTACGGCTATCGTATGGTTTTCCTCCACTAACAGTCGATTGATTGTTGACTTCGAGTGTGGTGCACACTCTAGTGCTGGGCTGTCACGCAAACACTATTGAGATATAGAAAGGGATAAATAAAGAGAAGGAGAGTTGACACATAATGTGGTGATGAAGTTCGGCCGAAGCCTACGTCTCCGTGTGATAAGACGCAACCTTTGTGGTAGCCTTGTACTTCCCCTTATCTTCACTTTAATAATATGGCCGGAGTATTACTATTAACCAGAGGCGGCCACTATATAACCCATACAATACATAAAAACTAAGTTATTTAGTAATTTCTTTTGGATATCGACTTGTTTTAGCCGATCTCAGTATATGTGTTTCTTTATGCATCTAATTTCAAGATATGGATCAACTATATATAAATATCTTTATCAGGTGGTCTACGAGCTACTACTCCATCTATTAGTTATGAAATACCGTTAACTCTATGTGTACCACCAATATCTTTACGTGCAATTCATTAAAATTAATATACAATTTTACTAAACCTCGATAGCAAATTTACATCCACTGTCACAATGAAGCAAACTCTAGTTATAGATCAAAGAGCATACTAGCAAAGAAAAAAAAGATCGAGTTAAATTGTGAGCAATTATAAGAATATTTTAGGGTACATATATTTATAATTTGAGTTATGTGTGTAGGGGGTATTCTGAATGCATGCTTGACTTGTAATTACCTGAATAGGTAAGTAGTCATAGTATTGTAGTAGTTTACACATACTCTATAAAAAAATAAAAAAGATTATCCTAGAATTTAGAATAGAAACATATAAACTTTCCTCTTTTGATAACAAAATAAGCAACTAAGCTAATTACCATGTAAGCATGTCTACATTGTTTGTCCTTAAATATAAAACCATGCATTTTACCAACGGGCTCTTGGTCTAGTGGTACTTCCTCTCTCCCATATTGGAGAGGCTAGGTTCACTGTTCGAATCCCGGTATGGACACTATGTAGCGAACTCTCCCCTGGCCTCAAGGTCATTGTGCCTTGTTTGCGTGTGCAAATCCTGACGGCCGTTGATGTCATGTTCAGGGGTTACGGAATTAATAAATAGCAGTTGCTGCCTCCCCGTTTCGATCTTAAGATCTCTTTGAGCTCTTGTGCCCATGCAGTTGCCATAGCGCCGATCCTCTGACCGCCTGGCCGGTCCAGCAAAAAAAAAAAAAAAACCATGCATTTATGGTTTCTCTCCTACTTTTTATTAATCCCATGGAGTTCCACATCATTTTGTTGTGTAATGGAAAATTAATATTAGCTCCTCAAATGATTTTTCTTGAGAGTCATGTTTGTGATGGTGTTTCTTTTGTCTTGGATAAGTTCTCTCTCTTGCATGCTCGTTCTCCCACATTCTCTAGGAAGGGAATTTATTTGTTTTTTTAAAGGAAGGGAAAAATGGCCCATTTCCTTCATAAAGAGAGCTTAATAGGGTTAATGAGAGCATGAAGATCTTGTTCAAACTGACACACACCTGGGGTGGATGCTGTTCTTCACCGCCTTCTGCCCGTACTTCCTCCAGCGGTAGCCGTCGTCGAGGATGTCGTTAGCGCTCCTCGTCTGAAACGCAAACCTCGGCCGGCTCACCTTCTTCCCCCTTCCGGCGACCCTTCCCTTGCCACCGCCGCCGCCACCGCCACCACTCCCTTCTTCCTCGCCTTTCGTCCCCGCGGTGTCCAATGAATTACCCAGCTGTAGTTGCTGTCCAAGAAGCTCGAGTGGGTTCGGCCCGTTCGGGTTCAGCAACGACGCCAAGTCGAAGGCAACTGGTGCGAGTGCACCGCCCATCAAAGGATCCTGTTGGTGTTGCAGGTGGTTGGGGAGGGTGGAGGGGTGGTAATAGGAGGAGCCGGGTGGTGCAAGTGGTGGAGAGAAGCAAGGGAGGTGGTGGAACGGTGGCGGCTCTCCTTGGGGCTCCATGGGTTCAACGTTAGAAGGAACGAGGGAATGGAGTCGGCTGGGATTTAAAGGGGTGGGAGATGAGGAAGAAACAGCGAGAATTTTTGTCCTCGGAGGTTGAATGTACTGGAAGGTGGGAAGAGGTTGGGAAGTGTCAACTACAGTTGCCCTCACAAGCTAAGCACCCATGCTAGAGAGAGAGAGAGAGAGAGAGACAGAGGGAGAATAAGGCATGTTAGAGTGAGAGAGAGAGAAAGAGGAGAGAGAGAGAGAGAGCATGCAACACGTAGGTACCAATATCTCAACTGCCCACTTTCAGTTCAACTGCCCTGCCAGCCCCACAGGATGAGAGGAACTGGTCAATAAGTGAACAACCTGCGAATCAACCTCATAAGACCCTATGAATGTATAGCTCGTGAAAATCCACTACACTTAGAATCTGTTTATTTAAGACCTCACATCTGAAAGAAGCTATCCAAACTTGGGTCGAAACTAATGACCAGTATGAAGGGTGACAGATTGAGCGACTCTTTAGGCTCGTGCAATTACAGGCACGTTGCACGACGTGCGGGTGCAATAAATGGGATTGAAATCCGACATTTTTATAGAAAAAACTAGATCTTTGACCTAAAACAATCAATTTAGTAAACGGATTAAATGAGCCATTTTGGATTAGTAACAAAAAAATTAGTTCGGATTTGGATCTAATGAACTTAACCCGTTAAGTTAATGGGTCATGCATAGATCTAATAAGTATATTCTAACACAGCACAAACACGATCCGACCCAAAACCCGTAAAACACGACCCATTGATAGACCTACATATACGGTGTATATGCATGGCATTCCTCTAAAGCTTAATGAGCATGCTACGCAGGGGCAGAACCAAGGGGAAGCTGAGGGGGGCCATGGTCCCCCCAAAGTTGATAAAATTTTAATAAGACCCCTTTAAGGTTTTAAAATTTTTTAAAAATTCTTTACACATGATCCCTCTAAAATTTACAGTTTTGGAATTTCTGGATCCGCCACTTTACTAACAATAATATCATTTGAACAAAATAAGACGAACAAAAATATTCTGGCCCAAGCAAGAGCCTTGTGCTTGGGGTTGACGTGCTACCACATGACATAGCAAATAAGTGGGACCACATGGTACAGAATAAGTTTCTTTAGAGGGATTTTTTATATATAGCCCCCCTGAAAATTAAGATAATTGTATATTAACTTTTAGAAACTTTATAATATTTACATACCGACCGCAAAAAACTAGGTTATCTGTGCAAAAATAAAAACCATAGATTATGGTATGACTTGTAGTTTCATACGACACTTTTACTAAGACGATTTTACACTTATTTAGGATAGGAGAATCAAACAAGAAAACCTTAAATTAGGGCAAATGGAGAGCATATGAGGATTGGTTGACTCTTATTTTTGAGGTAAATTGGTCATTTGAGACCTCGGGTTAAAGACAATATAGCATGGCTAAAGTCCATCCGGTAATGATGAGTGAAAATAAACAATGAATATGCATGGTATGCTCCCTACAAATAGACACCGGTTAATTTGAGGAGTTGATTTTATGCACATGAAACCAAGTTTCAAAATATAAAAATGAAATTTTTATGGGTTAATATGCAATTAACCTAATTTTTACAAAAAAACTAAATTTAGTCCAATTTACAAATTAAAAATCTAATTTAATAATAAATATTTCTTTTGTCGACGAACCAATCGTACGTCGACAATAAGCTAAATAAAAAATGTAGATTCGACGATGAAAAATAGGTTGTTGCGACAAACAACATTCGACAACGCTTGTATTCGTCAGAAAATGTAATGAATTTTTGCAACGTATCAATATGCATCGGGGAATTTCAACATCCCCTCTGGATGCGGATGTATCCGTGACATGGATATATGTTTTAGCGACGTACGTTTTCAGTATTCTCGATGAATTGTAACGTCGCGGTTGCGTCAACTATCGGCAACTGAAATGTAGTACGTCAACAAAAATTATCCCAGACAAGCTTTTGGCAGCATGCTTGCGAGCTTTGTGGACATTAGTGTCTCAAGATATGGGTTTGTTCTGTACTTGTGCGAAAGGACGTACAAAAGGAATGCGATGGAGATGAAGTCTCAGGTATATCTATTTATAAGTTACCCTAAGAAGACATAAGGTGCAATGTTATATAATCTTAAGGTTTGGAAGATAATTGTTTCTACGAATACCATATAACTAGAATATTATTATATTATAGACCATAAATTTACTAGTAAGGTAGTTCTGGATGAACTACTGGGTACTGGTAGAGAGTGCGCATGCAAAATCATAGTGGGAGTAGATAAAGAAATTAGTATACCCGATACTATAGAAATGATTCACTTTGTACCACCACCTTGTCGTTGTGGGAGAACCATCAAAGCTATTAAAAGATACTATGGAGAAATTTTGATAGTTAATTCAGAGTTTCAAGATGATGATCTCTTGAGCTATGTCGAAACAGTGGGAGCTTCCGACAGCTTTGACTGGCAAAAGACCATTGTGGCAGAATTTGCATTAATATCTCTTGAAATAGTCTTGAATTTTAGTACACTATCACCCTTTGGGTGTAGAGGATGTATAAGAAGAAGATTTGATATTTTTGTTAAGACTTAAGAAGCTAGCTTAGTTGGCAAGGGTTTTACCCAAAGAGAAGGGATTGACTATGTCGAAACCTTCTCGCCGGTAGCTACACCTAAGTCTGTTTCAGATCATATCAATCCATCATAGTCCATTATAATTGGAAGATCTAGAAGATGGATGTAAAGACAATTATTCCCTAATTGGGTTTAGAAGAAGACATATATATATATATATATATATATATATATATATATATATATATATATATATATATATATATATATATAATGCAACCCCAGGTTTTGTGTCAGTAGGTCAAGAAGATTAATATGCAAATTGTAAATATCCATTTATGGATTGATTCAAGCATCCAAGAGTTGAAATATCTATTTTGATCAGGAAATCCGCTCATACGGATTTGATCAGGATAAACCAAGTATGTATAAGAAAGAAGATAGAGCTACAATGATATACTTAATATTTTATGTTAACGACATTTTACTATTTAAAAATGACATAGGAATATTATTTACAATAAAGATTTAGATGTCATCATAATTTCGATGTAAAAGACCTTAGTGAGACAAGTTATATTCTACGAATCAAGGAAACTCGAGATCGTCAGAACAAAGTTCTCTCATTGTTACAAGCTATGCATGAAAATAAGGCTCCATCCAGATACGATATATGAGGTAAGATGTTTGTTGCGTAACAGGAATGATGAGTCGGTTTCAGTTAAACCCGAGTTCAGTCCGTTGGACTGATATGAAAGGGTATACTTAGAAATCATCTTCAAGGAAGGATTGTGAGTTAACTTACACTTCACAGGTTCTGATGTCGATTGGATGCACAAGATCTGAGTACTTTTGTATCAGATATGTGTCCCACTAATTCGATTTTAGGAATTATTTTTATCTTGGGATAAGAAGTGGTTTGTAATAACTAGTAATCACTTTTGCTAAGGGCAACCCTGTTTTTTTTTTATTATTGCTGGTGGGATAGATAATTTGAGCTATATACGTTGCTTGGAGTATGTGATGCATTTAGTTTGTTCGAGTAGACTGAGTTGGATCGGATAGTGGGTCCTGGGTCTGGGTTGCGAGGCAACAGAAACAATATTGATTGTCATTGTGGTTCAATGTGCAAGTGTGTAGCAGTGCACGATAATCAGAGTTAATTTAATAAATTTATATAATTGTTATTTTAGCGGGACGATAAGACCCGACGAGGTCCATGTGCCTAGTGCCGTAGTGCGATATGGCGAGTGCGGAATCACGCAAGGTGATTATTAGGAGATATATAGGAACCCCTATGTGCAACACTATAGACGCCCGACCGTTCGATCAGGATTAAATCAACCCCCTTGACCATCCAGCACACCCTATTTTCTCTTTCTTCTTCATTGGCCATCGGATTTCAATCCAAAGCACCAATATCCCCCCAAGCTAAAACCCTCAAATCCCATCTCTATCTTATATCATTTTTCCCCACCTTGAGCCCACCGTCAGATCGTCATCGGATGAGCACCAAAAACCCCCAAATCTCTCGTTCTCTCTCTCCCCCCCTCTCTATCATTTCTTTGCAAATCCCTCGGTGCCCTTGCGATCTCGTTGACCTCGCCACGCCTATCTATTCTGAAACCCCTGCACCCTCCCCTCTATCTCTCCTGATCCCCCCTGATTCCCCCTCTATCCTTTTGTTAATTCTATTGAGACCAGTCGATCCCCTCCCCGACAACTTGCTTTCGACACGGCTATTGTTGCTGGCCATATAGCCAGTGGCTGTGTAGCCGGCAAGGCCGACCCAGACAGGCTAGACCCTATCGGCCACCCAACCACTAGCCAAATCCAACCCCCTCTGCCCTTGCTATTGTGAGCGTCGATGGCCTACAGTCGGCGATAAGGAAGCGTGCAGCTCTCAACCACGTTGGTCCGATCACCATATCTGTCGACGGCCAACCACAGCTGAGTCCCCTTCTACTGCGAGCAATCACATCCAATATATTGTTGGTGCAAGGCAAACGGCCAGACTACGAGGCAACCAAGGTGACCAACCCCTCACCTGCCAGTCATGACCAAGACCCCGAACCTTTTGGAGCCATCGAGCCTGATTCATCGATGTCAGACAATTCATTGGTGACTTTATAAATGGTTGTTTACTCCTATTTCAGTGCCAATACAGTACTGACCTTGCTAGGTTACACAATCAAGCCTTGTTAACTGCCTCAACACATCTATGATTTTTTGATAAACTTTTGGTTGTGAATTCAATCGTTAGCCTGGCCCTCCCTTGTCTTTTTAGTGCTAAGCCATCGTGTCTTCGAGCATAGTACCATCGAGCCACCAAATCGATTGCATCGACTTTCGTGCTTATGGCTCGGTAATAGTGGCCTTTATACCTTTGTGTCAAGTTGCCAATCCCAGGATCCAACTAGGTTAGGCGTAGTAGCCTTCGTTAATTCGAGCTTAGGCTCGTGTGTTAATTCGAGCTTAGGATCGTGTGACTCGTTATAATTATAGTAACAATCGTCGCATTCACATCTTAGCACCAGGATATCTCGGGAGGATGACAAATTGAACCTCCAACCTTGCCTAGCCCTGACCCGACTTTTGCATACCTTGGTCATGATGATGAAGGCTCTTCGGAGCATGAAGGCATGCTAGTAGTAGCGCCTGACATGGGTTCGACCGTTTAGTTGGATTAGTATAATTGAACCATAATACGACACTTGGCGTCGTCATGCCTAACTAACCGAGATTGTACCATTGGAAGCATCGTTTTGCATGCCAATAGACTGGCGTTCGATGATGTCAAAAAAATTACTTGACTCGGCCAACTCAGGCCTAACCCAATGTTATTTAGTAGCAATCAATAATCATAGGCCCGTTGAGTGTACTTGACAGTTCGTGACCGTAACGATCCAACCGGAGGCGGAGCAGAGGTCAATTTGCAAGAGTTCGTACGCATCGACCAGGTGACATCTACTTCATATTCGTGGTCTTTAATAATAAAAAATGAGAACAACTAAGGGTAGGTATCCATGATATTTTGCATGCAGGTCCCACCAAGCATCGTCACATGTGGTCAAGTGGATCGGTCAAGTAGATCCCGCCTTACATGCGAGTCACGAGTCTGGTAACACATGCATAAAACATTAATAATATAATTACAATGATTATTGATTTCTTGAACATTGTAATTAGGCTTTCGTTTAAGTTAAACTGATAATTGACTATGTAATAATTACCGGGGCCCATACTCCTGAGAGGAGTGTGGCAACTCTGGTACACAAGTCCCTGGGCAAGAGTGCTTTATTTCTTTATAATTAACATGATACATGGGTTGTGAGTGTGGTGCGAATTCCGAGATAAACTATTGAAAATAACTAACCACTGTGTAAACCTTTCGATATTTGTGTGGATATGTTAAATTGATAATCAAACTGGTTAGAAGGTATGAACCCCATGCACGCAAGGGTTGTGAACCATCCAGTATGCATAACTAAATATAAGTATATTAGGGGTCACGGGTACGAGTACGGTTACGGGTTTTGGTAGCCCTCGAGTAGCCTTTGAGTAAGGATTGTCCTAACAACCCCATCTTGGAGTGGTTGAAGTCCCCAAAGTAAAACAAGTTGGGCGATAGAGCTCTACCATGAAAGACGAGAAATCCCTTATGATTATCTGGGTGAATTTTATGCATGATGGTGGTGGATGCACTACACGAGAGTTGGCCCTCTACATCGAAATAAAAAGCCATATAATAATACCCGACCAGGGGCAGAATGAATAAAATATATGGGGTTCACTTTAGGATAGATGACTTAGTTGATTGTTAATTAAGTATTGTGCAATATTTGATGGACTGTGTGTAAGATAACCTAGTGACAATAAAAATTGAATGAGAACATAAACTACTAATAGGCTTATGTTATCTTCTTTTATAAATTTTGACCATACTAGAATTAATAAACATATTTTAATTTTTTAAGATTTGTTATCTTATATTATTAAAGGCTGTTAGGATGTTACTAGCCATTAATTTGACTAATCTTTCAATTTTCCTTTGTAGGTTACTCTTTCCCATGAGTAGGCCCAATTTGAGGTCTGTAGCAAAGTTTGGAGTACCAGTAGGAGCTCAAGAGGGTGCAGTAGATTTTGTTTCTCTTCAGCTTAGTACTAGTGTGTTAGACTTGGTTGTTGTAGACTTGGTTTATTAGATGTGGGTTTATTTAATATTATGGTTTTTGTATAATAATATTAGTTCTTTAGTTATGCTCTGGCTGTTGTAGTAGTTTTATAATGATCCAGCTGTAAATTCCCTTGGGTAGGCCTCTTCTCAAGGCCCAGAGCCTAGAATAGATCACTATAAGAAACATAATATGCCTAATCGATCAAACCATGTAGGGATATCTCTGCCTTTACCTAGATAGGATTGAGTGCCCGGGAGTATGTAAAGTCACTCAGCTCGCCGTCAGAGACTTGAGCATCGTACTCGCTTAGAGAGAATCCTGTCGGTATGCGGTGGCACTGAGTTACCACACACATATTGGGAGGAGAGCCCTCTTAAAGGTTGAGTTATGCGTAAGAAACTTCCTCCCTGTGATAACTTTGTTACACTACTTATTAATAAACCATTTTTATAAAATCAAATAAAAAGGATTTCATCTTGTTTCTCCCTCCTCATTCTTTTTTATGTGAGAGAGTAGAAGAAGCCCTGTGAGAACCCTAATTGGTGTAATTGATTGACTAAACCCAAACCCTTCATTTTCTTACCTCACACACCAGCGATCGGTCTTTAGATTTTTGAGGCGTGACATGGTTAGTTGGTGGAGTGTGAGGCAATGATGTATCACAGACTCTACCACAAAGGCTGAGCATGTTGTAGCGTGCGAGGTAGTATAGCAGGTGGTAAGGCTCTAAAAGTTCATAGTGAATTTGGGACGTGTACCAAAGACTCGGTTATCTGTTGTGACAATAAAAGAGCAGTAAGCAAGGTCCAAGGAGTCTAGGCACCACTGTAAGGAAAAACTCATCAAATACAAACTCTACTTGATCCGACAATTTTAGGAGGAAAGACAAGTAGTAGTAACTGGGTGGCATCTATAGATAATATTGTTAATTCTTTAAGGAAATTCCTAGAAAGGCCTTTTGAGCAATATATAGAAGCTATAGAACTTAATATCGTTTTTCCTTATTAGACCTTGTAGGAGATTATTGGAATTGATGAGGTCTACAACTCGTAAAAACCAATAGTTTAGTTGTATATGGTTGATAGCTTAGGATTGTATTTTGGTACATACTTTAGTACGTGTTCTGATTACAGAACAGAGAGCCATGAATATATAGCAATCCACTTGAATAAGAGACTCAATGGACTGGTCCCATGTAACCTAAATTTATTCACAGCACTGATTGAGGTCAGTCGCCCTATCAGAATTAAGGATGGGAGCGATGCAGTTTAAAACCAAAAAACACAGTAAACTGCACCACATGGTGCGATTTTAGTATGCCAAAATATAAAACCATCACGATGCGATGTAGTTTCGCTTTTCAATTTTGGTATTGTGCGGTTTCAGTTTTAACCAAAATCGCATAAAACCATACAGTTTAGTCTATTACAATGATAAACCGTGGTGCAATATACTACACAGCACCGCATGGTACAGTTTTGATTTTACGTAATGATACATCGTCGTAGTGCGATGTGGTTTCAGTATGATGGTGGGGTTTTTGATTTTACCCAAAACTGTATCGAAATTACATCTTTGTCATTCCTAATCAGGATAAGTTGTTGAGATGATAGAATGTGGGTGTCTCCACCATGGTCATTACCAGGTGCAATGACTGTGGCTGAACAGAATCAACACGGTATACAGATCGGTGAACAGACACCAGTATACTAAGTCGTATTTCTACTTAGGGTAAAATGATCCTAAACCCTGAGGAACCACGATTGGTGGGCTAAACAGTTGTATGGTGCTTTGGCGCACCAATATGTGAGGGTCCAGTTATGTAACCCGAAACTACGATGTGCTAGGTTACCCGACTAGTGTCGCATCAGCATGCCACTCTTGTAGGTCATCCATACCTCTAATGGGAGGTGTGTTCCTTTAGTCTGAATTACATTGTATTAGACCTAGGCTTGATGGTCATCAGTTAGACTATTGATCAGATCCGATTATTTGGTAGGATAATCAGAGGTACGATATGTGCAATCAACCCAGAAGGAACTGGACTGCTCAAGTCTGATGGTATTCTCCACCACTTGAGTTGGGTTATGACACCAAGTGGAGGGACAATGGGTTTACCACTACTAAACGGAGTGCAGCGGTTTGCGAGAGAATATAGTATGTCTGGGGGAATTGGAGTGTAGCTTGCATCATACTCTGGGTGGCTACGCAGGTTAACTCGGACTAAGGGAGTCGATGGTATACTTGGGTAGTGTCTCGATCGAGTCCAAGTTGGAAGCCATAAACCCTGTTCCCTGAAGGTTCCACCTTATCCATATTATGTACGGTCCTTGAACTATCTCCTTGATTCATAGGACTTAACTAGAGAAATTTATAAGTCCAACCCTAATAACTCTACACTCCATGTGTGCATTGCACTAGTGCATGGTAGATGTGTAGGTGTGTATGTGTGTACTAGAGAGCAACCCCGAAGTGGTATACAAAGACACACAAAGTCAACCCTTACATTCAATAGGCTTCACTATATGGGTGCAATACACCGATATATGTTGCAAATCGAATAGTAGACTTTACTAGGGGCACCATATGTGTTTACTGATCGAGGTCAACCTGGTGATAGTGAAATCACTATTGAAGTCCCACTGAATGCGCTATATGAGTCTCTACGCAAGGGGGCCGGTCAACTAGTGCCATGGGGATATTTGGGAAAACCAAGATTCCTTCATGGGCTAGGGGAGCCGGCCCCCTTATATGCTAGGGGACATGCATGGCCGCCCCCCACCTAACTTGTAGGAGTTGTAAGCTCCATCTGGCAAAGGGGGGCCGGCCTTATAGGGGTTTGACCAAAGGGGGCTGGTCACATATGGCAAGGTGTGGCCGGCCTATTCGCATACATAGGAGGGAGAATAGGAGGGGCCCTGCAAGTTTTTTTTTTTTTGAGTGGTAGAGGTAGCCCTACAAGTTTTTACGTATGGTTGGGGGCCGACCCCTACATAAGGAATTAGGGGGGGCTAGCTGACTTGCTAGAGCCCTCTCTCGTCTCTTCTTCTCCTCTTTCGTCTTTCTCGATGGTGCCACTTGGGTTCAGACTTCGCCGAGACTTCCTCGTGTTGTGATCCGAAGACAGAGAAGGCTCGTCAGTTAGAGGCACTCAGATATTCAACGACGAGGTTCCATGCATCGTGCGAGATCGAGTGAACTAGAAGGCACTTGTCGCGATCTCCTACTATCCAGATTTTGCAAAGAAGATCAATGATATTTCTATTGCTGTGGGAGATCCAGGAGTCCAAACGACATCCGGCTAGATACAAAAGTTATGTCTTGAAGTCCTCTAGCTACAATTCAAATTTCAACCCAATCGGACTTTGGGATCAAAAATTATAGGCATTGCACCGAAGCCTCTCCGTGCAGATCCAATTATGTCTCTATCGACAAAAAAGAAATTTGTCACGGTGGAAGAATCTGCATAGACGTATGGTTTCTAACATGTAGATCTGGTGTAGGGATAGAATATGCATGCATGCTAGATTATTCTATTCGCTTGATCAATTTTAGGGGTTCGCGTGCTCGCTGTGCTAGATTCATACACGCACGTGTAGGGTATTTCCGATGGAGGTTTTGATATGTAATGCACACCATCTACAGTTTTCGGACCTAACCTTTGCTTCAGCTGTAGACCTCTGTCATAGGATTATTTTCAACAATTCGACAGTATGCCTGCTATCCCCGAAAAAGCCTTTTGAGATGGAGGCTTTTGTGGCCATCATTTTTACCAGGCTGCCCGAAAAAGCCCATAAATTGTCTTTTTTGGCCACTGATAAAGAGGGTTTATGTTGTAGTGCTAGCTATAATGGCAGGAGATAGTTAGTGGAAGCATTTGGGAGATAAAAACATGAAAAGGGAACAACGGAGAGCAATAAATGTAGGTCGTGTGTGTGTGTGTGTGTGTGTGTGTGTGTGTGTGTGTGTGTGTGTGTGTGTGTGTGTGTGTGTGTGTGTGTGTGTGTGTATATATATATATATATATATATATATATATATATATATATATATATATATATATATATATGGGGAGGGATACTCTTACTAATTCTAAAACCTCTAGATAGCATTACCACCAAGTTTCATCAAATTTTAAAACCTGTAGGGTAGGTAAAAGGTGGTTTGTAACTTCATTAGTAACTATTCCATTAGTAAGAGTATCCCTGCCCATATATAGAGGTTTTAGAATTTGATGAAACTTTGTGGGAATACTATCTATGACAAGTTGAACATCCTCACCAAAAATCAACAAATTCTATAACCTCTAGGGGCATCAAACGTTAGAACTTTTATAGACCATTCATTTTAACCGTTAATTTGAATAACATATTTGATGCCCCTAGAGGTTATAGAATTTGATGATTTTTGATGAGGATGATCATCTTGCCATAGCGAGCATCCCCACTAAATTTTATCAAATTCTGAAACCTCTAGGTTAGGTAAAAAGCGATTTGTAACTTTCATTAGTAAAAGTATCCCTCCCTTATATATATATATATATATATATATATATATATATATATATATATATATATATATATATATATATATATATATATATATATATATATATATATATATATATATATATATATATATATATATATATATATATATATATATATATATATATATATATATATATATATATATATTTGAAGACTTGTCCCCCACATCCCCACCAATTATGTGCATCCACATTAGCTGGGGACGGAGGCTGCTGCCCAGGTGTGGCGGCCAAGTATTGTTTTAATTTCTTGAATATAGAAACTATATACACTTTAATTGTAAGTTTTTCTAACTAATTCAAAGCGATGTTATGTTACACTACAATTTTGTTTGGCTAAAATTTTTCGCCATCTATACTTGGCCCATTTTTTTCTTTCTTTTTATTTTTTTGAGGAAGCCAAGTGGGTTCCATTCATGGCACCTCATGCCCCATAAAAAGAGGTTTTTCCCAGAATGGCTCCTAACTCACACATATTACTGGAAATAGACTCGGTTGCTTTTTGCATTACTTTTCTAGCCCTTAACATGTTAAATGTCAAATCTGAACAACTATTGCATTTTTTTGACCATTTTACCCTTCAAGACAAACAAAATAGATAAAAAATCAAAAAGGTATGTTCATCTTCTCCGTTTGAATTTTTTCTCGCTTCAACCACCTCTCGCTGGAGATTGTTGGGATGATGCCATTTTTCGTTCCCGATACCCTTATATACCGTGAAGTACTTAGTGAGCCCTTGTCGTCAAACAGGTAGCTAGCGGATAGTGGCTGATGACGGGGGTAGGTGGTAAGAAATTAGAGATGAAAATGAGAGTTGGAGACAAGTTCGGCATGGTGTATGTTCTTCATTTCTCATCGGAATTTAGTGATTCTGGAGGTGTTGCGATCCTTGGGTGATCCTCTACAAGATCATCTAGAGACGAGGATAAAATAAAGTCAGTATCACTAGTAGCTTTTAATGAAAGATTGGATAGATATTAAAAACAGTGAACAAAAGAGAAAAAATGAGAGATGAAAATGAGAGTCGGAGGCAAATTCGGCACGGTGTACGTTCTTCATTTTTCATAGGAATTCAGCAATTCCGTAGGTATTATGATCCTCGGATGATCCTCTATGAGACCGTCCAGAGTTGAGCTTTTAAGAGAAGATTGGATAGGTTTAATGTAAAAATAGTAAACAAGATGAAAGAAATAAGATATGGAATTGAGATTTGGAGGTAATTTCGACACGACACGACGACGACAAGTGGCATTGAAGATGTGCCAGAGCAACAGTGAATATGTGCTACAGCAACAGTGAAGATGCTCTGGCGCATCAGTGAAGATGCGCCGACGCATTCTACTACGATGCCACAATGAAATGCTATGTCGTATTCACTGCCACAACAAAGTAAAATGGGAGATAAAAATGAGAGCCGAAGGCAAGTTCGACATGATGTACCTTCGTCGTTTCTTATCGAAATTTAGCGATTTTGGAGATGTTGCGATCCTCGGGTGATCCTACGAGACTATCCAAAGGTGAGGATAAAATAAAACCAGCACCACCGGAAGCTTTTAATGAAAGATTGAATAGATATAATGTAAAAATAATAAAGAATAGTGGAGAAATGAGATATGAAAATAAGAGCCAGAGGTAAGTTCGACACTGCGTACCTTCTTCGTTTTTCATCGGAATTCAACGATTCCGATTGGAGGTGTTGTGATCGTCAGATGATCATCTACAAGACCATCCAAAGTTAAGCATAAAATGAAGTCAGAACCACTAGTAGTTTTTAATGGAAGTTTAGATGGATGTCATGTAAAAAATAGTAAACAATATGAAAGAAATGAGAGATTGAAATGAGATATGAAGGCAAGTTCAGCATGGCACGATGACGGCAGGTGGCAGTGAAGATACGCCGACGCATCGGTGAAGATGCGCCACAGCACTGGTGAAGATAAGCCAGCGCCACAGTGAAGATATTCCGGTGTATCAATGAAGATGTTCCAACGCATCAGTGAAGATATGCCGATGTATTCTACTGCGGCGCCACAGTGAAATGCTCCAATAGATTCTACTATAACAACAAAGTAAAATGAAAGATAAAAATGAGAGCCGGAGGCAAGTTAGACATGGTGTACGCCGATGTATTCTACTTCGGCGCCACAGTGAAATGCTCCAATAGATTCTACTATAGCAACAAAGTAAAATGAAAGTTAAAAATGAGAGCCGGAGGCAAGTTAGACATGGTGTACCTTCTTCATTTTTTATCGAAATTCAACAATTTTTGTGGCATTGTAATCATCGGGTGATCCTCTACGAGACCGTCCAGAGGTGAGGATAAATAGATTTTAATGAAAGATTGAATATATGTAATGTAAAAATAATAGTGACAAAAAAAAATTAATAAGAGCCGAACACAAGTTCGACACGGCATACTTTCTTCTTTTTTTTTTGGAATTTAGCGATTCCGGAGATGTTGTGATCCTTGGGTGATCCTCTATGATACCGTCCAGAGTTGAGCATAAAATGAAGTCAGCACCACCAGTGAAGATGCACCGGCGCCACAGTAAACACGCACCGGCACGTTAGTGAAGATGCTCCGACGCATTAGTGAAAATGCGCCGACGTATTATACTGCGACACCGTTGTGAGATACTCCAGCGCATTCTACTGCAGCAACAAGTAAAATGGGAGATAAAAATAAGAACCGGAGATAAGTTTTGCATGGTGTACCTTCTTCGATTATCATCAAAATTCTGCGATTCTAGATGTGTTACGATCCTCAGGTTATTCTCTGCGAGACCGTCCAGAGGTGAGGATAAAGTAAATTTGGCACCACTAGTAGCTTTTAATGAAAGATTGAATAAATATAATGTAAAAATAATAAACAAGAGGGAAGCAATAATAGATGGAAATGAGAGCTAAGGCAAGTTCGACATGTCTTACCTTCTTCGTTTTTATCTTAATTTAGCGATTTCAGAGGTGTTGAGATCCTCGGGTGGTCATCTACAAGACCATCCAGAGTTGAGTATAAAATAAAGTCAACACCACCAATAGCTTTTAATAGAAGATTGGATGGATACAATGTAAAAATACTAAACAAGAGGGAAAAAATGAGAGATGAAAATGAGATTTTGAGGCAAGTTTGTCACGACACGACGACACATGTGGTGGTGCCATCCCCATAGGGTTCATCCCATGGCCCAATCGTAGCATTGAAATGCACTGGCACACATAATGCTCCGACGCATCATGAAATACATCAACACACACGATGCACCGGCGCATCAGTGAAATGCGTCGATACACAGACACATCAGTGAAAATGCTCCAGAGTATTTCACTGATGTGCCGACCAATGTGTGCCAGAGCATTTCACTGATATGCTGACGTATTCTACTACGGCAACACAGTGAAATGTGTCGACGTATTCTACCATGTGCCGCAGTAAAATAGGAGATGAAAATAAGATCTAGAGGTAGGTTCGGCATGGCCAATGCCCCATCGGCCACCACGCATCACCATCGCCACTGGCCACTACCCTTGCTGCCCTATCGTCCACTCTGGTGGTGGCCAACAGAGCGGCGACGACAGGCAATTGGTGGCCGGTTGGTGGGGGTGATGGTCGCCGCCGACTGCGGCGAGTGGTGGTTGATGGGGTGGCGTCGTTGGCGGGAGGTACCCGCAAGTGGTCGACTGCGACGGGCGGGCGACGACGGTCGATGGTGAGCAGCATTCGATCGTGGTACTGGCATCCCCTTAGGATTCATCCCATGGCCCGATCATGGCCATTGAAATGGGATGCACCATATGTCTCCCCCCAAACCGTTAGTGATCAAAAGGAGAGACATATCATCAGTGGAGCAGAGTCAAATCCCTTTGAAATTAGGAGTGAAGCCCTTTATAAGTGTAATATCCACCCCAAACATATAAGTTATTGTCCGCTTTATAAGTGTACTACTCTCGCCCGAGCACGTTTAACTATGGAGTTCTTACAAAATCCGTAGTTGTGCATGGTTTTAAAACGCATCTTCTATGTTTGAGAGGGAAAATTATATAAGTAGCTTTGGATCTCCTTCCCTCCAAGTGATGTGGGACTAACTCAGTGGTCTTGGATACCTCACATCATCTCACCTCACACCACATCATCCATCTTGGCATCACAGTTTTAAAAGTCTCAGCTTTCGGCCCATGGCTATTGATTCATGGTCGTCACAATCTACCTCCCTTAAGGGCTACACGTCCACGTGTAGACCCCCTCATGACAAGGAAAACCAACTTTGATACTATTTTGTAATATCTACCCCAAACACACAAGATATTATTCGCTTTGCTTGTGCCCACAGAGAACTTCCCCATTCCAGTACTACTCTCGTCCGAGTATGCTTAACTACAGAGTTCTTATGAATTACGTTGCGGTGCACAATTTTAAAGCACGTCTTCTATATTTGAGAGGGGGGGAATTATATTAGTAGCTCAAAATCTCATCCTCTCCAAGTGATATGGGGATATAACTCATGGCCTTGGATACCTCACCTCATCCATCTTGGCATCATAGCCTCAAGAGTCTTAGCTCTTGGCTATTGGATCTTGGTTGTCACAATTAGATCCAAGAGCCAAGACTCCTAAGGCTGTGATGCAAAGATGACTGAGGTGTCCAAGACCATCGAGTTATCCCCACATCACCAGAGAGGAGATCTTGAGCAATTTATATAATTTTTCCTCTCTAACATAGAAGACGCATTTTAAAACTGTGCGCCGCTACAGATTTCGTAAGAACTCCATAGTTAAGCATGTTCGGGTGAGAGCAGTACTGGATGGGTGAGCCCCCAGGAAGTTCTTGTATGGGCACGGACAGAGCGGACAATATCTTGTCTTTTTTGGGGCAGATGTTATAAAATATTATCAGAGGCAGTTCTCCTCGCAATGGGGGGTCTAACCTTATACGTGGATGTGTAGCTCTTAAGGGGGGTGGATTATGATGACCAAGATCCAATAGCCAAGAGTCAAGACTCCTGATGTTGTGATGTCAAGATGGATGAGGTGAGATGAGATGAGGTGAGATGTCTAATGCCACCGAGTCAGTCCCACATCGCCTGAAGAGAAGGAGATCTTGAGCTACTTATATAATTTTTCCTCGCAAACCTAAAAGACACATTTTAAAACCGTATGTCGCTACGGATTTCATAAGAACTCCGTAGTTAAGCAAGCTCGAGCGAGAGTAGTACTAAGATGGGCACGGATAAAGCAAACAATATCTTGTGTATTTGGGACGGATGTTACAATAAGTCTCAGGGGTACTATAGTTCGATAAATAAAAAATTATCAGAAAAGTAATGCAAAAAGCAACTGGGTTCATTCCCAGCAATTCGTGAGATTTGGGGGCCATTTTGGAAAAAACCTCCCCATAAAAACTTATTGGTTACAAATAATGTTCATAGACTTGGTTCTTAAGGAAAGAGGAAGACTCTTCCTCATACAAATAAGCACTAGCATCCCTAAGCAATGGTGTGTATAGAACCTTTGCCTCTCGAAACACATATCGGACCTATGCAAAGTTGAAGAGATGAACAAGCCTTCTGCACTCCACAATGTCATTGTGGATACATCATGGCGGGGTAATATTATTGATCCCAATCTAGCAGGAGGGTAATCACTGTGAGGTTATCACCTCCTCGATTATTGAAGTTTAATTGGAAGCTTAATTTTGATGTTAAGCCAATGTGACAAAGTCGCATCCATGCAAACAGTTCCTAGAAAAGGCAGTGAAGTCTGGGTCCTAATCTAATCATTTTATTGTTAACGGAGAAGGTTAAGATGCATGCTATTGATTAATTGAAAGATATATAATTTCTGCCAATACTAATCATGTGCAATGCATGATCGATATGTGATTATGCTCGATCGGATCGCACATCTGGTATCACATCCCCATTGGTGTGTGTGTGTGTGTGTGTGTGTGTGAGAGAGAGAGAGAGAGAGAGAGAGATGAGAGAGAGAGAGAGAGAGAAAGAGAGAGAGAGAGAGAGAGAGAGAGAGAGAGAGAGAGAGAGATTATGTTTAACTTTAGAAGAAACTAGTAAAAAAACCCATGCAATGCATGGTAGAAAATGATAAAAAAAATAAAAAGAAGATGAATTCATACATAAAATCTCTCAAGCTTGTCTATTTGATAATTAATCAACCACGCGCGGAAAATCAAACAAACACAATAACAAAAAGGTTTTTTTACAAATCGACTTATGTAATATTCTCTATTTACATATTAACCCCTATAAAGTCATTTTTTACATATAAATCCCTTAAATCATCCAATATTTATCTATCTACCCCTATAGTTAGTTGGCATCCAAAATAAAGGAATATTTCTAAAATATACCTTTACTCAGCTGTTATTTTTATTAATCTAAAGGGAAAATAACTAATTTACCAATGGTTTTAATTACTTAAATTAACATATCTTTATTAAACATAGACTTAATCCAAAACAAACACAGACATAACCCGAATCTAACTTGGACGTAATCCGAACAATTCACACATTTGAGGAGTATTTACAGAGTTTAGATAAAATATTAAGATTAAATTAAAATATTCTCTTTTTTAGGATGTCAGCTAACTGCAGGGGTCAATATGCAATACTTGAATAAATACAGGATTCTATATGTAAATATAACTTTTATAGGGATTTATATGTAAATAAAGAAGATTGTAGGGGTTGATTTATAAAAATCCCTAACAAAAAATTGAGCCATAGATGTTGCTAGCTCTATTTAATGCACCGAATCAATGTTGTTAGGAAAAGAATGAACCCACATGGCACCATATGTTTCATCTTCAATTATCTTTTTTTTATTTTTAGATTATTATAGTGACTCATGGCTCATATTTGATTGTTTCAAGAGAGGGTGATACTTGGGCACTTGAATCATCTTTTTATATATAACTAATATAAAACTCTGGCGTTGTTCCGGACAAAATATGAATAAAATCCATAAATTGGATTTTTATTCCCACAATAATCTCAAATTCATGAGGGACAGAATATAAGCAAGAATTGTAAAGTAAAAAAATCTAATAAAATCCTCAAAAAAATTTTACCTTAGATATTAAAAATTGTATATGTATCAATCATCTCAAGTCCATTCATCTCATTTTCTGTATTTTTCATGTCTCAGGTCTTTGAATATATTTCCATCAACACAATTGGTGAAATTAGAATATTCTACCGGTATAGTTCGAAAATTTTCAATATGTACCGCTCAAGCATGCCAACAAGATAATTCATGAATAGGATCTTAAACCCTTCCAACAAACACAAAAAAAAAAGACCAAAAAAAAATTCATTATATAGTTATCTGAAAGAAAAAACTCTCTTTTATATGGCATCAGGATCATCTTCCACGATAGGGGAAATCACGCAAGGAGATGGTGGGCTTCATGCTGTAGTAGTGGGAGAGACGTGCAGCCAACTCATCGGATGGCACAACAGCTTCATCTCAGACATAAGCCGAAGCTTGGCTCTGAGCGTCGGCTCGTTTTTTGTTTTTCCTGCTTCGCCCTTAGGGTTAGGGTTTCTGACCCCCCATCTTGGCCTCTCCGGCCGCTGGCAGCACCGGGGAGGCCAGGGTTTTGGTTCGCAAGGCCTCGGGGGTGATGGATCTGGCCCTTTCGTCCCTCCTTTGTTCATAGGAGCTGGATCCCATCAAATCGGAGTTTTTGTGTCGATTTCAGGTGGCGCGGCTCTCTCCTGTACGGATCGGCACCGGCGGCTCTCGGCTCGTAGGATCAGGGAGGTGAGGATTGGTGTTCTGGACCAGGTCGGAATATGCCGTGGGTTTTTCAGACCCTCCTCAGTTCGGTGTTGATTCCTTGATGGGTTCGAGGCGGAGGCGTCCAAGTTTCGTGGCAGATCAGGAGGTGCGGCTCCTTCCTTTCTCCTATGGTGATGATGGTGGTGATGGATCCGATGTGTGATCCAATTTTTTTTGGTTTGTTTTTTTTTGTGTGGTAGTCCTGTTGGTTTGGGCGCTTGTTTGCCCTTTCTTTTTGTGGGTTTGTCTAGACGTTGGAGTCCGACGACTGGGGTGAGCTCCGGTGTGGGGTATATCCCTCCATGGTTGGTGGTTTTTGTGGGGCTGTGTTCCCTTCTAGTTCGTCGCCGCGAGGCGGTTTATTTGTGTCTTGGCCATAGGGCCTTTCTCTGATCGCCGAAGTGGCGTCTCTCTGTGCTTGCACCTGGATGTG